>VZTM01002569.1:10652-21258 GCA_013400555.1 Jacana jacana
AGTGTAACAAGTTCTTTGAGATCCAAGCACAAAATATTAACAGCAGGAGAGAAAAAAACAAACAAACCAGGAATTACAGTTGTTTGAATACCCAAGGATTTTATCAATAAGACTATGAGAGAACTGATTGACATTGCCTGCTATAAGAAACTCTATACTCACCATTCACTTGGGTGCAAAACTCTATATTCACCATTCACTTGAGTGCAAAATCAACTCTCAAGAAAACTCTACTACGTAATATACCTGTGTAGGATATCTACTTTTTCCCCCACTGTTAATCGTTTTTTGAGATCTATAAGAAAACGCACATGATATACATCCAGACAATCCTTTCTAAAGAACTGGTAGGTTCCATTAAAACAGTTCTTTAGACCTTGATATTCAAAAGATGAGTATAACTTGCTTCCATTGGAGACTTAACAGGTTAAAATGTTTCCATACAGCAGTCCTTTGCTGGCTGCCCTCAAAACTCAAGAAGAAAAATTGCAGTAGCTTGCATAGTAATAGTCTATACAGTGATGACACCCAACCTGCTTTGAGTACTTTACAAAATCAAGACCAGAATTCAGAGTACTCATTTAAAGATGCTGCCAACATTATGTGCTCCATTTTCACTCACAACTCATTTCTTTAACCGTTAACTATCACTTCCTGAAAACTAGATAAGTACCTAAGGGAATACCTATGGATGCTAACATGGCCTCAAAAATTGGCATTATTTTACACACCGCCTTGAGGAGGAATTTCTTAATGACTCTAATCACGCCTCAGAAATGTAGACAACTTCATCATCTTGTCTGAAAGCGTGGATTTCTTTTCAATTTTTGCCAGGAAATCAGGTAATTGTCACATCTTTAGACTGTGTTTAGAATTTTCTTACAGCAGCCTTAATTAGCCGATTTGCAAAATAATTTGCAAAAATTTTAACTTATTAAAAATATAGAATATCAACCAAGTAATAAGTCTATTTAATATGAGTCTACTTTCCAAAACACACCCAAAAGCTGTAACATGATCACAACATCACTCTGCTTTGAGGTTTAGATAACACTCAGAATGCTCACTTCAGTCATCTCAAAAGGACTCTTATTTAATGAGGGCAGTCATACAGTGAAAGAGATCCCATTGTTGAAAGAGCCACTTGAACAACAGTAAAGAATTACCTCTATATGAAAACAAATCGTCACTGATTACTCACTTCAGGTGTTCACGTAACATCTTTCCTCAATGCTGTAACTGAAAACATCTGCATGAGGAGAGATCTTAATTTTTAAAAAGTCTTTTTGAAACTGCTCATCTCAGCCTTTGAAAAGTGTCATCCTACCCCACTCAAACCCAGCTAAATCCTCAGTAGCAAATTTCCCATGGTACAAATTACAGTACTTGTAACAACATCTTTACCATCATCTCCATGCAGCTGCAATAAATACTTTTATAGTAGAACCCTCAACGTGCCTGAATTTATACTTGTGTTTTCCAGGAATGTACTATGCTTCACTCTGTGCACCATGTATCCTCATGTTTACCATGTAGGTAAAACTAAAAACAACTGTTCACAAGAATGGCCACACACTAATAATCAATAAAGGATAAAGCGGTCATCTTCTAGGGAGCATCCATTTCTCACAAACTGGATCCTGATATATCCAATCACTTCACCAAGATCCTCAAGGGAGGCCAACACAAACATCTCCCAAAGAAAAGGCTGGAAACCACAGTGAATACCTCAACAACAGTACTGGTCTTCTTAGACTATATTGTCTACTTCTTCACTCTCTAATTCTTCTGGTCTGCTCATATTTCTGGCTTTTCTCTGCATAAGAACATTAGATGTCTAAGAAGAATTATTTCTGTCTCTTTTTCCTTTCTTTTCTCCTTCACATTTCCCCCTCCTCAATGTTAACAGGCTCTCTGCTTTGCAGTTAATAACAGTTTACATTCACAGATGGTTTAATTAGTATGTTTCTAACAAAACTTTGAAGAGCTTGTTCTCATCTTGCATTTAATTTTGAAATCTCTTGCTTTTATTTTAAACAAGAAGAAAGGTTGCATGCCTAAAACTGATCCATATTTTAAGAACAACAACAACAAAAAAAATCCTGAACATTAGCTTGTGCTTTTCTGAGATGTTTCCAGAAGTCTCAGAAAACTGCAAGGAACATTGTTGTACGTTATATGTTATATGTTATTGTACACAAATTTTTCTTCCACTATATATAATTTTGCCTTTAATCTCATTAGGCAAGGAATCAGGACTCTGATCTGGTCATTTAACTTTCTTATGATGATCACGTTTATACAGAACTTTCTAAAACAATGTATATTCAAATGCTCTAAAGTTAATGAGAGAAAGTTGTGGTTTTAAACACATTTTGAAGAAATCAAATACATTTATTGCTATCATTTATATTTATTACCTGATAATAAGCAACATCACAAAACATGTATTTTGTTCATTTTCACAAATACAGTTTTGTGGCAGCTTTAGAGATGCTTCTTTAACAGATGGTCCCTATTCATTGTAGACTGCTGACATATTGTGAAGTCCTTCCATATAAAATGCAGAACAGGTAAGGAAAAGGTCAATGGTATTCACCTGATCCTGTTTTCTTTGCTGAGGTGAATAATCCAATTTACTTCAATAGCGCTATTAAACAGAATGTAGTGCGCCATTTCTCATTCTATACTTAACTGCTGAGATTACCAGTTGGAGTGTACCTATTCTTTGGGTTTGCTTTTCATCCCTCCTAACCCCCACTGCCTCCCTCGCCTTTCTGTTTATTTGGTTTATTTGCTACATGCTCTACTGCTTAATAATTCCATATGCAAGAAGACAATATTACAAATCAGTTACAGCACTATGTGAAAATTGTTTAAACTAAAGGTTTAAAAATCAGTAACTGTGTCCAAGTTACAGGAATAAATTCTTGGAAGTGAAGTCTGAAAAGTGCTATTACAAACATACATTAAAACATGCAAAGACAATAGTCGGATTGAAATTAAACTGTTGAATATTACTAATTTCTGTGGCTCTTGAAAGAATATTGTAAATGAAAGACATCTGCAGGATAGGATACACTTGAGAAATCAATACAGTAATTTTTTAGGTAGGTTGAGCCTGTATTTCCAGAAGAATCTTAAAGCTCTGAAAATCCATTCTTTTTTAAATTTTACATAGATTAAAGAAAAGAACTTTGTATATAAATGGCATAGAAATAAAATTTTATGTTCTTGTGACTTTGTAACTCTCAAGCTTTCCTCAGTTAATGCACTATTGCATCTTGCAGATACAGAACACTTACAGCACTGCAAAGTGTAACGGTTAATTGTGAGACCAAAAACCACCAAACCACTAAAATCCCAACTCAAAAATGGTGCAATGAATAAAAAAAAAAACCCACAGTATCCTTTCAACTGACCTGAAAGTGATATTCAGATGTATGTGTGGAAGCAATACTTCATATTAATGGTACACAACTTCTATAAATAATTACTATCTTGAAATTATTGGAACATGTTATTCTAAGGCCAAAATGCTTGACAGAACTTCTGCAGTACATTCCTTCCCAGGACTGTACACTTTCCCGGGATAATGTCTCGATCAAAAGTCCAATTCCAATATCTATATTATTATCTGAATAATCTTATTTCTTAAGCTTGAAAATATGAACTAGAACCCACCCAACTGGTAATACCTTTGATTAACAAGTTTTCTTTAAGGAAAATTAGAATTGTATAAAATTTATCTGACTGGGCTTCAAATTTTGATATTCGGTCTGTACCAGTCCAGTTGAAAACAGGCTTTTTAGAAAAAAATTGGTTTAAAAAACCCCAAAAGACAAAAATTTGATTCTCTAGCAGAACACTCAAAGAGCTTTTAGGAAACACACTATACTTAATTATCTTATCCCCTAAATTAAGTAGAATTTTTTTTTAACCACTGGTTGCAGTGAAAGAACTCACAACCTGATACCATTACTGGACAGATAGTCCTGAATTATTCAGTGTAAGAGAGCGTGTCACATTTATGTGAGCGAAGAGAAACATGTCTGCAAAGGCATATGCTGGAGAAGCATATAAAAAGGTAGATCTTCAGGTAATTAGGAAAGCAAATCTTGACCAAGGTCTTTTCAAGGCTGGTTCTTCTCTTCTGAAGTATGAGAAATTAAAATTAATATAGCAAAATAATAGATATAAAGTAACATTTTAGATATTTTTACCATTTTAGCTTAATTCCATTCTACCTGGTCATCAAGCAATGACATTCTGGAAGCAAGAAGTGAAGAAAATTGTCTGTATATAATTTTGTTATGAACATATGGAATAATTAGGCAATGGATTCCCTCCAGATAGCTAAATTCAGCACTGAAACACTACCTGCTGATTCAGAAGGACAGAGTCCCTCACCCTATAATAAAAGAGACTGTGGTGAAAGAGATGAGGTATACCAGGGAAAAGTTCACTACAGACTGCAAAACTTTTCATTTCACTGTACTCTATACAACTATGACTGAACAGAACCCTGGCTGAGAGGATGCAGGAGTGTCATAGCTGGATAGAATCAATATTTTTCTATCTATATTATGGTCCTTTCAAAAGGGAGTAGCTGAGCTAGCAGACCCCTCTGCAGATGAGCAGAGACTGCATCTCCCTCTCAAACTGAGCCTTCTCAAGGAAAGACAAGTTCAGAGGACATGGGTTGCAGAAGGAAAAGAAAGAAATACAAGGAGGCTGTGCAGAGCTCCATACCACCTTGAAGACAAACCTGGAGGCAATGATCCAGTCTGGAAGACTAAAGGGTCTAAGAGGCAAGATGGTTATAAACCTATAAACCCATTTTATTTTGTTACAAATACTGCCTAGTATTCCCCTCTATTTAACAAGAGATGTATATTAACATGTGTATTGCTGTGAGGTTTTGTGTGGGGTTTTTTTTTTTGTTTGTTTGGTTTGGTTTGGTTTGTTTTTTTAAGATCTTTTTGATCTTTCTTCATGTAAAAGAAGACATCTATCTTGACCAACCTCATTGGTCAGACTCATTGTCCCCTTACAAGATACATTTCAGAGTTTAAGAGCAGAAAAACCACACCAAATACTGAGGCGTGGCACACAGACATATTATGCAGGCCTTTCTATGCATGGTCTTTATAACTTTTTCTGAACTGGTGGGATGTAAGACAACTCCAGTCCAGAAACTGTGTCAGAAAAGGTCCACAGCCACCCTCATAAGGTTGTATTTCCTGTGTTTCATTGCTGTAACAGAACTCTCCTGTTATGTGAGAGGTTGGAGTACAGCTTAGACTTTCTACAATACTCCAGACACCCAAATAATACTGTTCTTGCTTATCTGCTTTTCATGGGGCTGACACAGCGTGTTGCAGCTATTTTCCTGTTAAGTTTGCTGTGCTGTATCTGGGACCTCTGCTTAAATAGGCTAGGAATGTACTAGTAATTACATCAGTGGAGTGCTAGATGACAACCAACAACCCCATGCTAAAAGCTATAGGGCACTGCAGGGAATGGCAGTGACATGGAGCTGGATGCTGTCCCATCAGGATCTCCACTGGGCCCATCAGGGCAGGGCCTGGGAGTCAGAGCCCGTCCCACCACCCCAACCAGGAGCAGGGCAGCCAGGGGCAACTGGGACATCTTCAACCCTGGATGGGTTGAGGTCAGGCTAGGACATGGGCTCAAAAGTGGGCTCAGCTTGGCAGAGCCCATGGCCAGGCAGGGCAGGGTGTAGGGAGCCAGAGACCAACCCTGCTGCAGCATTGCTAGGGGGTTGCTATGGGGTCCCGAACTGTGGGCAGGGGGAGGGGAACCCTGTGGGGCTGCCATGGGGTCCTGGGCTGTAGGCAGGTGGGGGGAACCCTGAGGTGTGGGCAGGGAAGGTCAGGACTGGTGGTGCCCTCAGGGCCCTGAGAATTGCTCAGGCACATAAACACATTGCCGAATCAGAACATACACAGGAACTCTGTTGGCTGAGTGAAAGAGAGCATGCAGTGGCTTTCACTTTGCTGAGCAGCTTAGTGAATGATTTAATTCCTGTTTGCATTTTTGGTTCCTTCTCTGTGAACTAATTCTGTTTATAGAATAATTAGGCAACTGCTTAATTGAAACAGAAACAAAATTTAGTGTATTTCTAAATTTGTAAATTATAATTGGGCTGCTTATTAAATTGCATTCGCACAAATTATACCTCTTTATGTATAAAAGGAAACATAGCTAAAGGATTTAGTATTTTAAAACAGCTGTGAGTGCATATGTCAGAGGCAATATGTGCCAGGTACATGATTATCATTCAGGGGAAGAACAGGTTCAAAAGAGTCTTCTTTCAAAAGGATTAAAATTAAGTAGATAATTCAGAGATTTGCACCTTTGAAAAATTCTGGACAATTTTCCCATGTCCCGTGCTCAGTATGCAGGCAGACTTTGCCTTGTTCAAACCTTTTTAATTAAGTAAAACTCAAAGTTGAGGGCTTTTGGTTGAGAACTCACTGCAGCATGTCCAGTCATTATTCTTCTTGTTCCATGTAGAACAAATGCAAATGATACAGTTGCTAAAGAAAAGCAATAGACTGGATCCTTTGCAGGTTGTTATGATTCAGTATTGGTAATTTGAATTTTAACCATGAAGTTTTGAGAACCTCTCACTAAAAATCCTTGGAAATCCTTGTGGTATCCTCAAACATTAGAACTCACATTCAGTTTTGACTGAAATGAATTTACTGTGCATTAAGGATGTGCAGCGGTCTTTTGATTACACATATGAAGAACCTGCAAGAAACGTATTATTGAATATATTTGGTTATTAAATATGTTCATAGTAATCTTGTTCCTGAAAGGAATATATGAATAAGTAACATAGAAATTAAAGTCTTCCCCTTTTGGAAAAATCTATGACCTGTTTCTAATTAGACAAATTCAATAGCCATGCAAAATAAGACTTAAAATTGAGACTTGGGAATTGAGACCCAGAACAATTCCAGAAAGCTAGAGATTTCATGCAGCATATTCCTCAGTTTAGCATAGCAATTTATAGTTTAAAGCATAATGTTTTAGAAATGTTTCTCATCTGATCCAGAGGATGCACTATGTATATAGTTCTGATGGTAAATTACCCTCATAATTAAAAAAAAAAAAAGTTCTTTATTTTAATTTTAAATTCCCTCAATTTACTTCATACCCACTAGACACTGCAGGCCATCTTTCCTATTTTAAATATTACCTCTAATATTGGATGATTTCTATCTATCTCCTATCTATGTTGGTAATTATAGAACCAGGTCAAAATGTTACTGGAGAACAGGAAAGAAAAAGTAGTGCAGATCTCAGCTTGCAGATCAGTACACAGCTCATTGCTTTGAAATACATTTTTTTGTACATTTAAGCCCTGTATGGAGATATTCAACTATCAGGGAAATCACGTTAGAATACAGGTAATTTATCCTGCTCTTTAGTCCTCTGCCAAAAGATATGACTACAGCATATATGAAAGAGGCAGCAGAATTTTACACAAGAACGGCACTTTTAAAAACCACATTATTGAAAGATGCATACAACATTTTTTAAACTAATATTCTACTCTAAGACCGGCCTGTTAATAAAATTGATTTGGGAAGTGCACATAAGACTAATCTTATTTAAAATAGTACCATGCAGTTTTCTATTATTAAATCTCATGACAACCACCCTGCTTTTGCTTGAAAGTCAGATGATATATTAGACAGACCTTAAGGTAAAATAGCGATTCTTTCACCTTTGTGTGACATAAAAACACACACTTCCCCCATTACAGGACAGTAATGGCTGAACACCCCTAATTCTCTTACGACTTGCTTCTAACATCAAGATCTAAAAGGAAAACACTAAATCAGACATCAAATAAAACAAATCAGAATTATTAGGAATTCACAAGCTCCCTGTACAAGTGCAAATAAGTGTCAAAGGAGTAGGGTAATGGTGATATGTTTAATTCTGTATCATTGTTCTTTTAATAAAAATGTTACAAGAACCAGATTACCCAATTTTTTTGCACTCAGTCATCTTTTTGTTTTCATTAGCACTTTGATACACCACCAATGCTTCCAAAGGATTGTCAATTAGGCAAAAACTAGGCTGAATTTTATATCTAAAACATCCTAAAATGAAATTAATCACAGATTTTTATCAGCTTGAATTCTGAGTCACAAGATGAGCTTAAAAATACAATCAGACCTGTCCTCAGTAATCATTAACAAAAGCTTATTTAAAAATAAACTCAACCCCCTTTCCTAGTTAAAATAATTATTAAAATCGAGAGCTGAAAAATGTATTTTGCAGCAATTTATATATTACCTGTTATACTAGCTATAGGAAGCTTTCAAACTAAGTAGATGAATTATTTTACGTTCTCCAGATTTTGAGCGAAAGCATTCCCGTTCAAGGCTACTGTCCTTTAAGATTTTAATCTTTTTATATATTAATGACAGGATTCTTTCTGTCTTCATCTAAATTTAGTTCTAGAAGTTGTGACATTAGAGCAAATCTAGTTTAATCATACTGGTAGTTTTACATGTAAATTAATGCATGTACTCATACAGAATTACAGCATTAGAGACTCATTAACAAAACCAATGATGGGCATTCCCCCCAGAATATGGGATCCCTAATGACCTATAATTTGGATTTTAAATGAGAATATATTACCATGCCAATAGTTCTTTGAACACAAGTTGTTTTTCTAATGTCTTCACTAAGCAGAATATAACTGGAAGTGAATTAATCATTTAAATGCAGAATATCAAATGTGTTGAAATAAAATTTGCATGACTGCTCCTTTAAATTTTAATTTCTTAGGACAGTTCTCTTGGAAAGAAATAGTTAGAATGATGATTTGTTTTAAATCTATCTTTACATTTACTTGCAGAAGAAGAAAAGCTGTACTTGTCTACCAATAAATCAGATATCCCATTTACCTGGAAACTCTAGCATATCATGAAGATAGTTATACTCAAAAGTATGTATCATAGACACTCCCCCACCAGACAGTTCCATTTGCTTAGTGGGCACTAATCATACTTTGAAGTTGAAACAGGGTATGTGTACATCAGCGTTGTAAATTTATATCAAGAATATGCTTTTGAAATGCAAGTCCTAATTGTCCCCACTCTACCATGCTTTGATTTATATCACAGAGTAGCTGCAGACTACATAAACTGCAGACTACATAAACTGGATTCCTTCCAAATGAAAATAAATTGAAAAATTACTTGTGAACATTCAGTCCTAGGTGTGAGACTGGAGCACATCTGAAATTAGCACGTCTTCCTCCCATCCCCACCCAGCTGTGTACAGTGCAAACACTGAGTTCTCTGTCAGTCATTTCACTCTACAGGTCTGCTTCTACTTCGCTGTTCTACTTCCTAATATACCATAGTCACAGTAACCTAGATACCTTGATGAGAAGTGATCCTGGATCTAAATCAGAATTCATTATTCCTTTTATTTTAGAAGTAAATATATGATAACTCCTGAATTTGGGAAAATTACAACCACCATTGGAAAAAAAGAGGTACCTCATTGTATAAACGGGTAACCACACTTAACATGAGCAACCTTCAATTGACATTGAAACACTTGCTTTGAAAAGATGAAAAATAAATCCTGGAATAAAATATGGCCAAATATTTTGGGTTTGACTTAGGAGATGAGATAGGGCAGGAAACGTTTTGGTTAATGTACATTAGCATCCCAAATCTATAGCACATTTAGAGAGAGCACAAAGAAAGAAAGACAATTCCTTAGGGCGTGTTCTTTCAATACTATTTCTAAAATGTACCTCATATCTAGAAGGACGGCCGTATCTGTGACTACACTTCTGTACGTTCATTTTTTGGTTCATGACATAACTATGATATGTACTATAACATGTCTTGAGTGCATCAACTCACAAGTTTCATTTTCTTCTTTACTGGCTTGCACAGACTTTTTGATGTCTTACCTGGTTGATAGCATCAGAAAACTTGGAAAATGTTAGTATATTATTCTTAGTAACATTATTTCTGTTTGAGTTAGTATTCTGTCATGGTTTAGGCCAGATTGGCCAATGACAAGATGACAGATGCTCTTCCTCACCAAGGAGATAAAGAGGAGAAATAAAGAGATTTATGAATTTAGAAGGAACTAAACTACTTTAGTAAAATTTTTATAATAAAATAAAAAAGCAAATAATGAAATATATACAGTATATACAAAACTGTACCAAGCTCCCAGGGTGACATCACCAGCAGGCACTGGGGAAGTTCCAGACTGGACTCAGTGATGTTTGGGAACTGGATTCCAGATCCAGAGTCAGAAATTCACAGATCGGGACCAAAGGCAGATGACCAGACAGAGTCTGACTCTGATGTCAGCCATTGAAGAAAGAGGGCTGACCCTCTCATCCCTCAACATTTACACTAAGCGTAGGGCAGATGGAGGGAGGAATACTCTGCTGGTCAGTTTTGGGTCACCTGTCCTGTCCACTTCTCCCTGCAGGTGGAACCCCTCTATGCTTTTCCATTTCCAACCTTCCAACAGGGCAAATAATGAAATTAGCTGACCTTGGTTGTTATGGCAATAA
>VZTM01002570.1:0-13107 GCA_013400555.1 Jacana jacana
AATGATTCTATGATTCTAAGAAATATTTTTTATTACTGAATTGTCCCAATATAAGTGTAGAGAGATAATTGTTCTGTTTACATTATTATGGGTAGTTGGTTTCGAGTTGGCAATGAGATAACTCAGAGTGTGTTACTGTAAAGTGTCAGGTGTGGAGCATCTATAGCTTCTTTCAAAAAACCACGCACTTTGCTTTGTAACAAAATATTGGCTTGGTTTTTTTCTTTCAAAGCTGAATACTGATAGAGGATGCACTGGTTTCCTTCCAGAAAGTTAGTATTCCTCTGTGGTGCTACATGAGCCACACTGCTCAGCCTCATGTGGGCTGGCTACACAAGCTGCAGCATCCCCTTTATGCTATTTTTGCCTGAAGTTTTTGGCTAAGGTGTTAAGTTTGGATAAGCAGGTAGCAGACCTTGGTCAGGACATACCATCGTGGTGAGGGTAGTGAGGTGGATTGTGAACTGGCTGAAGGAAAGAAGCCAGAGAGTTGTGGTCAATGGGACGGAGACTACTTGGTGGCCTGTATCAAGTGGAGTGCCTCAAGGATCAATGCTGGGACCAGTACTACTCAATATATTCATCAATTACTTGGATGAGGGAATAGAGTACACTGTCAGCAAGTTTGCTGATGACACCAAACTGGGAGGAGTGGCTGACAGGCCAGCAGGCCGTGCTGGCATCCAGCAAGACCTGGACAGGCAGGAGAGTTGGGTGGGGAAAAATTGAATGCAATAGAACAAGGACAAGTGTAGAGTCTGGCATCTGGGCAAGAACAACCCCAGGTACCAGTANGAGGGGGTCCTTGTTAATGTTGATAACTCTGTAAAGTTATCTCTGATAACTCTGTAAAGGAGGATGGAGCCAGGCTCTTCTCAGTGACATCCAATGACAGGACAAGGGGCAATGGGTGCAAGCTGGAACAGAGGAGGTTCCACTTCAATAGGAGGAAAAACTTCTTCAGGGTGAGGGTGAGGGAACCCTGGCAGGGGCTGCCCAGGGAGGTGGTGGAGTCTCCTTCTCTGGAGATATCCCAAACCCGCCTGGAGGCATTCCTGTGTGACCTGCTCTGTTTGTTCCTGCTCCAGCAGGGGGTTGGACTGGAGGAGCTTTCAAGGTCCCTTCCAATCCTTGATACTCTGTTCTGTGAAAAGAGGTATTGTAGCATTGACAGCTGTCCTGGTTTGAGCTAAAAAACAACAGAGTTTCTGTTCCGTTATCTTGCTTTTTAGCTAGACCTCTTCTAACGCTCTGAAATTAATGTCATATTGTGCAGAAAACTGTTCACTCTCAGAATGATAAGACCTGTGTTGATAGTCTGTGCTAAGGGATGGTTTGCAGAGGGGCTTTTTCCCACACTTACCGCTGTAATGACCAAGGTCAGCTAACTTTGTTATGTACCAAATTGGAAGGTGGGAAGCAGAAAAACATAGAGTGGTCACACCTGCAAGGAGGAGCGGACAGTCCAGGGGACCCAAAACTGAACAACAGGGTGTTCCATCCCATTGTCCATTTCACTGCCTTTGATCCATATCAGTGCCTTCCTTAATCCAGTTCCCATCCGTCACTAGGTCTAGTCTGGGATTTTCCCAGTGACTACTGCTGACACGATCATCATCCTGGGGGGGACCTCAATACGAGTTTTGTATATATTGTATGTATTTCACCATGTTCTCATTGGTATTATTCTCTTATTTATTATTCATATTTCACTGAAGTAATTTACACAGAATCACAGAATGATGTTGGCAGGCACCTCTGGAGATCATCCCGTCCAACACTCTGCCACAGCAGGTCCACCCAGAGCAGGTCCCACAGGCAGCCTCTGCCAGGGCTCTGACACCCTCAAAGTGAAAAAATTCCTTCTCATGTTGAGATGGAACTTCGTATGCTCCAGTTTATGCCCATTCCCTCTTGTCCTGTCACCGGGCACCACTAGAAAAAGATTGATCCCATCCTCCTGACACCCACCCTTGAAGTATTTATAGGTGTTGATCAGATCCCCTCTCAGCCTTCTCTTCTCCAGACTAAAAAGACCCACATCCCTCAACCTTTCAACTTACAAGTCTGCTTCTCCTTCTCTCTGCTCAGAAGGAAGATGCTCTCCTTCGTCTGTGATGAGGTAAAAGTGTCTGTCGTTCCTGTCAGTGGTCAGGCCAGCCCAAACCATGACAGCAGCCATTGCAATGCTAACTGGGTACCTTTGGTCTTAACTGCACCGTGGTTCAGTGATGCAGTAAAGAGGAGGATGGTGATGATATTTGCTGGTGAAGAGGCATAAATACCACCAGTACAGAAAAAGAGGTGGGGTCCTTTTAGTAATTGCTGATATTTTATTGGAACTGTTAATGAGGCTGTGGGTGAAGGAGGGTGGCAGCGCTCTATGCTACCCATGGTAAAGCTGCCAAAGTAATGAGACGCCCCCAGGGTGTTAAAATTAGGTATTTTGTAATTATGTAGGAAAAGGTAAAAAATGCTCTTGTTGTAAGGAAAACTGAAGTCTGGGCAACTTAAGATACATAACGGCTTAGGCGGTATCACAGAGTGATACCATTGTAAGTTACAGGGAGCATATCTTCCTGTGCTCCCCTGGGTTTGGAACTGAATGGGTCTGGTGTCCTGAATGTTTCATATTATTTCACTTTCTGTTAAAAAAAAATTAAAATTAAAAATCATTCTTTGCTTGTGAGGGCACTGGTCTTCACAGGGTTGCCCTAGAGAGAAGCTGCAGGGTGATGGCTGTGTCCCTAGCTGTCTGCTGTCTGCTGGAGGTCTGCTGTGCCACCCTTGGTGGTTAGCCTGGGCACTCCCCCAGCCCACCTCAGTCAAAACAGGGTGGGTTAAGTTATATATATATATATATGTAGTGTTTGAGCTGACCTGACTCTTTTCCACTGAAATGGGTTAGCAGATGCTGGTAGGCGTTAGGAAAGAGATGAAAACTTCCAGCAGACCAACTGTACCGAGCAGCTGGAGGTGGACAAGGGCATCATCATTTCAGAAGCATAGTGCACGCTCAGAGTGCTGTCTGCCTTTCTGAAATACCTTTAATTATTGGAGTTCTCTCATCGGTGCCTGGATTTTGCCTGTTTTCTTCAGATTGCTTTTTTCCAGAGATGGTAGCCAATTATGTCTATATGTTAATCTGCTGGTTGACTCAACCATGTTTTTTTACTGAATTGCCTTTTATGTTACAGTTTGCTAATGTTTGGGAGAGCTTCTCCTTATAATTACTCAGTGGGGATTTATCTGTTGGTCTCTTTTCTTTTAAGTTCACAACCTTTTTTTTTTTTTTTTTTTTTTTCTCCCCCTGAAGACTCAGCGCTGACTTTGGAGGTTTTTTGTCCATTCCAGGCTCTTTAGAAAAAAGTTCTGAATGCAACTCTGTTGCTGGTACTTTGAATTTGACCCACTGTTCCTTTGGGGAACAATGTGCTGTGGTGACAGGAGTTTTTTAGATTGACAATAGATTCCTGGAATTCTTTGAAGTAAGGCATACATACAAAGAATGAATGGATATATTTTTTTATTATTATTATTTTTTTCCACTTGCTTGGTGAAACAAATTGGTTAACAGTGGGCATGAAAACATCTGCTTATGAAATTTAATACTGCCATATGAGTTTTTTTCTGTGCCTTAGAAGAGACATTTTTTTTCTCTGTGTAAGTGTAGTCATACATTTATGTACGCAGCGTAGGTCAGTTGTGAGGATTTGCACTGGGTGAAGTTCCTTAACTGCAATTTAATGGGTGTGCAATGGGTATTTATCATGGATGTTGCTCAGTATTTCAAGTGCTGTGGTTAGAATGTGCGTTATGTGTATATATATATATATATATATCTATGAATTTATATGCCACACTTTTCTATTTTTGAGAGTAAGACTCTGGAGTGAGGACTCTGAGAACTTAATGTCTAACTGCTCCTGGTACTCCTCACGCTGTGCTTTCTCATTCCTTACCCAAATGAGGGATCAGCCAGGTGAGGAAGGTGATCCAGCTGAGTCAGAAGTAGAGATGTGGAATGCTCCTTTCTTGTTGCATCGTAAAAAAGGATGTGGGACTGTGGCTGGGAGTGAGTGGAGAGGCTGGGAGTGAGTGGAGAGGCTGGAAGAAGGATTATAGGACTGAAAGCACTGCATTTCATCGACTTGGGCAGATCCTTGTGCTTGAAGTGACTGCAGCAAAAGCCCCCTCTACCTGTTTGCAGAGCAGTTTGCTCCTGTGAGTTAATTCCTGGTGATACTGCTGGTGAGGAGGATGTCCTGCACCGCAGGCTACCGCAGTCTCCATGTAACTGCTTTAATTTCTCTTACACTCTCCTGCAGAAGGTCAGCTTCCAGCTTGGTGGAACCCCTGCAGTACTGCAGTTTATATTCTGCTGAGTGGGTATCCCAAGAGGAAAGATGGACTGTGTGGAGTCTTATCAGGCTAATTCTAGGTGCTTCTGCTTTACAGTTACTGAAGTTTCTGTGTTCTTTCAGCTTCCTGTTGCCCAGCAGAAATTGAAGGGGACCAGTCTGTGCTAAGCCTGCTCCATAGACATTTGAGTCTTGGAAGTACTGATTTTTCATACTTACTTGAAATAAGCGTTGTCTTAGCAAAGTATTAGCTGAATTAATATAGATAGCATGGTTGTAAAGTTAGGAAATTCTTCTGACAGCAAATACGTTTTTTTTCCAGGCAGGCAAATGACAGAAAATGTTCTTTATAGTATGTCCAGAAAGAGAGATGATGGTTAGAATGGGAATTCACTGTGCAAGCTGTCTGTTGGACTGCAAATTAGCCAGTCCTGGTGTTGAGTGGAAGCAGGCCCATACTTGAAGCTCCAGTGGTACGTTTCTTGATGCTGGTGCATTTGAAGTTCAGGCCCATCATAGAATCATAGAATCATTGAGGTTGGAAGAGACCCTTGGGATCATCGAGTCCAACCATCAGCCCTACTCTACAAGTTCTCCCCTACACCAGATCCCCCAACACCACATCCAATCTACTCTGAAACACAGTCAGCATACTACAGTATCCAAATTTCTGCCTATTTTTATAGTTCACCCATTGTTAATAAGGATTTTTTTCCTCTTTACTTGCCAATTTCAAGTCAAAGTTTAAGCTAAATATTTTTTTTGAGAGGGCCATACTGAAAAATGTTTTTCACTGTACTGAAAATATTCTTGATTACTCTTAAGTACCCCCAGGCATCTCCAAGATGTAGATAAGAAATGTGAAATTTAATAGGAAGATAGCTTTGGAAATTGTGAACTGTCTCCCAAGGCAGCTAGTCTGAATTTGTCTGAATTACAAGCTTCATAAAGTTGCCATTTTCTATTTGCAATTAAATCTTTCAAGATATTTGTTTAGAATCCTCTGGACACTTCATCTGCAGTGTACACACTCCCCTGGCCTACTGAGCGTTCCTCACCGTGCCAGCTTTAGGCAGCCTGCGTGACCGAAGCTCCTGGTGGGACACAGCAAAAATGGGTCCTCCACTTCCTTGTCATTCCTTAACTCAAGTATATTTTGGCTTAGGACCAGGCACAGTGGACCTAATTCTTGGCTTTTTTTTTTTTTTTTTACAACGTGCTGGGAATTAACAGCTGAGTGGTACTTTGCAGCCATTGTACACCTCTGTGCTCCAAGGAAAACTGTCTTGGTTTTTAGACTAATAAAAGCTTGTCTAAGAAGGTAGACAAGCCAATTCAGATTCATCATGTTCTCAGTGTGCCAGGTGCAGTCCAGCTTGTCTTGAAAGTTTCACAGAAGACCAAGCACAGCAGATATTGAAAGGCTGAGGGAGCTGGGTCTCTTGAGCTTGAAGAAGAGGAGACTGAGGGGTGACCTCATGAATGTTGATAACGTGTTGATCAATGTTGATTTAGGGGAGAACTTGTAGAGTANCCAGGGAGGTGGTGGAGTCTTCTTCTCTGGAGACATCCCAAACCCGCCTGGAGGCGTTCCTGTGTGACCTGCTCTGGGTGTTCCTGCTCCGGCAGGGGATTGGACTGGAGGAGCTTTCAAGGTCCCTTCCAGTCCCTGAGATTCTGTGATTCTGTGTGGTATCATAGTGGTTGTGGTTTCTTTTAAATCTCTGCAAAGCCAGGCTTCACCGAGCCTCAGAGTGGCAGGTTTCAGTGGATGTCCTATTTGTGCGCAGCACCATTAGCGTATAACACGTGCAAATCTCAGTCTCCTTGTTTAACTAAAAAAGATGCTAAACCATGGTCTTTCTTTGCTTTCTTCCTTCCTGTCCTAAGCAGCAGGCAACCTTGAAGAACATCTAGCTTTTTTTCTAACAAATGAGCACGTGGTTCCTCTTGCAGAACGTGTGTGTCGCAAACCTATCTCAAGAAATAGGATGCTGTGTAGAATCATAGAATCATTCAGGTTGGAAGAGACCCTTGGGATCATGGAGTCCAACCACCAGCCCTACTCTACAAGTTCTCCCCTACACCAGATCCCTCAACACCACATCCAATCTACTCTGAAACACAGTCAGGGATGGGGACTCCACCACCTCCCTGGGCAGCTGATTCCACTGACTGACCACTCTCTCTGGGAAAAACTTTTTCCTAATGTCCAGCCTAACCCTACCCTGCTGCAGCTTGCAGCCATTCCCTCTCCTTCTATCGCTCATTGCCCGTGAGAAGAGACCAGCACCAACCTCTCTGCAATGCCCTTTCAAGCAGTTGTAGAGAGGGATGAGGTCTCCCCTCAGCCTCCTCTTCCTCAAACTAAACAATCCCAACTCCCTCAATCGATCCTCATAAGCCTTATTCTCCAGGCCTCTCACCAGCTTTGTTGCCCTCCTCTGTACTCGCTCCAGCACCTCGATATCTCTCTTGTGCTGAGGTGCCCAGAACTGGACACCAGACTCAAGGTGTGGCCTCACCAGTGCTGAGCACAGGGGGACAATCACCTCCCTACTTCTGCTGGTCACACTATTCTTTATGCAAGCCAGGATGCCCTTGGCCTTCTTGGCCACCTGGGCACACTGCTGGCTCATGTTCAGCCCCTTGTCAACCAGCACCCCCAGGTCCTTTTCTGCCAGGCAGCTCCAGCCACACTGCCCCAAGCCTGTAGCCATCCATGGGGTTGGTGTGGCCCAAGGGCAGGACGTGGCACTTGGCCTCGTTGAAGCCCATGCCATTAACATTGGCCCATCTATCCAGTCTGTCCAGGTCCCTCTGTAGAGCATCCCTGCCCTCAAGCAGATCAACACTCCCACCCAACTTGGTGTCATCTGCAAACTCACTGATAGTGTTTTCTATGTCCCTATCGACATCATCAATGAAGATATTAAAAAGGAAAGGCCCCAGCACTGAGCCCTGAGGAACCACTGGTGACCGGCCGCCAGCTGGATTGAACTCCATTGAGCACCACCCTTTGGGATCGTCCTTCCAGCCAGTGCTGGATCCAGCAGATCCTACGCTCATCCAGGCCATGAGCAGCCGGTTTTTCCATGAGAATTCTGTGGGGGACAGTGTCAAATGCTTTGCTAAGCTCCAGATATATTATATCCACTGTCTTCTCCCCATCCAACATTTGGGTCATCTTGTCATAGAAGGAGATCAGGTTGGTCAGGCAGGACCTGCCTTTCATAAACCCCTGCTGACTAGGCCTGATCCCCTGGTGGCTCATTCCATGGCTGGTGATAGCACTCAAGATGACCTGTTCCATAATCTTCCCTGGTATCGAGGTCAGACTCGGTACTTTTATTTTTAATGTTTGTAGTTTGGAATGCCAGAGTTTGAAATTTGTAAGAGTCAACTGTTTCCTGTCACAGTGATCTCTTACTGAGTCCTTCTGCTTTGTCTGTGTTTCTTTCTCGCCCACGTTGGCAAATCAGGCTAAAAAAAAAGGTTTTTTGGATGGCAGCTGGACATTCCTGCCTTGTTCCATCACCTCAAGATGTACCAGGTCTTGAACCAAATCTGAGTGTCGATAAGTTAAAAGTATGCTCTTAGAAAAAAACAGGAAGGGATGGAGGGGGAGGAAGAAAGGTCATTTTTAACTCGGGTTAAACCGGGTGCCCGGTCTGCTCGTGCTTCCCTGAGCTGTTCTGCTGTACGGTGGTACGATCATTTCTGTCAGCACAGCTGAGGGGGTAGCGTGGGCAGGGGGTGGGCCTGCTTAAATCGAGTTGCAAAGATGTGTTTGGGAATATGTCCTTTGATTCCAAGACCCGAGGGCAGGAACGGTCTTTGTTCCCTGTTTGTTCTCTGTGACACAGTGGGGTACTTGTTATCTGTCCGGATGAAGTCGAACACAGCTTTCCCTTGGGTTGGGTTTAACATTTCTCAGCATAAGAAATTGTCCTCAATTTTTAGACATTTTCCAGCGTGTTCTGATAATGGCAGCATGAAAGCTCCGGGTTATCTCACTTGGTGTTACGTCCGCTGTGATAATGAAACCTTTATTTCTGACAAGATGCAATAGATGCTGAACCACCACTCTCGGTCAGATTTCCTATCTGCAGCAAACCCCAGCTAAGTATCCCGACTTGTACTTTGTTTCTTAAGATGTGGTTGTCTGTTGTCAGTGACTCAGGAACAGAGAGTGACATTTTTGGCACTCAGTGCCATTTGTTCTCTGTTGTGGCTCTTTCTAAATAGGTTATATCTCTTATTTCTAGCATTATGTTCATGTGAATCATCCCACCAACTTCACTAAGATCAGATAGGTTGAGTGTATGTTCCTGCAGGAGAGCTTTAAGTTCTCGTTCATTATCTTCCCAGCATCATTCTGTGGGCAATTAAAGATATATATTTTTTTTTAATTTTGTCTTTTCTTTCCTTGTTCGGTTAGTTCTACTCTCCTTGTCTTTCTGATGATTATTTAAGTAGTCAGAAAAAATAGGATAAATCCCTAAGGAGCAATTGTGAGATGACAACACCAAAATAACCAGAAGTTTGAATTCTTGCCTGTGGGGTAGTTGCTTGAGGGAGGTGGGGAGGAATGGAAATATGCTGAGATGGGAAATCCAGTTCTTTAATGATACCTTCCCATACCTGTATTTTCTTGGAATGTGAAAGAAAATTAATACATAGCTTGTATCAGAAAGAAATGGAATTTTTCAAAGCCAGTACCACATTCTTTTGAGAAGCTCAGATTTGCCTACCCAATGAAGTCCAGAGGAAAGAACATTGTTTAGAAAATTCTGGAGAATTGTGATCTTTAGAGGGTGCTACTAAGAGGAATAAAAGAAAGCTTTATACATGTGGTAGTATTAAACTATCTAACTTTCCAGAAAAGGAGCATGGAGTAGATTTTTTAATTTGTTTACTTGTCCAAATTGCATTTACCTGCTGTACTGTAGCAGTATAGGATACCAGATAAATAAATTTTAATGTTTTATTTTATGGGAAACACTGGTAGATAGGCCCCAAAAAAATTTACACAGAACAATGAGCATCCTTCTTCCACTGCTCTTCTGTGGTGAGGGTGACCAGTGGGAGTGGACAACAGGGAGTTGAGTCTGAGGAGGACACTCAATGGCTTTGTTATTCCCATGCTCATTCTGTAGTGACAGGGTGAATGAAACTGGGAAACTGGAGCAGACTGGGTGAGGGAGAAGGTTGGAAGGAGTTGACTTGGCAGTGTCTCTGTGAAAGATGAGTGAGGACAGCTTGGGCAGGGAGGGGAATGGCACCAGAAGCTCTCGGGGTGGAATGAAGCCAAGTGGGACTGGGAGCTTGTGGGAGACAAAGGGGAGGATGATTGAGAGGCACTTAAATATGGGGGAGGAGGAAGTGAGGGTGGGAGAAACGTTAGGGTCATACTTATAAACTCAAAGGAGGAAGGTCAGACCGAATAGCTCCTTATCAGTTGAGCACCTTCATTCTGTGCATTGACACAGGCGGGAGCTCAGTGGAAAAAAAAAACCAAATGTGATGACACCTTTGTTTTGCTAATGACTTGGGTGATGATGTCATAGAGAGTACATTTATTAGCTTTACATAGAGCACCAGGCTGTGAGAGGGTTCGAGTTCGGTGAAGAATAAATTTAGACTTTCAAATGGCTTAGAAAAATTAGAGAAACAACGTAAAAGAAATAATGCTGTTTAAAAGGGCAAATGCAAAGTACTGTGCTTAGATTAGATAGTTCCCTACATACATACAAAATAGCAATAATTCTAGAAAGAAAGAATCCCAGATTTTTAGGTGAATCATAGTCTGAACGTGCGTCAGTAGCGCTGTGCTGTTGCAATAAGGGTAATCATTCTTCTGGGATGTATAGTTAGAAGGGACATATTTAAACACATCACGTGATAATTTTCACTCTACTCCACGTTGCTGCCTGGGCTCCATCAGTTCTGGGCATCACATTTGGGTTTAAGCCCATGGGGGAGTGTTCCAGGGGAAAGATGGGGATTGGACTAGATGATCTTTCAAGGTGCCTTCCAATCCTTGATATTCTGTGGTTCTGTGAAAGCAACGAGAATCTTTGTGAGTCTAGAAAAAAACAAACCAACTGCAGCGTGGAAGGGCAGAAGGAGTAGTTTGCTCAGTCTAGAGGAGACTTAAGAAAACCAGTGAAACTGTGAAAACTTTGGAAGCAGCCTCCAGGTATGGGAAAGGATGCTACGAAGAGAAAGGGCATGAACTTCCTAAGTGTCAGGAAGTAAAGGCCGGTGGAGAAAGCGAGGACAAATATTCTCCTGGAAATGTTGGTTTGACACTGGAACAGATTTCTGTTGGGAGCCAAAAGTCCCAAACGGGGTAGCTGAGTTCTTAGTGGAACTGGGGGATGTGGTTTCTCCGTAGTAGCTGGAGAGCATGCACCACCACCCACCTGGCATGAAGACAACCTCAGCTTTGACTTTCTGTCCCTTAGGTCTGTCAGCCAAGGCTGGGGGAAGCAGAGCAAAAGGCTGGATGTTCGACCCTTTGGATGTCTGTTGGGGCACAAGATGAGGCCCAAGCATGAACTCAGCTAACAACATAGACTCATCTGTGGGGAGGTTGTGGAGTATTCATTCTGGGTGGTTTTTAAAAAGAATTTAGGCAAGATCACGCTGCACAGAAACTTAGAAGTTGCTAATTGGGAGAAGTAGGAGAGAATGAGGTGACTTACCTCCTCTTTGCTTTTATTTTCTCCATGTTTTATTGCCTATAAGACTATATTTCATGCATGGGTGCTGAGCTAAGTTTGTGCAGGCAACCTTAATTTTGATATCTCCTGATATCTGCAGGCTTGACAGTGTTTCAATAGTGTCTTTGGGTAAGGAAGACACACTTATTAAGCGTATGCCATCATCTGTGGAAACACAACATAGACACGTTTTAAGGTTTTATTCATCTCTGGGATGATTTTTAACCAGCTTGAAGGTGTTTTAATGCATTTAAAAGAAAGGTTGCCAATAGAATGAGTAATATCCAGTGTTGTCAGCTTTCACAAATTTGTCATGGCTGTGGCCCTGATGGTTTTGACAGTTTCATGATGATAAATTTTGGCTGTTTCACACAAATTGAAGAGTCAGAATCAGAAGGTAATTCCTAAGAACACAAAACTGAAGCCCCCGAGACCACGAGCAGCCGCACGCTGCTCCTAATGGTTCTCCCATCCCTTGTTGTGAGCATTTGTGGCTGTTGTGGGAGGTAACTAACATATGTATAAATACATATGCACAGACATGCACACCCTTCTTGCCTATTCATTTATTGTGCACTCTTAATTTGTCTTTTCTTCCCAGAATGACAGAGTGGTTGAGATTGACAGGGTCTGCTGGAGACGGTCTAGTCCAACCCCAGCGCCCAGAGCAGGGTCACCTACAGCAGGTTACTCATGTTCAGTAAGTTTTGAGTATCTGCACGGAGAGAGACTGTGACCTCTCTGGGTGCATGTTCCAGTCTTTGACCACCCTTAGAGTAAGGATGTTTTTCCTTAGGCTCAAATGACCAATTTGTGCCCATTGCCTGTTGCCTTCTCCCCGGGCACCGAGGGAGGAAGTCTCTCCTCTCCTCATCAGGCATTTCACAGGCATTCATAACTCTCCCACCAGGACACCCTGAGTCTTCTCCTGTCCAGGCTGAACAGCCCCAGCTCTCTCAGCCTCTCCTCAGATGTCAGATGCTCCAAGCCCTTAAATGTCTCTGCGTCCCTTCACTGGTCTCAATCCAGTATTGTACTGGGCGGTCTGGAACTGGACATGGTGCTCCAAATGTGTTTCAGCAGTGCAGAGCAGAGGGGAAGGGTCAAGTTCTTCAACCTGCAGGCAGTGCTTTTCCTAAAAGAGCCAAGGATCATAGAATCATAGAATGATTTAGGTTGGAAGAGACCCTTGGGATCATCGAGTCCAACCATCAGCCCTACTCTACAAGTTCTCCCCTACACCAGATCCCCCAACACCACATCNCTTGTGGGGATCATCTTCACTAATTTGTTTCTTCAGGTCTCATTTTAAACTTTTGAGCAGCATTAGATATAGAGTCTAGAAAATATTTCCTACTTTTTTTCTGCAGCTTGAGTTTTTCCCTTTCCAAACCATAGTAGCTTGAATTAGGGGAAATTGGAGTAGATGACCTTTAAAGGTCCTTTGCCAACCCAAACTATTTCATGATTCTATGAAATAATGTTACATTTTGTGAAGTTTCAGAGACACAAAAGATGTATCAGTTTGAATGGAGAAATTTGCTTCATCTGATTCTTGCAAGATTGAGAAGTATTTTGAAGTTTTGAGTAATTTTTGGGTACACATTTATTTTGGCAGTTACTTTCCACCTAGTGTGAAGCCTATACCTAATTGTCGTGGTAGTAAAACACCTGGCTAGTAACAACACATTTTATTGGGAGTATAAAAATATTTCTCTGCTATACTGGGCTTGGTTTTAAAGCATTTGAGTCTTAATTTAAAATAATTTTCAATGTGTATTTCATGCTGCTTAAGTTTATGGAGCTTTTTGTTTTGAATGTCTCCAAGGACAATGCTCTGTCCCTTGTCCATCTCCCCATATTATTTTTGGGGGGTCTTTATGAGATTTTTTTTCTGTCATCTTCTGGATTTCTGCCAGGTCTACTAAACTTCATCTAAGTCATGAGAACATGTATTTTTTCTAGCATCACTAATCATTTATTAACAATTTTGGGGATTTTTTTTTTTGTAAAATTAC
>VZTM01002570.1:13175-27487 GCA_013400555.1 Jacana jacana
AAGGCTTATGAGGATCGATTGAGGGAGTTGGGGTTGTTTAGTCTGAGGAAGAGGAGGCTGAGGGGAGACCTCATCCCTCTCTACAGCTGCTTGAAAGGGCACTGTAGAGATATTGGTGCTGGTCTCTTCTCCCGGGCAATGAGCGATAGAAGGAGAGGGAATGGCTGCAAGCTGCAGCAGGGTAGGGTTAGGCTGGACATGAGGAAAAAGTTTTTCACGGAGAGAGTGGTCAGTCAGTGGAATCAGCTGCCCAGGGAGGGGGTGGAGTCCCCATCCCTGACTGTGTTTCAGAGTAGATTGGATGTGGTGTTGAGGGATCTGGTGTAGGGGAGAACTTGTAGAGTAGGGCTGATGGTTGGACTTGATGATCCCAGGGGTCTCTTCCAACCTGAATGATTCTGTGATTCTATGATTCTATGTTTTTTAATTTTTTTTTCTGTGTTCTTTCTCACGGTAGAAAGTAGTAACAAAGCACAGAGATCCTGAAAATTTTGGTTTCTCTAAGATTTTCTTTCTCTTCCTTTTTCGTCCTTCAGCACAAGGAACATAGGACAAAAGTCCTAAGCATCTTTGGACTATCTGTAGGCTGTTCTACATTAAATGTTTATTCTGCTTTTGCTTGGGAGTAGGTTAAAAACACAGAAGATTGGAGGGTTGGCTACGTTATCGTGGATTCCTGCAATGTTTTTCCCTGTGCTGTAATTATTCTTAGTAGCTTGATGTGATATTTTTCTTTGCAGATTCTTGTTGTCCTGTGTTTATACTGCTCATGTTACCTTGAAACGCTCACTACAGCTTTCATTTAATTACAAAAAAAAAAAAAAAAGAATGGTTGCTTATGTAAGGATACTTTAAAGTGGTGCTATTTCAGAGCAGACTTTATAGAAAATTGCTGGTTATGTGAGAAAATGTTTGTATTGCTTATAGTGTGATTTTGGGGGGGTCTGGTGTTACACTCAATGAGGGTGATGCTGATTCATATTTTTCCCACTGTGTAACGTATCTCTGCTTTTCCTGTGTTGATTTTCACGTAGTCTGGGGAAGCAGTGTGATCAGCTGTTGCAGAGGCTGAAATAAGAGGAACTTTAAGATGGACAGACCATAGTACACATCCTTTGTTTAGATGACATTTTAGGGTTAGGCATTGTCCATCAGATCGTAAGGTGACGTGAAGGTAGAATAACACAAGGGATTGTTTACCCTTGTCCTATAATTACTGTTCTTTTATGGATAAACTGCTGTTGATGTTACATTTTTCAACGATAAGTGGTGTTAACAGCAGTGCTCCCTCTCAAAGGCGTCTGATTGCAGTCTGAAAGTGCTAGGAAGAGTCCACTCCTTCCTTTGATTTAATGGTTAGTCATTGCCTTTTCAGAGAGTGAATATTTATTAAATTTGACCCAAAGAATGATAAAAGAGGTCTTAAGGGAAGTCCTTGGTTACGCATTTGAAATAATACTTGAAATGATAAGGAAGTCCTAAAAGGTGAGGAAAGTGTTGATGTTGTGTTAGTGCCTGGTAGAAGAGAGTGGTTCAATCCAGACAATAAGCAATTGTGTAGCTGACTGTCACAACATGGGTAAAATAAGGGGATGCTAATGGAAATTTCATACAATCATAGAATCATTTTGGTTGGAAAAGACCCTTGGTATCGAGTCCAACCATCAGCCCCACTCTACAAAGGTCTCCCCTACACCAGATCCCACAACACCACATCTCAACAACTCTGAAACACAGTCAGGGATGGGGACTCCACCCCCTCCCTGGGCAGCCCAGTCCAGCCTCTGACCACTCTCTCTGGGAAAAACTTTTTCCTCATGTCCAGCCTAACCCTACCCTGCTGCAGCTTGCAGCCATTCCCTCTCCTTCTATCGCTCATTGCCCGTGAGAAGAGACCAGCACCAATATCTCTACAATGTCCTTTCAAGCAGCTGTAGAGAGTGATGAGGTCTCCCCTCAGCCTCCTCTTCCTCACACCAAACAGTCCCAGCTCCTTCAAATGCTTGGTTTCTTCTCCAGGCCCTTCCCCAGCTCCGTGTCCCTCCTCTGTACTCGCTCCAGCCCCTCCACATCTCTCTTGTGCTGAGGTGCCCAGAACTGGACACCAGACTCAAGGGGTGGCCTCCCCAGTGCTGAGTACAGGAGGACAATCANAGTTACACAAGCGCAAGCAAACTCCTGTCAGGAGGCCCTGTGCCCCAGCAAAAGTTTTACTTGTGCAAGCCATTTAGACAGAGGTTGTGGCCATCTTCTTCTAGCCAATTCCCAACAGCCCCAGTACTGAGCCCTGAGGAACCACTTGTGACCGGCCGCCAGCTGGATTGAACTCCATTGAGCACCACCCTTTGGGATTGTCCTTCCAGCCAGTGCTGGATCCAGCAGATCCTACGCTCATCCAGGCCATGAGCAGCCAGTTTTTCCATGAGAATGTGGTGGGGGACAGTGTCAAATACTTTTGGAAAGTCCAGGTATACAATATCCACAGCCTTCCCCCCATCCAACAATCAGATCATCTTGTCATAGAAAGAGATCAGGTTGGTCAGGCAGGACCTGTCTTTCATAAACCCCTGCTGACTATTCCTGGTCACCTGGTTGTCCATTGCATTGTTAGTGCTGATTATTTGTATATTATTAATCCTGTTAATAAATAAATGACAGAAGAAACTTTTTCAGATAGGGGTTTTTCTTGATTACAGTGACTCCTTCAGTATAACAGATTTAAGATTTTGTAAAGAGAGTACTTTAAGATAAGTCTCATTTAAGCTTCAGGACTGTTTATTATCAGCAAATAAGGCATTTAACATTTTTCTTAAAAAATTGTGATGGTTTTTAGGAGTGGTAGTCTTCTGTAAGTACTGCTTAGGAGTGATAATAATGTTAAATCGTTACTAGCAGTGGTTGTTTCAAACCTGAGAGCCAAGAAATGATAGTAAATAATTTATTTGGCATTACCCAGTTATTTGGCAAGCTAGGTCTACAAGTCTGAAGAACTGAATTAAAACAGTAGGTCAGGTTTTCGTAACTGAAGTGGGGATATCAGGAAAAATGTGGGACTTCCTGAGAAGCTGCTGTGTTTGTCCTGTGGAGTTTGGCTGGCATAATGCTGTCAATTGGGTTTTAAAAAATAGAAGGGGACAGAGAAAACGGAAAAAATTACTTTGTGTTAGAATCAAAATTTCATAGAAGGAGACTCTGCTGGGCTAGTTTAGTTTACCAGAAGAAAGAGATAGGAATTGACTGTAGCATCTAATCGAGTAAGGGAAAAATAGAGACAAAACTTAATGTACAAAGGCACAGTAATAACTAGCGACTGAAGCCTGAAGCCGGGGTAATTCAAGCTGGAAATAAAGTATGAGAGACAGTGACTTCCCTTCCAGACTATCACAGCAAGTGATGGACTCTTTAGCTCTTAATCACTTGGAATATTGGAGTAGATGTCTCTCTCTGGAAGAGCTGCTGTGGTTAAGCACAAGCTCAGAGGTTGGTAGCTAAAGGAAATAAAAGGCCTCTGTTTACCAGGAGGTAATTCTGATTGATTTTGCGGGCCCATCTGGCCTGAAAACGGTGAACCTTCCAAGCAAAATTCACGAATTTGTGGCGATGCTTTTTTTGTCAAACTAAGCTGCATCTCCAGTTTCTTTCTTCCTACTCATCAGCTGCTTTTATCTCCCCCCCACCTTTGAGTCTGGGGGTACTTGGCTGAACTCTGCTCTATCACACATTCTGCAGCCACAGTACTTAAGTACTTCTCTTCCTTAGAAGGGATTCACTGAAACTGATAGCAAATGCAATGCTTATTCCACACGAAAAAACACCTCACCAAGTTTGCTGATGACACAAAACTGGGGCTGGGGGGGGGATGGGGGGGTGGCTGACACACCAGAAGGTGAGACTTGGACAGGCTGGAGTCAGGGCAGAGAGAACCTAATGAAGTTCAACAAGGGCAAGCGTAGGGTGCTGCGCCTGGGGAGGAATAACCCCATACACCAGTACAGGTCAGGGGTTGTCCTGCTGGAATGGTGGTGCTCTGTGGAGAAGGACTTGGGAGTTTTGGTGGACAAGAAATTGTCCATGAGCCAGCAATTTGCCCTGGTGGCCAAGAGGCCAGTTGTCTCCTGGGGTACATTAACAGGAGCGTGATGAGCAGGTAGAGGGAGGTCATGCTCCACTTCATGGGTAAGTTTGTTAATGCCAATTAATGGCAGACAGACCTTCTGAACGTTGCAGTGTTACTTATGGGCAAAGGAGGAGAGAAAAGAAAAGTGATTTTAAAGTACCAGACACATAAATGCGTAAGTCTGGGGGGTTTTAGCAGCTTTTGATGTTAGCCTAAGGAGAAATCATTTCCCTAGAGTCTTCCTGTGTCTTGCTTTCTCTATTCTTCTGTGGCTGTCCTGCAAATTAGTTTGGTGTCTCTCCTAAGAGAAGGCTCTTTTAATAGTCTTAGAGTTTTCCTGTGGTCAGAGGCCTCTTTCTCTCCCAGCTGACCCATGGGATTGCTTGAGAGAAGGTGGCATTAAAAAAATATTAAAAATTCTGGCTTTGTCCTGTAGCTGCTTAGTATGTACAGGGATGAGGCTATTGAGAGTCAATCTTCTCCTCCCCATCTTTCCAGCCAGAATCCCATTATAACCAACAGTCCAGTCCAGTCATCTTACCAATGTCATCCAAAACAGTTTAGAAACCATCACGGGGCAATTTCAGGTATATTATGAAGGAATATTGTGCTGAATCCTTATGACTTATCCTTGCCATGTACGCTGACAGGAAAATCTGATTCTGTAATTAAGGAGCATTTCACACAAGCGTTTGCCAGATAATTATATCTCTTCAGCGTTTCTTTGGGTCCTCATCAGTTGAGATGTTGCACTAATGGGACAACACAGTGCAAGTCTTGTGCTGAATGTGGCATTATTACACGGTACATGGGGTTTTTTTTTAGTGAGGCTTCAATGGCAGGGTGTTAGTTTGTCATAAATGTTAATTCCTTGAGTTTTACTTAGCAAATGCTGTTGGTGGAGGATTCTTAAGTCCTTTTAGAGGAAGGAGGTGATGACATTTATGGAAATCGCTATCCTGCTCAGTGTATGGGTGCTGAGATTGGGAAGGCCCTACTAGGGAAGGTTCTTAAAACGGGAATCCCATGGTCCATAGTTCTGAGCTTTCAAGGAAACAATTCAGGCAGAATGCCAGGAAAATGTGAAATACACAAAAAATTGTATGTGACAATGTGTTCTTCAGGAGTTGAGTAGTATTCCATAAGAACACCTGCAAATTCCTCCTGTGAACGGGGTTCTCCTGGGAATGTTCTCCTGCCTTTGCTGCAGGATCACTTTTTCTGTCCCCTCTCTACTTTTTCTGCTTGCCTACTTCATTAGGTAGCTCACTGTCTGTCTGCCTCAACAGAAGCAGGGTTCTCAGTACACTTTTTATTGATACTCTGCCTATTTGAGTGAGTATTGTATTTTGTGTTGTTGTGGTTTAACAGCCAAGCACACACACACCCCGGTCGCTCACTTGCTCTCCCCCCAGGGCTTGGGGCAGGGAATCAGAAGGGTAAAGGTGAGAAAACTCATGAGTGGAGTTAAAGACAGTTGAATGGGGAAAGCAAAGGCCACACATGGAAGCAAAGTGAAGTATGGAATTGTGGGTATTTAGCCATCTCCGGGAAAGCAGGGCGCCATCCACCACACCAACCCCAGGGATGGCTAAAAACAGTCACAGAAAAGACGTTTTTAAAAGAATCATCTAAGTAACTGTGCAGAATAGCACATTTAAGTTAATCTGTATTTATTAGGATAAACTTGGTGATGGTTATCAATGACATGTGTGGAGTGGTCAGTGCATGCAGGTGAAGATCATGGGGGTTTGAAACCGATGGCCAGGATGAAGACATCCTGCCTGTGGGAAATGAAGGACCTGCATTTATCTGTAAGCAACCATTCATGGAGGTTTATAATTTTCCCACTCTTCATTTCCGTGCCATCAGACTGTAGTTGATTCGACATCTGTCTGTCAAAGAGAGGAGATCCAACCCTCTCATCTAATTTCTTCTATTTGTCATTTAAACAAATATCAGTGAGGGATTCAACAAACTGCTGTGTTCACACAAACAATGCATAAAATACTGCGTGCTTCTTTCATCCTCATTCCAGTATCAAGTCCTCCCTCCAGTGGCTGCTCTAACAGTTTCGTACTTTGTCAAAAAGAACTGGAAATCCTCTCTTGCAAAGCTAAATTCAGATTTATTTGTTTGTTTGTTTAGTTTGGTGCTCCTGGCTTGGCAAGTGAAGCTGTTACCTGCTTCTTCCTCTGTGGCAGGGTCTTCATCTGTTAACGGCAGAAGAAGGGCGTCCACTGTGGAGACAGGAATGCCAGGGACTCTTGGTTGTTGTGTTGGTTTATCGCATGAGGGGCTGGGGCTTAGTTTATCAAGGTAGATCTGGGCAGATAAATTTGATTTTACTTCCCTGGGGTAATAACAGGTCATTGAGCACCTCTCTGAGTTCAGTAACTTGCCAGTACCCAATGATGAATTTTCAAATGGTGTGTAGGGAGGACTACCCAGTTTGTATGACTTTTCACCTGAGCTCTCACAGAGCACTATCCCTGCTGTTCTCTAGCACTTCTGGTATCTTTAACTGGAGTGGGTTAGTTTGTTTTTCCAAATGATGTGCCTGAATGTACGTGGTTCCGTGCTGCAAACGTACAGGCTGATGATGGACAAGATTTTGTATTTCATTTCCTTTTCTCACTGAACTTTTCGGAAACGTCTGAGAAAAGTCTTTAATACCATCCATGTGTGTGAGTAGAGATTTGAGAAGTTTCCATGTCTACAGCCACTGTATGCTAGAAAATACAAAAAATATCTCTGTGGTTTTGCTCCTGCTGTCGGTTCCTGGTTTTTCTGTGGATGCTAACGTGACTAAAGTGTGATCCCAAAGATGCATATTTCAACCAAAACGCGCTGAGCTGTGTCACCGTTTCCAATCTAAGCAGAGCTTTGCTCTTGGAGTGGTGTCTTTAAAAGGTGTGGTTTGGTGGAGTAAAAAAGGTGTCATTTCCTGTCAGCTTCAGCCTTCTCCTCCTTCTGCCCCTTTGGAGCAGCCTTCTCCAAAGGGAGGTGTCAAAGTAGACCCCATTTGTAGAATGGATTACTTGATTTTCTTTAACCCCACCTTATAAACAACACCCCTCTCCCCCGCTTTGAAACCTTCTCCTTAGTTAATTACAGCTATCACTCCCTTAAATTGCTTTATTTTTCCTCAATCTACAAGAAGATGCTTCGTGTAATAGGTTTTCTCTAAAGACAATAGAAAAATAGCCTTTATTACGCTGTATTCATTTTTAATTTGCTGCTGCTGCCCTTGTGGTGAGCTCTTGTTTCTTAAAACAAAGCATTTTGGGGTTCTTCATTGCCTGTGTTGAGTATTAGGGAATCTGTGGTGGTTGGTGGATCCTATTGCTCTTTGTTTGAGAGCTACAAATCGCTACAGAGATCACAGTTCATGCAGACTCATCCAGGGTAAAAGTGTGCTGGGGAGAAGAGTGAAGCAGATTGGCAATGACTGACAGATAAAACAAAGAGCCGAAAGAGATGAAGGGAAGGAGAATTCAATCTGTAGAAGTCTTTTTTTTTTGGTTTGTTTTTTTTTTTTTCCTTATTTTTTTGCTGAGAAAGGAGGAAGCAGTGACTGCGATGGGGTAGTTTGCTCCCCCGGTGTCAGGAATTTGGGATGAAGGGGAGTGCAGAGCTGAACGGTTGGGTTGCCTTCTGTGACACAGGAAAAATTTAGAAATATGTTTTTCATGCAAATTCTTCTCCTGGAATAAATTCTGGTTCGTTCCTTAGCTGGACAGTTACTCTGTCCCTTTCGATGTTGGTAATGTATTGCAGAAACTACAGTGGTTTAAAACTGTGTGCTCTGTCAAGTTTTACTAAAACAAAGCTGTGTAGTAGCATGAGAGCAATGAAGTAGAGTTAGTTGATGAAGAGGATCATAGAATCGTTCAGGTTGGACAAGACCCTTAAGAACATTGAGTCCCACTGCTGACCTAACACTGCCAAATCTACCACTAACCCACGTCCCTCAGCACCATGTCTGCCCGGCTTTTATATCCTAAACCTCCCCTGGCACAACTTGAGGCCTTTTCCACTTGTCCCATGGCCTGTGACTTGGGAAAAAAGACCGACCCCCACTCCCTACACCCTCCTTTCATGGAGCTGTAGAGAGCGAGAAGGTCTCCCCTCAGCCTCCTCTTCTCCAGGCTGAACATGCCCAGCTCCCTCAGCTGCTCCTCCTTTAAAGACTGTAGAAGTTCTGTTGGTTATGTTTTCGTTTTTCTTGCATTTTCTACTACTTTGGCCTTAAAAGCGTGGTGCTTCTCCAGAAGGCTTCTTATTTGCCAATGTTGCCATAGAATCCCCAAAAGAAGTCTCATTTAGATAGTTGTCCTTTTAGCTCTAGGTAGAAGTTGGTGGTCATTCCTGTGAACTTGAATCTTTGACCAAATTTGATACTGGAGCAGGGGTCATGCTTTGGTGTAAATTGTCTTAACCCAGGATAGTGCGATGAGACTTCAGAGCATCCTGTATAACTTCTGAAGGAGAGGAAAAAGTTAATTTCAGTTTTACCTTGCACATCTTAGGGTTTTGTAACACTCTGGGAAGTTCTGCTCTTGGAAGAAGTTCTGTATTTTTGTGATGTAAGCAGTAGCAAATGAGATCTGTTGAAGCAGGGGTCAGTAAATTTGTTAATTTCCAACTCTTGTTGATTTTCAGATTGTCCTTTGAAGATTAATGTGCATTCACTTCAGTATTTTAAACCTGTTGACAGCTGGGGTAGTGATGGCTCAGCTCCAGCAAGGAGCCCCCGATGAAAAAGAGAAGACTACTGCACTAAAGGGTATGAGTCTTTTTGCCTTCTTTCAGGAACAATTACTAAGGAAAAGACAATTGTTTGATATAACTATGGTTTAGAGTTGCAATACTGGAAGAGAGTATTAGTCCATCTATGCTAATGCTTTTTGTCTAATGGTATGTCCATTATCAGGATTTTCGTAAGAGGATATAAAAAATAACGATCTGTGGCACGCAGTAACAGAATAAGATATCCATTAATTTTTTTAATTTTCATAATTATCCTTTGAAAAAGTTGACTGGTGCTTTTGTGCTCTTAGTTTCTGGGAGTTATCATTTAATTTTTGTGCCACTTATGTTTTATAATTATGCAACCATATTACAGCTTTTAAAAATCTCTTTGACTAGAATGTTGGCAGGGAAAACATTTTTAGGACATTGATTACCATGTTGATTTTACAAAGTTTTCTTTGTATTGTATGTTTTAAGAAACTAAATGGACCTAAGTGACTTCTCAGAGCAATTTTCTTGAGATTGAATTAAAGAAATGACATCTTTTAAATAGTTTTTTTCCATTTTGGAAGTACATGCGGTTGGTTAGACATGCAAGTGAGCTAACCAAGCCTTGGGTTTGAAGTGATTGCATCATGCACTTACTCTCTAAATTGTCTTTCAGAAGAGAAAAAAAGAATACATCTTGCAACTCAGTGTAAAGATTGAATTTCTACCAAAGTGTTGGGAATGTGTGTTTTGTTTCGCTGCTGTGGTAGATGATGGTTCTTCAGTTCCGACTGCATTTTTGTGAGACGCTTGGTTTGAGTGTACGTGGTGCTCTTTTCAAACCTTGCACTAATTCTCTCCAATTAGTATATTTTGAGGAAATTACAGTTCACGTTTGAAAAAGTAAAGCTCTCGTTTTATACTTGGAGATAATTTGATCTCCATTAAGGATTAGTGATTGGAAAATATTCTCCATAGTGTAAACTGTCCATGAGGAGGTTGCTTTCATCATGAGGACCATGTGACCTCATCAGAGAGATGCTCCATGCCCCTTCTAATTTTTGTAGTCCTTCTGCTGGACCCTCTCCTTGTCCTTCCTCATCTGGGGATCCTAGAAATGGTCCCAGTGCTCAAAATGGGGCCTCTCCAGGGCAGAGCAGAGGGAGAGGATGATCTCCCTACCCCTGCTGGTCACACGTCTCTTGAGTGTGACAGGCCCACACCAGTCCCTGTCCCAACACTGGCCCTGTACGGCTACCACCAGCCCTGCCCTGAGCTATAGAAGGTCTCCTGCAGATCGCTCACTTTTGGGCTGGGTTGAACAAGTCAGGATTGAGTTGGAGAGTCCAAGAACTTAGACAAGAATGGTGGATCAGGTCTTGAAAGGATCTCAAAAATTACAAGAACACTTTAGCTAGTTTTAACTTGAAAAATTGCTCCAGAATAAAGTGGCCATGTCGGTGGTGGGAGCACAGACTGGTTGCAGTCTCTTTGAGTGACTCTGGTGGAATCTGTAAATCATGACAAGCTGTACCTACTGAGGTGTCGTGGTTTTGACCATGGGACAGATGATGACCCCTCCTCCATCCACCCCTAAGGAAAAGAGAGGAGAGGAAAGGATTAAGTGATTCAGGAGTTTAGATAAAAACTGAACTACTTTAATGAAATATCAATAACGATAATATAATAAACTATAAAAAGAAAAATTAAAAAAGAATATAAAAGAAAGGATAAAGAAAAAAAGTCTACAGTCTGTACAAAACCCTATCAGGCACCCAGGATGACGATCACGTCCCCAGCAGCACCAGTGAACGTCCCAGGCTGGACTGGGTGACCGACAGGAGCTGGATTCCGGATCAGGATGAAAGGCAGAGGAACAGACAGGGTCCTCCTCAGACGTCAGCCATTGAAGGAAGAAGCCCATGAGCCTTTGATCCCTCAAACATGAGGATAAGCTTAATTTAGTTGATACAGTATTGATCTTGCTCCTTAGGAGATTGATATTTTATTATATAGTAACTTAGGCTTGTTTTTCGAATATTTCCAAATAGGTCACAGTAAGAAGATGTGAAAACTGTGGTGAAAGTAATTCTAGAGATGTGGTATGACTGAGGTCCCTTCCCCAAGGAAAGATTGGATGGATGGGCCAATGTTAATGGCATGGCCTTCAACGAGGCCAAGTGCCAGGTCCTGCACTTGGGCCCTAACAACCCCATGGATGGCTACAGGCTTGGGGCAGTGTGGCTGGAGCTGCCTGGCAGAAAAGGACCTGGGGGTGCTGGGTGACAAGGGGCTGAACATGAGCCAGCAGTGTGCCCAGGTGGCCAAGAAGGCCAAGGGCATCCTGGCTTGGATATAAAGTAGTATGACTAGCAGCAGTAGGGAGGTGATTGTCCCCCTGTGCTCAGCACTGGTGAGGCCACCCCTTGAGTCTGGTGTCCAGTTCTGGACACCTCAACACAAGAGAGACCTGGAGGGGCTGGAGCGAGTACAGAGGAGGGCAACAAAGCTGGTGAGAGGCCTGGAGAATAAGGCTTATGAGGATTGATTGAGGGAGTTGGGAGTGTTTAGTTTGAGGAAGAGGAGGCTGAGGGGAGACCTCATCCCTCTCTACAACTGCTTGAAAGGGCACTGTAGAGAGGTTGGTGCTGGTCTCTTCTCACGGGCAATGAGCGATAGAAGGAGAGGGAATGGCTGCAAGCTGCAGCAGGGTAGGGTTAGGCTGGACATGAGGAAAAAGTTTTTCCCAGAGAGAGTGGTCAGTCAGTGGAATCAGCTGCCCAGGGAGGGGGGGGAGTCCCCATCCCTGACTGTGTTTCAGAGTAGATTGGATGTGGTGTTGAGGGATCTGGTGTAGGGGAGAACTTGTAGAGTAGGGCTGATGGTTGGACTTGATGATCCCAAGGGTCTCTTCCAACCTATATGATTCTATTCTGTTCTATGTGCTAAAGACTATTCTGCTACCTTGATGTTGTAAAAGTACAGAGGAAGAAGGGGTGTGGTTTTTATGCTTTTTGTTGAAAAACATCTTGGACAAAGTTCTTTTTCTCCTATCATTTGGTAGAGGACCAGAGCAGTTTCCATGGACAATGCACAAGAACAAGCATATGGTTGCTTACATGAATGCTATGTCATGGGACTTACTATTAAACAGATATGATGTAAAAGTGGGCTATGGTTGAGAAAGCCCCAAATTCCAGTCAACACCCGATGCTGTATTTATCTATCTAGATACCACAGAGCTGCTGAGATACCATAGCATGGGGTAGAGAGATGTGGCCATACAAGATGGTCTTTGGTCCTCCAAGTTCAGCCTGTGAAATCACTTAGAGAAGGAGGAGCAGTAGGTGATCACGTGGATGCTGGAGTGATTAGTGTACCCATACTGAGCTTAGGTCGTGTGGGTGACCTATGAGCTTGTCACTGGTGACAGGACTAAGCAAAAGAACAATAAAAAACCTAATCAAATAATGATTTTAAGTAATCAGAGGAGGGAAGTGTAGTTAATGTCAAGCAAATTAGTCATTTCAAACTGTTTTCTTTCCTTTGAGCTACGATTTTGGATGGTAAAGGTAACAAACCAACCTGCTGAGAATGAGTAATGCATTTCTGTGGTGATACACAGTGTCTTGATTTATCAAACAATAACAGTGAAAACTCAGTGTAGCTCTCCTGAACCAAATGTTTGTGTGGTTTTCAGATTCATTGATAAGGAAAAAGGAAAATAAATTTCAGTGGGATCCTGCTGCATCATTTCTCCTTGTTTTCTTATTAATAATCGGAAATGGTGTTAAAATGATGGTGGTGGGTTGTGTGGGTGATGAGCAATGAGTATTACCTGAGTGTTGTCTTGTTTAGTAGTTGTAACCAAAATGATTGCTTCTGCTTAAATACAAATCCTTAAGTCTGGGGTGAAGAATTCAGGCTATACTTATTTTAGTGTACTTGAATGCATCCTGGTTGGAAAACTAGGGAGTGTGTGTCACGGGTGGCAGCTCTCTCTGCCTTCAGAGTTATTAAAGGAGGGTGGTTGAGGGAGAAGTAGGCCTATTTGGCTATCAGAGGGGAGTTGAGGAGTGTTGTGATCACACAGCTGGTAAAAGCCCGTGAGATGATGCACACTTCATAATCTGAGCTCTTCAAGAAGGCAGTGAGTTGGCAAATTCCCATTAAAACCACGACGCCTACCAGAGACATATTTCTAACACTGAAGGTAACGGATCCTTGAAACAAATCACTGTCTTTGGTGGCTTCTCTGTCCCTGGGCATTTTTTTTTTTTATCAACATTAGAGATAGATAGGTAAATAAACGAGGAAATAAGTAAATAAGANGAGGAAATAAGTAAATAAGAAGATGTACTGGCAATGAGGCCCAGCTCTTGAATCTGGAAGGAGACTTCCCTTAACAAAGCCCTATGTTTAGTGACACGTAGGATGTCCTTCTGCCCTTACAATCTACATATCCAAGCAAATACATTTTGTCAGTGATAACAGTGAAATAAAAAAGACATACCATGCATTATGTAATATTTTTTTTTCTCCTTTTTTAGATTTATTGTCCAGGATAGACTTGGATGAACTAATGAAAAAAGATGAGCCACCACTTGAGTTTCCTGATACTCTGGAAGGATTTGAGTATGTCTTCAATGAAAGTAAGTCATATATGCTTTGCAAAGGCTATACTTAGAATAATGTTGAGAGGTTATCAGAACCTTAATTATATCTTAGAAGTCCCCATTAGAATTTCACACTTTTCTGTTAAGAATAAAATTTTAAGCCTTAGTGTTAACAGACTTGTAAATCTAGCTAAGTAATATTTTTTTATTTCATAAAATTGTCACAAGAATCCCTCGTTTTATGCAATCCTGTAGGTTTGTACTGTGCATATGTTATGCCTTCTTGTTTCCTCTGACAGAAGTGTTGATAGAAAAAATTCTGAAAGTATTTTCTGTGGCATTAGCATTAAAAGAATCAAAATCAAAGAGTGGTCGCTCATTTAAGAAACCTTTTATTTACCGGTTCATTTTTATGGATGCAAAAGAAGCCATTTAGATAGCGTTTTACCCCAGCTATTTCTTGAATTCCAATCAGAAAACACCTGTTCATGTTGATGGAGGGGGTGAGCAGTGTCTTACTCTCCTGGTGTGGGTCTTGGCTTTGCATTTCAGCGAAGCGTGTGATGAGTACAAGCACTTCCAGCTCGCTGAGTCGGTGTGTTAAATGAGTTAGTAGTATTTATAATTTCCACGGCATACATTTTAAAATCCAGCTGAGAAGTAAGACTCAGAGCTACAGTAACACCAGACTCCAGGAAATGGCTCTTTCAAGATTGTTTGAAACCTGTAGGACAAATGGGGACGTTTACAATTCTACTTCTTTGCCGTGCCTGTTCTGTGAACAGAGGAACTTTAGTTTCTAAATCTGCCTGTCTTACATCTTCCACTTTTAAAGA
>VZTM01002570.1:34607-44690 GCA_013400555.1 Jacana jacana
TATTGTTATTGATATTTCATTAAAGTAGTTTAGTTTTTATCTAAACTCCTGAATCTCTTAATCCTTTCCTCTCCTCTCTTTTCCTTAGTGGGGGGGGGGAAGGAGGGGTCACCATCTGTCCCATGGTCAAAACCACGACATAGGTGAAGCACCTAAAACAGGGGCAGGATGTTGAGTTTTTGACTCGTAGCAGTAACACGTCTGCGTAAGGTTCCAGTCCTTCTACTTCACTCGTATTTGAACCAGTGCCTTTGATAGCAGGAAGAAAATGCCAGTAGGGGCAGCACAAATTAAATAATTAAAAAAAATGGTGACTGAACAGTGGCAGGGGCTGCCCAGGGAGGTGGTGGAGTCTCCTTCTCTGGAGACATCCCAAACCCGCCTGGAGGCGTTCCTGTGTGACCTGCTCTGGCAGGGGGATTGGACTAGATGATCTTCCAAGGTCCCTTCCAATCCCTGACATTCTGTGATTCTTTGAGAGTGTACTGCCTTCAGAATTTTAGCAAGATTTCAGCTTTTAACCCTCTGTTTGTCGTCGGCGTGGCGTTCTGTTGAGCGAGGCGAGGCCGTCGGGCAGCAGGGACGGAGGGCTGCTCTCACCCTACCTAAGGGAAATTTAAATTTAAATACCACTCTTTTGCTGCATGCAGTGTCTTCATTTGCATATGCTAAATCCTCTTTCAAAATCTGCTGTTTGTGAAGACTTTTTTTTTTTTTGCTGGAATGATTATGTCAGATGTGCTTCAGTGAACTCTTCTCGTTTGTAGGCAGCAATTGGCAGTAGGTTGGTGCGTTGCAGTAACATGACAGTACTCGAAAGGTTCAGAGATAGTTTCATAATTATTGTTAGCATGATTCTTGAAAGAAATGATGAGCATCTCATAAACCCAGATGGGAATTTGTTACATTGTTGATAAATGTGTTGATAAATGTGTTTTACATTTTTAAATTGATAAACAGTGAAAAGCAGAGAAGATACAATAAGGCAGATGGTTGTTTATAAAGCACTTGCAAGTTGCTGCAATTCAAAGAATGGTACTAATTGTTAAAAAGAAGACAAAAATTGGAGTAGGGGGAGTGTTTCAATGAGTTAATCATGAGCTTTTTAAAAATAAAACCTTCAGCAGCTTTAGTTCAATTAGAACCATTCTTGCCATCCTGGGTTTATATGCAAAAGTTTAGACTCTCAGTTCTTTATGAACTTTTGTACCAACCATTTTCATGGAGCTGAAATTAAAAAGACAGCTAATCCACCTTTTATCTAAATGTATCCATTCCTTTCTCTCTCCTTTTTCTTGTTAGGAAAAAACCAAGATTTACTGAACAGCAGAATAAAACTGATTTGTCATTGGTCTTATTAATCGTTCCCACTTAGAAACAATGAATAGAGTAGTGAACTCCAGAATCAGCAGAGACTTCGCAGCAAGGAAGTGAAGTGGGATAGAGTTGGCTTATTTTTTTGCCAAAGGAGCAGTGAAAAACAATGGGTTTTGCCAACTAGGTGACTAGAAAAACAGATGGAACAGTACTTAGGCAGGATCCAAATCAGCGAGTGTGATGGAACCCCTTGGTTCACCTTTGCGTGGCACGTGTTTGGTTCATGTCTCCATCAGCAGTATTAAAAGTTTCTGGGAAAGGCAAACTATTTTCCTACTGTTTCAGCAGAAGTTTTTGAAAACCAGAGATATGTAGATTACTGCCTTCATCTAGCAGCTCTTTAAAAATATGTTTATTTTACCTCAGTTGCAGAAATCCGGAAGAGTTAGGTCTCTTTCACAGGATTTTTAGATTTTCCAAGGTAAACAATTTAACACTTTCTGTGTTTTCAGCAGGAGACCTATATCTTTTGGATTTCTGGGAATATTTTTATTAAAATTCAGCAGAATAGTGGTATTTTTTAATAAAGCTGTATCAGCTGTGTCAGTCTTTAATCGGAATAACTTGAAAGGGAAAAAATTAAATTATGAATCAATAGAGCGTTGTATTTCTGTATGTGCAAACAACCTAAAATTACTTTAAGATGCTCCAGCTGCTCAATTCATTAACTCAATCACAACTGAATTTTGGTATCTGTTATCCTCTGTTGATGGCTGCGGCAGAAACACCCAGCTAGCGTGCCTGAATCTGTTGAGGAAGATCACTTCAGTAGGTTGGTTACTTGGGGTTTTCAGAGGCTCAAAGCAGTTATGTGAGTCAATATACAGCTGTGTGTCCTAAGTGATGCTCTGTCCTATCTGTAGCGATGCAAGAAAGCTTCGTGCTCCTCCAGAAACTCTGTCAAGGTCTTCTCCCATTCAGCATTTCCACATTTGCCTCTTGTGCATTTTGTGTAGTTGCACCTTTTAACTCTTTCCATTATATCCGTGGCCTCAAGTTGCACCAGGAGAGGTTCAGATTGGAGATTAGGAACAGTTTTTACATGGAAAGGGTTTGTAAGCCTTGGAATGGGCTGCCCAGGGCAGGGTTTGAAGCACCATCCCTGGAGGGATTTAAAAGCTGGGTTGACACAGTGCTTAGAGACACTGGTTTTATCAGAGTTGGGTTGATGGTTGGACTAGATGATCTGAAAGATCCCTTCCAACCCAGACAGTTCCATGATTCTGGGATTCTATCTGCCAAATCCTTCAGTTCCTTCCTTGAGTGAATACCCTGAGTATCTTGTTGGTTATAAGATATTAAAGATCTTTGAGAGGAAACCAAAGAATTTTTTCTTTGCTCTGAATTAACTGGTGGTGGAGGTTTATATTTTTTTGCCTTCTTTCCAGCAGTGTAAATTATGTAGCTCTTATGCCAACTTTATCTTATTTCACTGTAGACCCGACACCCCGTTACATAGGATTTAGAAAGTATTTAAAAAATAAGTAATGTTAGCAAGAGGAGTAGTAGATTAAAAGTGAGGGTGACTAAAATTCTGAAATTAGTTTTTTATACGTTGTTTTTAATTTCTAGTTTTGGGAATTCAGCTTCTGTCCTCACTTCCAGTATATATGGCTCTAGGCTGGCCATGAGGCAAGAATTCTTCCCAGCAAGAGTGGTCAGAGCCTGGAATGGGCTGCCCAGGGAGGGGGTGGAGTCCCCATCCCTGACTGTGTTTCAGAGTGGTTGAGCTGTGGTGTTGGGGGATCTGGTGTAGGGGAGAACATGTAGAGTGGGGCTGATGGTTGGACTGGATGATCCCAAGGGTCTCTTCCAACCTGAATGACTCTATGGGACTAAGACAGACCCTGACATTTATCCAGTCATAATGCACCTGAGAGTTTCACACAGAAGTACAAATAAAGATAGGAAATGTATTTGGAAGTGGTTTGGTGAAGTTCTATAGCTACAACATGGGTTTAGACACAATTGATTTCTGTGCATTCGACACACACTCTTGTCACGTGCCGTAAGAATTTCGGTGCAATAGACCTTGAAGCTGATGTTTAAGCACAGAGGGGGGAAATGCTACAAGTAAGAAAAAAAGGGTTGCTTGCCCACTGTAAGCTGTGGTTCTAGGTGAGACACCTCCTTTGGATGTTGTGTACACTTTTGATTCCGTGCAGTTGGTTAGAAAAACATAAAAAAAAAATATGATCTGAAATTAAAAATTGAGACTAAGCATTTTATTTTCATATACTGTCGGTACAACAGGCACAAAGAGGGTGTTACTGTGCTCAGTTGGTCGATCTGAAGGTAATGACATAAATTTACTTGTTGTTAAGGAAGCTTGTAGGAAGGCAGGAGGTTCAACCCAAAGGAAAAGATTTAGGACAGGCAGCCAGCAGAAAATGTGTTAATGAAAACAACTCAGCATTCTTACTACGTGACTGTCAGGGGTTTGATACTCCCTTCCCTCTATGCCATTAAATCTGTCGTGATTGGTTGTTACAGTTGATCCCAAATTTTCAAAAAATATTTTTGGTGGTTTTTTTTATCATATTTGATGAAACAACTCTTTATTCTTGCATTACTTGGTACTGTGGAAATGCACATCAATTTCCTGCAGTGACTGTTCCTGTTACTGCTGACTTGAGGAGACATTTAACTTCTAAATTTTGAAGCAGATGTTCTGTGTGAGAGTTAAAAAACCTGAATGAAACGGCAGGTAGCAGTGGAGGTGGGGAATAATGCTAAAATGACTGTCAGCAAAATAGAAATGATGAAACCCCAGGATAAGAATTGTTTTTGTTGAGGCAGAATGAAGTGTCAAAGATGTCAGGACACCCGTGCTGGTGGGTACACAAGCTCTTTCTTTGTGTTTTTTTTTTTTTTTCCTTCAGTTGAAAACTCCTTGGATCTTTCACTGAGGAAGAGACCTGGCATATTTATGGGTTTTTGGCAGAAAGGCTCCAGTTTTCACAGGAGTCGGGCTGTTCACTGAAAAGCAGCGTAGCCAGCAGGCCCGAGAGCTCGAGGGATGCAAAGCGAGCTCCTGCAGTCTGTCTGCATCCGGGGCTGCTTCTGCAGAAGCAACTGCTCCTAAAGTCAACACCTGCGAAAGGAGCAGATGGCTGAGACGTAACAGAGCTCACCAGTCCCTGTCCAGTGTGATGGTGGCTTGTCATTATGTCTGAGGGCGAGCTGAGGGTTGCAGCAGCCAGTGGAGTCATGGTGATCCACACTCACTTGCACTGGTGACACGCACTGCTGCAGCAATGGCTGAGGACCATATTTTTCTGTTCTAGACATCTCTGTGGGCACAACATTGACTTTCCTGGCAAAAGACTACATAAAATTGACCCATAAATGTGAAAAGGAGACATATCTTCTTTCTTTTCTTTTTCCCCATTTAATTCTTGATGTGTCTTATGAGTGAGATCTTTTTTGACAATAAAGAAACTTACTTGGTTCATCAAACCATAGAATGGTTCAGGTTGGAAAGAACCTTAAAGATCATTGCATTCCAGCCCCAAGTTCATCTTATCTAGCTGAACTATCATCATCATCTATCCAAGATCTATCATCTTGGATAGATTGAATCAATGGGCCAATGTTAATGGCATGGCTTTCAGCGAGGCCAAGTGCCAGGTCCTGCCCTTGGGCCACAACAACCCCATGGATGGCTACAGGCTTGGGGCAGTGTGGCTGGAGCTGCCTGGCAGAAAAGGACCTGGGGGTGCTGGGTGACAAGGGGCTGAACATGAGCCAGCAGTGTGCCCAGGTGGCCAAGAAGGCCAAGGGCATCCTGGCTTGTATCAGAAACAGTGTGACCAGCAGCATCAGGGAGGTGATTGTCCCCCTGTGCTCAGCACTGGTGAGGTCACCCATTATGTCTGGTGTCCAGTTTTGAGCACCTCAGCACAAGAGAGATCTGGAGGGGCTGGAGCGAGTGCAGAGGAGGGACACGAAACTGGTGAGAGGCCTGGAGAATAAGGCTTATGAGGATGGATTGAGGGAGTTGGGATTGTTTAGTTTGAGGAAGAGGAGGCTGAGGGGAGACCTAGATGAAACTTGAAGGCTGTGAGGTGTGAGAAGTGACCGCGGTAGATGGGGCTTGGCTGATAAAAGCTGTGAAGCCAGCTTCCAAGGGAGACCATGTGCTGCTTTAGGAGTTGTGTGTCTGGCCTGCAGAAATATTTCCAGACGTGCATGGGTGCAGGTAGATAAAATCCAAGTGATGTTCACAGCGGATACGTTGAAAATCAGCTTGTGGAAGTGATCATGGTTCAGGCGGAGTTGCAGGCGTATGGCTTCAGGTTTGATCGGTCCTTCAGGTTTGATCAGGAAGCTGAAGCTGCAAAGGAATAAAATATGTCATTAATATTTCCTTCTGGGACAGGTTTTTTTTTTCTTTATGCAGGTACAGTATGATTGGGGAATGCCAAAGGAAGACTGTGAGACAGGGTTCGTTGATCTTTCTGTAAGAGACACCTGATTTCGGCTCACAGTCTGCCTGAGAACTTAAAAATACCTTTCCTTCCATTGTCTTTCAGAGAGGCAGAATATTTGGTGAAAAGCTGGCTGTGTTCCCACGTTTTTAACTTTCTCAGGCTCACCTTTCCACTTCCACAGGGAACCAGCTGGGGATATTGTCACACATGTTAGAAAGCAGAATTGATTTGGCTGCAGGATTAAATGACCTACTAATAATTTTTTGACCTAAAAATAGCCTGTAACCCTAGAGGTTTATGGATAAAGTGAACAGAAATTAAGAAAATCATAAGGTGAATACGAGTGGGAAGTGAAGGTTGAGGCACATTTTTAGTACCATTTCAAGATATTTTTGGACAGGCTGCATCCAGTAACAGAAAGGCTCCTAACTTAGATTGTAGTAACGTAATATTGGGCTGAATTCCAGTACTCGGGAATGCATGTGTTCTTGATCCTTCATTACAACTCATAATTTCAGGAATATTATGTTGGGAAAATGAGGCACATTAGCCAGCAGCACAAATAGCAGGAGAAGCCACAATATTCATTTCCCCACAACCCAGCCAAAAAACAGATTATTTGGCTGAGTATCAAAAGGAGCAGCAGTAATTGTTTCCAGTATCAGTGGAGGCATTTTGCTGTTTAAAAAAAAAAAACAACAACCAAAAAACAAAAAACCCAAAGCTTCCATTTCATTAACTCAAGAAAAGGCTTGGTTTCTGCCATCAATTAGGGGAGAAAAATGGGATTCTCATAGCAGGCTGTAGGTTGCTTTCTGTTGGCTGTGGATGGCTGTAGGTCCTGCTGGCAGCTCCTGGTGCCTCTGCAGTAGCTCCTTGTCTTTGCAGGCCCTGCTTCTCCTGGAAGAGCAGCTTCCCAAGACGGGGTCACGAATGCGGCAGGATCTGCTGTTGAGTGCAATGAAGTGCCCAGGAGCTCAACCAGATCAGAAGCACCTAGTGAACACTGGCCAAAAGTTGGTCCTGGGTTCACAACTGAGCCTTGAGTTTGTAGAAGAGAGCAGTGGGGAAAGATGGAGAGGAAGGTTATAGCCAAACTGTAGACGGTAACGCAACAACCCATCGCTCCTCAGCCTGCTTTCTGCCAAACTCTGTGGTGACTTGCGGGTCTTCTCCTGCCTCTTCTGTCTGGATGAGATCTGGAGCAGAACAAGAGGGAGCCCCCATCAGCCCATCGGCCTGTGTACCCATTGCCTAGATGAGCCAGCCATGTGAGCTCACAGCCCGGAGCCCCAACCATGTCCTGGGCTGCCTCCACAGCAGCGTGGCCAGCAGGGTAAAGGGTAGGAGAGGATTCTGCCCCTCTGCTCTGCTCTGGGGAGTCACCCCTCAAGTGCAGCCTCCACCTCTGGGGCCACCAACATCTGAAAGACATGGAGTTGTTGGAGCAGGGCCAGAGGAGGCCACGGAGATGCTGGGAGGGCTGGAGCCCCTCTGCTGTGAGGACAGGCTGAGAGAGTTGGGGGGGTTCAGCCTGGAGAAGAGAAGGCTCTGGGGAGACCTTTAAGCCCCTTCCAGTCACTCAAGGGACTCCAGGAAAGATGGGGAGGGACTCTTGATCAGGGAGGGGAGCCACAAGATGAGGGGCAACAGTTTTAAACTGTCAGAGGGGAGATTTAAATGAAATCTCCAGAAGAACTTCTTTGGTGTGAAGGTGGTGAGACCCTGGCCCAGGCTGCCCTAAGCTTCTCTAGGCTGTGTCTGCCCAATCCCTGGAGGTGTTCAAGGCCAGGTTGAAGGGGACTTGGAGCAACCTGGTCTGGTGGGAGGTGTCCCTGCCCTGGGCAGGGGCTGGTACTGGGGGGGGATTTGAGGTCCCTTCCAACCTGAACCTGTCTGTGATTCTGTGATTCTTGGTGGACAGTAGCAGTGGTGGTGAAGGTGCTCGGTGAGTGTGTGGTCACACATCCTACAGAGCAATACCTGTGGGTTTGTGTTGGGTGGAGGGCAAGTCATCCTCAGCGCAGATTGTCTGCGCTGTTCCTCCCAGCGTAGCAATAATTGTACCAAATTCTCCTGTCACAGAGCAAGTTGCTTTTAGGCAAAAATCTGTCTGATTCCTAATCGCACCTTTTCATTTTATTCTCTTGGCTGTTGTGTTCACTTCATTCCATCTGATACACGATGAATTTAAAATGTCTTTCATGTGTCTTTCTGTTCCGTAATACCCGTTCACCCAGCACAGAGCTCTGCACGGAGCTCCCCGGGCTGGCAACTCTGCTGCAGTTGGAAATGGCACACAAGTCTGCTGCTCACTGTGGTTAAGGTCCATTTTTCTTTACCTGTGTCTGGGTCATAAAACTGCCCACTTAATGCTTCTATAAAGCACTGTGAAAACTGCAGAGGGTGGATGTTAGGAAGACGTTTCCGTTCCAGGCAACATTTTCATCTCATTGTTCAGTAGGAACTGCCGTTGCTTGATATTAATATGTTTGTTATTGATAACTAGCCAATGGAACCACACGTCTAATTAAGCACAGATATTCTTCTGTATCCTCCACCCCTCCAAAAGAGCAAAAGGTCACAGAGTCGTTGAATCCTTCAGGTTGGAAGAGACCCTTGGGATCATGGAGTCCAACCATCAGCCCCACTCTACAAAGGCCTCCCCCACACCAGATCCCCCAACACCACATCTCAACCACTCTGAAACACAGTCAGGGGTGGGGAATCCACCCCCTCCCTGGGCAGCCCAGTCCAGGCTCTGACCACTCTTGCTGAGAAGAATTCTTGCCTTATCTCCAGCCTAACCCTACCCTGCTGCAGCTTGAAACCATTCCCTCTCCTTCTATTGTTAATTGCCCATGAGAAGAGACGAGCACCAACCTCTCTGCAATGCCCTTTCAAGTAGTTGTAGAGAGGGATGAGGTCTCCCCTCAGCCTCTTCTTCTTCCAACTAAACACTCCCAGCTCCCTCAATGGTTCCTCATAAGATTTCTTCTCCAGGCCCTTCCCCAGCTCCGTGTCCCTCCTCTGCACTCGCTCCAGCCCCTCCAGATCTCTCTTGTGTTGAGGTGCCCAGAACTGGACACCAGACATAAGGGGTGACCTCACCAGTGCTGAGTACAGGGGGACAATCACCTCCCTGATGCTGCTGGTCACACTGTTTCTGATACAAGCCAGGATGCCCTTGGCCTTCTTGGCCACCTGGGCACACTGCTGGCTCATAGTCAGCCGCTTGTCACCCAGCACCCCCAGGTCCTTTTCTGCCAGGGTCCCATCAAGCAAAATTCTCCTGAAAAACTAGCAGACACCAACACACGTGTGAACCAGTCACAGTCACATGATTTATAAATGAGTGTCAGAACAGGCTTTTTTGCAGTTATTTTCTGAGTCAGGCTGCTTCATAGCTTTGCAGACATTTAGAAATAACCCTTTCATTGGTGGGGTGGTATTTTACTGTTTTAATGCAAAATTTCCATTGCAGCTTCCTAAATGTCCCACTTGACAACACCAACAATAAAGAAGACATTTCTTTGCACAGTATATTTTTTACTCAGCAGAAGGTTGAAGACACAAGTTTGTCTTTGAGCTGCTGTGGCCCTTCTTCATCACGGTCAGGTTAAGCGATTTAATGTGTAATTGGACTTTATCTCGGTGGTGGGACTGAGGAACATGTGATTCCTTCCACAAGCATGCAGGTAAAACTCACTAAAACATGGTAAATTGTTGCCTACAGAGCTTTTATTAGCTTTTTTATTTTCCCCTCCTATCCTGTACTCGTGCCCACTTAGCTTAACGAGAAGGACTACGCTGGTGTGCTGTCTTTGGACACGGGCACCATTGGCTGCGTTAGTTTTTGGTCACAATTTCCTAGGTGGAAAGGATCTGCCATGCTTTTCAGACATCATCAAGATGAATATTCACAAGCAACTAACTACATACTTATTAGTCTTATTATTAATCAGGGAAGTAGTATGGGTTCACAGAATCCCAGAATCTCAGGGATTGGAAGGGACCTTGAAAGCTTATCCAGTCCAATCCCCTGCTGGAGCAGGAACAAACAGAGCAGGTCACACAGGAACGCCTCCAGGCGGGTTTGGGATGTCTCCAGAGAAGGAGACTCCACCACCTCCCTGGGCAGCCCCTGCCAGGGTTCCCTCACCCTCACCCTGAAGAAGTTTTTCCTCCTATTGAAGTGGAATCTCCTCTGTTCCAGCTTGCACCCATTGCCCCTTGTCCTGTCATTGGGTGTCACTGAGAAGAGCCTGGCTCC
>VZTM01002570.1:44982-87998 GCA_013400555.1 Jacana jacana
TCCAATGCTTTACTGAAGTCAAGGTACACCACATCCACTTCTTTACCATCATCTTCCCACCTGGTTATGTCTGGCTGTGGAGTTTATTTTATAAACCTCTGTTACCAAGAATATTTCTTCCTGACAGAACTGTTTTTAAAATAAAGTAGAAAACCCACCTAAGCGAACCTGTACCAAATCCCATTTAGTGAAGATGTTTTAAGTGGCAATTTATTTCATTGTTAAATTAAACTGTGCTGTATTTTATACCAGAACAGCATGAATAAATCCTCCCCACCTCCTGGTGGAAGGTTCTCCTGGTATTTGCCATACTTGGAGTTTTTTGTAGTCCCTTCCCCCTTTGAGTTCACCTGCCAGCAGCACACAGGGCTGGGTTAGATGGGCTCGGTCACGTGGAATAGAACAAGGAAACCTTTTTCTTGAGGAAAAAGAAGAGAAAAAGGTTTCATCGGTGTCCGAGGCGTTTCCTTAACCTTCAGCCTGGTACCCCCAGAAGAGAGAGTGCCTTCAGGGCAGGTTTTTTTCTCCCCTGAAGGGGAAGTTTCTTTCAGAGTACCAGGTGTCGGAACCCTGCACTAGAAAAGCAGCAAGAAAGCAGTCAGTTTCCCTCAGAAGTGAACTGCTGGCTTTTGTCAGTTACTCAAAGCCAGTGAGGGTCCCAGGTTTGACACTTGCTGTGCCAGGAGTTGACGACCCCTGGTGCCATCCACGTAGTTTACCTGACCCAGTAAAAAAAACAACCAAAAAAGAGCTACAGGCATTATTTATTAGAGAAACTAAACATTTTCTAAGATTTCTGTTCCTGAGGTCAGCAACTACTGTTGGTGCCCAGGAAAGAGAAGAAAAAAAAGAGATGCTGCCAACGGTCAGCGCCGCGGCCCCTTTCAGCTCAATTTATGTAAATCCAATTTGCGTTGACCCACTACTGCTCTGGAGCAGGGTGGCAAAATGGTTAAGACATCTTGCTATGGAAAGAAGGTGTTAATTTGGGTTCTGCTCTGGATTTACATAAAATTAAGCCTTGGGTCCATCTGTGAATATTTATCTGGTCATTTCTGCGGAGGAATCAAAGGTGGCAAAATGAGATGCTTGACACATCACCGACTTTTTTGTCTGTGGCTACAAAAGCTGGTATGCTTTAACTGTGTTAATCTGATATGTCAGTTGGGTTTGGCATGGATTTTTAACCTTTCAAAACTGCATAGCACCACCTCTCCACCTAAACTATGGGGTTTTTTTTTACACTAATGGTTGGAATAATCAAAACTGCTGCTGCTCTTTCTTCCAGATCCCTTTTGATAACTCGCCTCTAACACGAGCTTTAGCAATAATAATCCTGTGGTTTTCTTCTTGAATTAGAATATTAAAACCTGTTTATAAGCCTCATTTATATTTCCTCCTGTGTTATTCTTCGGGGCTCTTTTAGTTGCCTTCTTCGTTTTGCAACCTTTTCATCCTTTTGTTTCTTATCTCAGCTTGGGGATAGAGGTCATTCTTTTCTGCTGATGTTTAATTGCTCCTAGTGCACGGTGCCTGATTGAAGCCCCTGCTTAGTATTAATACATATATATGCACGTGTGTGCATATTTTAAAAGAATTGAGGACTGTTTTCACGAGACAGGCTGTGTAATTAAGCCGTTTCTGAAACCCAGTAAGTGCCCAGTGATTTACAAAATTATCGATGCCTTTTCTTACAAAGGAAAAAAGAAAAACAAAAAATAAACCAACAGGTGTCAGCAAAGACCATGTAACAAAACAGTGGGTCAAATTCACACCAACAGCATATGCTGCATTCATGACAAATCCCTGTTGTTTTTCATTTAATTCTCTCAAAAGATCTTGAGATCCCATTTGCGATCAGTCAGCTTGGAATCCAGAATATCACACCCCTGTGTTAAGATTGAATTGAATTGCTTTGAGTGGAAAACGCAAGAAATCCCTCAGAGGTAATGTCAATTCCATCTTAATGAATTGTTCTCCCACACTATAATCCAAGTGAGGTCTTTTGTGGATTTTTAAAATGCCATTGATTTTTTTTTTCTTTTTTTTCTTCTTTTTTTTTTTCTTGTAGCTTGCAGTGAACAGAGCCTTTAAAAAGTCCATTCAGCTTTTAGGATTTTTTTTAGCTCTGGCATGGTGCTGTGTGTGTGTGTGTGTGTGTGGTTTCTGTTGTTGTTGTTGTTGTTTTGGGGTTATTTTTTTTTGTTTGTCCCAGTTCTTAGGTAGGCCTGTGTCCAAGAGCAGTATGTCAAAGAGTTCCTTTGCATCTCTCATTGTTACTCATTGGCAGGTTTTGTCACTGGAGGGTCAAAATAAAGCTCATTCAGCCAGGGCTGTGGCAGCCACGGTAGCAAGCCTCGGGTCAGCCCCACCACTTGAGATTTTGCCGCAGGGCAGCCAGTTGGAATTCATTTTGCATTTGTTTTGCTGAACGTTGCTGCTGGAACGCGCTGCAAAGGGGAAGAAGTTGGGGGTGGACTCCTGGATTGCTTCCTTCCCTTGCTCCTTTTCTCTCTTAGCAGTAAAGAATGAGGAGAAAATTCCTATAAAGGAAGACAAGGCATTGCTCGCCATGGCATTGCTTCTAGTGGCTTACACAGGTTTATTTTTAAGACTAGTGATAAATCCTTCAACCTGTGTATGCTGCCTTGAAGTTCCTAGAAAGTACTCGTCGTGCTGAGGGGCCTGATTTCTTAGGCTGAATGTAAATTATTTGAAATATAATTTCAAATTATATTTGTGTGCCCTTTCTGTGCCCGTGAAAGATGGCCTTTTTTTTCTGAGAAAGTCAGATTCAAGAGGCTGCAACCTGTTAGGTGGGGTCTGAATTGGTGTTTTAGAGGTCTGGGGAGCTGGTGGTGGGTGTCCTGCTGTTCTCTGCGAAGTCAAGTCGAAAGTTCTGCTTTAGGACAACAAAAAAACCCCACAGGCAAACGGGGCCAGCTTAGGTCTATGTGTGGATTTTTCAGGTGGGCTGGTGGTATTCAAGGGTGGCACATTGTAAGTGCATTTCCATCACAGGGTGGGAACTGACAGGCGAACCCAAGGCTGAGTTGTGTCTGCATTCCCTAAAGAGAAACAGAAACCCTTGTGTTTTTCCTTACTTCAACTCAAAGCACAGCAAACTGTACCTGAGCGAGTTACTGTAGGAGGTAGAGACAGTCAGACCTCAGTGGTTTCTTAGCAAGTCTTTTTCTCTCATATTTTTAGTTGTAATTTTTTCCCTTCTTTTTTTTTTTTTCTGTGATATATGTTTATGTAGGAGATTAAACTGGGGTTCAGCTATAGCTTACTCAGGAGGTTATTAGCAGAACAATGAACCACTAATGACACCAGCAATGGGCTAACCCTTTTTATGAGTCTGAAAAACTGGGAAGTCAGGCCAGAAGGGAAGTGCCATCGCACCTGTTTTTTATTAGCTACAATTTCCTGGATTTTAAATGTAATGCCTATATTATTTTAAAAAAAATCTGCCCACTAATAAAAACCTGCAAGCAAAATCATTGCTGTTGCATTCTCTTACGCACTTCCATCTACTTTGGGAATCGTCTTTAAAGGCTTAATGGAAACAAATGATCTGATAAGGTGTTTAAGGGAGTGTTCTTCCACAAGTTGCCATCTCTGGAGGCAGTAGCCTCCTGTATCCACAGAGTAAGCATATGATTGTCAGCGCATCTCACTCCTGATGGGAGGTAGCCTCTGTTAACTTGGAGAGAGTGGCTCTGTCTCCGTCCACATTTAGTCCTTGGAGCAGTGAGAAGCGGTAACAGGAGTGGTAATGGGTGGTGATGGGCTTCCATTTGTGTTCAGAGCAGCTGTGCATGAGGAACACAACGTGGGAAATCTCAGATCCATCCAGCTGGATCCAGTCCACCAGAAGGATTTACTTAACCAGTAATTTGCTCCGCTTCCGTTTTTTTTTCCAGAGACCTGCTAGAAGTGTGTAGCGGCAGGCAATGGTGTGGACAACTTAGGTTAGCAGCTTGCACCCCCTTACCCTTTCTCCAAGGCCTTGTAACCCATCCTCCACCATGTGAGTGGAGGTAACATCAACTGTTCACATGCACTTTGTCCTTCAGCACATGTGCTTTACTCTTCACCCTGTGTTAACCATATACCAACCCTGTATAGGACGGGGCTGTTGGCGTTTCAAGTCGTGAGGGATGCACATATGGGGGGAAAGAGGGGGGGCATGTGGTGCTTGGTGGTCTTCAAAGAGACTTTGTGGTTTGTGCTAACTGGAGGGTTCCTCACATCTGTTGTGAATCCGTGAACAGGCGTCCCTCGGTGATGACTTCCAGGGACTACTGATAGAGGCTGCCTCACAAATGGAGAGGCCACCAAGTGCCATGTCTTTAAGGTGTTTTTAGCAGAGAATTCTCTCTCGAGAAAACAGTTCACAAATTTGAGAGGTTTACTTTGTCTTTTTGTCTCTTTTACCTCCCCTGCAGCAGGTTTGCTGTTCTGTTCATACACGTCACCTGGTGATGGGTAGTTCTAACCTGGGTTGGGTTTGAGAGTGGGAGCATGCTCAGAGTGGGGAAAAAAACCAACAACCAACAAAAAACCCAGAGAATTCAGAGGAGTTGGGTTGTAAAGCACAGCAGGGGGGTGGGGGCTTGACAAGCAAGGCTCAGTGCACTTCACTGCGTCCCAGCATGGTTTTTGATGTGGTATGTACTGAAGCAGCTCCTCCGGATTAGGATGTAGGTGTTATGAAACAAGCCCTTGAGTTGTGATCTGTTGTCTCTGTACCTGGCTATCTCTGCTGTGAGACAAGTTCACCAGTGGGTCAGCTACGGTTCTGCTCTTCCTCATGTGTGCCAGGACGGTTCTTGACGTTTTTGATATGTGTTATAAGGCTTCTTTCAGTTTCTTACAGACTTGCAATGAGGGGTGTAGTCATTTGAACTGGGTTTTGTTGGACTTACCTTCTTTATGAGGACAGGCTGAGGGAGCTGGGGTTGTTCAGCCTGGAGAAGAGGAGGCTCTGGGGAGACCACAGAGCAGCCTTCCAGTCCCTAAAGGGGCTACAGGAGAGCTGGGGAGGGTCTGTTTACAAAGGCCTGCAGGGACAGGACAATGAGGGGCAATGGCTTCAAGCTGGAGAAGAGCAGATTGAGATTGGACATTAGGAATAGGTTCTTTACCATGAGGGTGGTGGAGCACTGGGACAGGTTGCCCAGGGAGGTGGTTGAGGCCCCTTCCCTGGAGATGTTCAAGGGGAGGCTGGAGGAGGCCCTGGGCAACCTGGTCTAGTTGGGGGTGTCCCTGCTGATGGCAAGGAGGTGGGGCTAGATGACTCTGGAGGTCCCTTACGTCCTGGACCGGTTTATGATTCTATGATTCCATGCTGTGGTTTAAAGACCTCCAATACTTAGTGCATTGAAGAGTCTCTGTGGTCTTGTTCCCCACTTCTAATCAAGTTTTGGCTTCAGTGCCTTCTTTGTAACCTTTACCGTGTTGGTCTCGATGGCTCTTGGTGTTTAATTTCCCTTTTCACGTAGTTGTGTGCAGGTATTGATCTTTTGGTCGTGTAGCTTCAGGATGTTGTCTTACAAAGATTTTACAACTAACAAAATTTTTCAATGCATTTTGTTAATTCAAAACAGTCCTGAAGAAAGTCGTCTATGTGAATGGTATAATCTTAAAAAAATAGAGAAGTCATAGGAAGCCAGGACCTTACCAGTTGGGTTGTACTGGAGTTCTGTGCACCATATCCACATTTCCACCTGCAGCTCAGTTTTGCTCTACAGGCTGCCCATGGTATTATGATCTTGGCCACCTGTGTACAGAATATTTAGCAAAGAAAGGGTAGAATCCCAACTCTGTCATAAGATAATGTGTTTCTCTTCTTTCTGTTGTCCTCTCTGCCTCTATCCTTTTAGTGGTCCATCCAAGCCATCAAGTTTAATTTCTCTGTAATTAAAATAGGTTATGTTCTGGATCCATGTGAAGGATCACCATTCATGCTGTGGGTCTGTCCCCTGATTATCCATCCATCAGACTATGGAACTTTGCAGATGTCATATTTGGGGCCACTAGCACTTTGAAAGGATACTTTTGGAGGTACTCATGCTGTTATATCTAACATAAATGAGGTTTAAGCTCCTCAGAAGCCCAGTTGTGAGTACTGAAGTTTGGTTCCTGACCTGAACCATACTGCTGTCAACCTTGTCCACAGGGGATGCAGGAGACCTGTTAACAGGAAAATGGTAGCAGAGATTAAGATAATCCATTGTTTTTACTGTTCAGGACGAGTTCCCCTCGGCTGTGGTCCCTTGTTCTTATCAGCCTTCTTTCATGATGGGAATTCTTCTAGACCAACAAAAATGAGAAAATCTGGGACTTCATTGAGGGCAGAAGATCCTCAGGCTTACAAAAAGTTGGCTCCTCAGCTCACTGACAGCAAATTGAAACATAAGCCATTTAGTTTCCTTCCAAAGGTGATCGTGAAAGTCTCTCTTGTCCGACAGTTTGAAGACAACCTGTTTCGTGGGGTGTGGAAGTGCTAGGCTGAGGACCTTTTTGTGGTTGCTACCAGCATAGGTGATGAGAGGCATGGAGGGGTTAGAGGCAAGGGGGGGTTGTGTTTGGGCTTTTTCCCCATTTTTCAGAGCAGGCAATAAGAAGACATTGCTAGTGCTTAGGTCAGATACTTACCCTGTTTGGGATGTGCTTTCTGGGTTGACTGCACTTGGAAGTGAATGAAGAGCAGAGACAGGAAAAGCCTAAATATCCCAGGTTAGCACCAATAGCATGATTAGGGTCCTCTGACAAGTTTGTCATGAGAACAGCTTGTCCTGGACAGTTTGATGCTTGATAGTGCCAGATCATAGAATCATTCAGGTTGGAAGAGACCCTTGGGGTCATCGAGTCCAACCATCAGCCCCACTCTACATAGGTCTCCCCTACACCAGATCCCCCAACACCACATCTCATCCACTCTGAAACACATTCAGGGACGGTGACTCCACCACTTCCCTGGGCAGCCCAGTCCAGGCTCTGACCACTCTTGCTGGGAAGAAGTCACAAGATGCTTTTCAACGCCCTACAGCAGTTTTCAGATCGTCAAGATAAAATAATACCAGCATGCACAAGAAGCTAACACTCCTACTTAAATAAGTCATGGCAATTTAGGTTGTATAGGTTTGTCACAGGAGGTCTAGAGGTGCTGTATAAATAGTACAGCACAGGCCCTTCCCTTCCTAATGCCTGTAGAAAAGATGTTTTAAAAGTTAAATTTGCAGAATTACAGATCGGCCGTAAAATCACGACAAGTAGTTATAAGTTTAACATTCCAAAGTAGTGTTGGATTTGTAGCCTTTTCAGATGTTTTCCTAGGCAGGGCAGGGTTTTACTAGATTGTCCCAAACCTGGCCGTTTTGATGACGTTTTCTAAATCTGGGAAATTCTGGGCTTTGTGCTACTTTAAGAAATGTGGTGTATCGCCTTCCATCCTTTGACAGCCTGCAAGCCATTGCTAGGACACCCCCAGACTCACAGGATCATAGAATCATTCAGGTTTGAAGAGACCCTTGGGATCATCAAGTCCAACCTTCTGCCCTACTCTACAAGTTCTCCCCTACACCAGATCCCTCAACACCACATCCAATCTACTCTGAAACACAGTCAGGGATGGGGACTCCACCACCTCCCTGGGCAGCCCAGTCCAGGCTCTGACCACTCTTACTGGGAAGAATTCTTGCCTCATGGCCAGCCTAACCGTCCCCTGCTGCAGCTTGCAGCCATTCCCTCTCCTTCTATCGCTCATTGCCCGTGAGAAGAGACCAGCACCAACCTCTCTGCAATGCCCTTCCAAGCAGTTGCAGAGAGGGATGGTTGGACTTGATGATCCCGGGGGTCTCTTCCAACCTAAATGATTCTATGATTCTATGAGGTCTCCCCTCAGACTCGTTGGTCTTCTGCTGCCAAAAGCCCACCTTTTGGGGTCTTGCATATATACTGGGGCAGTTTAAGGCGGTTTTCCCTCAAATCTCTCTGGGCTGTGGTGCTGAGCTGCCTGAGGATCACTATCTCACACTTGGCTCCCTTGACTCCAACCTACTCTACCTTTCTTCATGTTTACTCTCATTAAAAGCTTTCATTAGGTCAAGTCTTTGCCACACCAGAGACCTCCACTGATTTCACAGTGCCATTTTTAAGGCTGATTTCTCTATTTATTATATTATAGTAGTGCCTAAAGAGCCAGTGAGGATCAGAGCCCGGTTGAGCCGGGCTGTGGGAAAAAATGAGTAAAGGTTTACTTCTTCCCTGAAGACATCAGGACATGAGGCAAGAATTCTTCCCAGCAAGAGTGGTCAGAGCCTGGACTGGGCTGCCCAGGGAAGTGGTGGAGTCCCCATCCCTGAATGTGTTTCAGAGTGGATGAGCTGTGGTGTTGGGAGATCTGGTGCAGGGGAGACCTTTGTAGAGTGGGGCTGATGGTTGGACTCGATGACCCCAGGGGTCTCTTCCAACCGGAATGATTCTCTGATCACGGTCTGAATAGATGTGAGAGAATAGAAGGCAAAGAGATGCAAACCCTGGAATTAAAAAAAAACTGGAATTAAAAAAAAGGGTAGATTTTTGGCAAGTGGTGTCTAAAACATAATTTCTTGATAGCAATTTTTTTTCTCTTCCAAGTGTTTTTTTACTGTTTTTTGATGGTTAGTAGATGCCTGGATTTAGAGAGAAAAATAAAATTTCTATGTTTGAGGCCGTATTATCATTATATTCATTTTAGTGTTTGTACAAGATCATCATCTGAGGCTGCAGGAACTTAACTGCTTTACTTGTTGGCATTACACTGAAGTTGATTTCGGTGAACCATAAAAAGTTTGGCCCTGGAGGTAAAATTACAGTGTATGCATGTTCCTAACATGCTGCTTTGGGGATAAACATGTCTTAAATCAGCTCATCGCTCACAGCTAAACTCCTTCTCCAAGTGCAGTTTCCCTGTAGATGGTAATGTTCGGTGAGACTGGTTTCCTTTGAAACCCTGAAGTTTTTTCAAACGTTAATTCTATCAATAAACATATTTGAGCAGGGCAGCAAAGAATTCCCATCATCCTCATAANNNNAAACTAGAGGTTAGGATGTTGGGGGGGGGGGGGGGGGGGGGTGAAAGGGAGGGAGGGACACGCCCCCACATTTTTAATTAGCTCTCATCAGTGCCTCTGATTTGTCCAAACTGCTCGCCTTGTCTGTAATGAAAACTTTTGGACCTCCTTGAGGCTTTATTTGGCAGCTGTGCCTGTGGAAAATGGAAATGGGAGTTTATGGTACCCTGGCTCCTCCTTTGCTCGGCCCAGGGTGCGCCGTTAAGACGCCCTGGCTGGAGAGCTTCTGCTGTGGCTTTTCATACCCTGCGGGTTCAGGTGGCCGTCGTTGTGGCCTTGAGGGGTTGGACTAAAGGACACCAGCTGGGTTTGTACCCAGATACTCTTGGATTAATGTTTGGGGGCTTAGATCTTGTCCTGTCTGGAATTTAAACATAGGTGCCCCAGCTTTAAAGGGAAGGCAAGCACCATTTGAAGCTCTTAATGAGGACTTTTTTTCCTCTTTAATTTGCCTTCTTTTTTTTTTTTTCTTCTTTTTTTTTACCTCCTGTAGCCAGAGAAGCCCAAGCAGTTGCTTAATTCCAAACCACTTTTACAGCCCCGCGTGGGCAAAGCACTTTAGCTTGTCCCCCTGCTGAATTCCCCAAATTAATAATGGTTAGAAAGTTCTTACATCTGCATCTCCGTTTTCCTTAGAATACATAAAGGTGAAAAGGAAATTTTCCCTAGGTATTAGGCAAGGCTTTGAAGTGTGAACTTTGCTGCACTTGAGACAGCAAGTCTTTCGTTGCCACGAGGTTGGGGCTTTTCTTTTGGTTTGGTTTTGTGGTGGGTTTTTTTTTTGGTTGCTCTTTGAAATAATTCCTTTTGTTTCAGGTCTGAAATTTCAATTTTATTTCTTGCGTGGAGACAAGAGACTTAAACTCCCCCATAGAGGGGAATCAGTCAGGGCTTTTCTTCTATTTAGAAACCTTTGACCCATCCCTCCCCTGTTCAGTTGAATAGAAATGGCAAGGCGACTTGTGCGGAGGGTGACTAAAGACCTGCTCTCCGTGTAGCTCCTGAAGTGAACCTGCAGGGGAGAGGGTTTCAGGAGTCCTGCTTATGGGAATAAAAAATAAAAAAAAAAAAAAGGAAAAAAAAAGCGCTTTTTAAAGTGTTTCTTTGCAAAGGAGAGCCTTTCTTGTGCCCCTGAGGATATATTAATTGGTTATAATCCTTAGTTTTGAGAGGCACATAATTATTCACACAGCAGCACGTGATGGTGTCGCAGGTACAGTTGCCATGTCTTTGTACTGGCAAGCAGCCTTTTCCGAGGGACAGAGGAGACTTTTTTGTCTAAAGCTCCAAGTTCTGTAATTAGCAGCGTAGCAAAGCATCCAGATAGGTGGCCAAACACATACAGGTGCTTAGAAGTTCAACCTGTAAGTTGTCTGCCTGGATATGGGGTCTCTCCTTACTGTAAGTGCTTTAACAGCTCTTTGCATTCCTTTTTGTTCTTTTTACCTTCTTTTTTTTTTTTTAATTATTTTTATTTTTTCCTTCCAGATCATTACTAAATATGTTTATGAACTACTGCAAAAAGAATGCCACTTGAAGAAAGTAACTCTCCCAGTAAGTATAATTTTTTTATTATTATTATTTTTTATTTTTAATTCTTTATTTTCCCAGGATGATGTTTGTTTGGATGTGTAAAAAGCAGAGCCTTCGATCCAGCACTCGGATAAACACGAGGTGTGCCAGGGTGTCACCTCCAGAGGCTGCCTTCCCATGCAGGTCCCAGTGCACTTCTCATGTGTGTGGTTGGTTTCCTCCAGCTGAGCTTTCCATCCCCTACCAGACACTGGGGTTTTCAAAATGTGGTAGTTTTGGTGGAGGTACCGTATCACCATCCTTGAAAAAGCATTTGTGAGTCTGTTGAGGCCTCTGCAGCTGGATGTAGAGAACAAATGTTCTGCCTTTATGGGCGTGTATGGAGGAGTTTCAGTAAATTGCTCCAAGTCTGTTTTTTTTAAAAACACACCTTTTTCAGTGACTTGTAGTATGTCTGTAATACAAGGTGCTGCTGTTTAGTGAAAATATTTGATCAGCCCTTGGAAGCGATGAAGCATCCCCCGAGGAACCGCTATGAGTGTTTGTAGGTACACCTGATGCCAAGGTGATGTTTGGCCATTTTTATATCCCAGAGTGTAGAGCGTAGGGGAGACCCCCCCGTGACAGCAGCCAGTGGGTTTTCCATCACTGTCATAAAGGATTCTTCATCTGCTTCCACATTCTGGAATGGTGATGGGTCAAAATACTTTCCCAAGCCATGTCACCCTCTCTCCTTCCAACCAGGAAAACGGCATTTGTAAAGTTTTCAATGCCTGAATTTTGAGGCTGTGCAACTTTTATTTGAGTGCCCTTTGTAATAAACAGTGTGCCTGCAAGCAATGCAATGCAAGCAATGCAATGCTGATCTACTGGCCTCAAAAAAATGAATATGAGCAAGCTTGGAGTAAGGATTACAACCCCTCCCACACCTCTGTCACACACACGGGGACTTCTCTGCCCCAGCTTTAACATTTGGGTCTCTGGCTTGGGAGAAGAATCGTCCTGCCTGACTCCCACGGTTGAATTAATCTGTGTTTACTCTTGTTTATAAATTATGTAGTAATCACTGATGTACTTTGTCAGTAGTACATTTAAGCTATTCTCAAATGACTTACTTCCAGCTTCTGCAAAGTGTCATAATTTAATTGCATTTTGGGGCAAAGTGAGGACTCAGAGAATACATGCAGCTGTTTGATTTTGAGCAGTGAGGAAGATTTGGCACAAGGTATGAGCACTGTTCTTTACTAATGACTGGTATGTGCAGGAAGCCCTCACTACAGTCAAAAAGTAGGTTATGATGGGGACTAAAAAAAAAAGGAAATGATGTATGGAGAAGGTGAAAAATTAAATCTGAAGGCTGTGTTCAGCTCACCCCTGACAGACTCTGCAGTAACAACACAAAGAAACCTGGTTTAAACTAGGAAAGGAGACTAACACAGAATCAATCAGAGATTCATTTTGGTTGGAAGAGACCACTGGAATCATGGAGTCCAACCATCAGCCCCACTCTACAAAGGTCTCCCCTACACCGGATCCCCCAACACCACATCTCAACCGCTCTGAAACACAGTCAGGGATGGGGACTCCACCACCTCCCTGGGCAGACCAGTCCAGGCTCTGACCACTCTTGCTGGGAAGAATTCTTGCCTCATGGCCAGCCTAACCCTACCCTGCTGCAGCTTGAAGCCATTCCCTCTCCTCCTATCACTGACTGCCCGTGAGGAGAGACCAGCACCAACCTCTCTCCAATGCCCTTTCAAGCAGTTGTAGAGAGGGATGAGGTCTCCCCTCAGCCTCCTCTTCCACAACAGAAGTAGTAAGGCAGCTTGCAGGAAGAGTATGTCCTCTTCCAGAGAGGAGAATAGAGAAGAGTATAAACACTGGCAAGTTGCATGTGAAAAAAAAGCGAGATTACCCAAAGCTGGATTTGAGGAGCTCGTTACAGCTGCAAAGGCTAATAATAAAAGAGGGCTGATGAGGCTGATGGGTCAGCTGTGTGCAAAAGGAACGCTCAGCTCCAATGAGTAAAACTAACGTGGTCACTTCCAACCTTATTTGTCCAGTTTCCACACTTGAATATTATTGTTTTAATTATTTTTTTTTTTTTAAACAGGATACAAATCAGTAGAGGAGATCTTAGAACAAACTTGATATATCATGCGATAATCAAAATCAAGGACGAGGTGGTTTTTAAGTCCAGGGTAATATAAGAAGTCAAACATGAAGTTGCAGAAGAAGCAACTTACTGCTGGAATCAGCTGTCTTCATCAGAGGAATGGAAAAAGTGTAAATGTGGTAGTCTTTGAAAGGCCTTCTGGAGTGATTCTCAGTGATTTCTGTGTACTGGGAGGAAATCACATAGTGGGGGAAAAGTCAGTACCGGTTTCTTTTTAAAACAGCCTCCTGGAATTCATGGAAGGAGTCAGGGATGAAAAAGAAAGATATTGTCAGTAAGAACGTACGTGGATTTCCAGGGATCTGTCAACAGGCTTAGCAAGTGCCTTAAAAAAGATGCTCTCCTGGCATAGGAGGAGGGATTCCCCTTGTGAGTTAATAATCGGTTAAAAGGGACAAGGTGTTTGTATTTTACAGATTGGTAAGTTGTTACCTGTGCTTGAGGCTGGCACTGATGTAGTTGTGAATAAAAGGAAAAAAGGAATTAATAGAAGCTAACAAACTTTGCTGGGTTTTTTTCCTAATGTCATTTAGATTACTTAAATCTGAAGCTGATGGTGATGAGTTGGGGAATTATTTCATGATGCCGACTGACTGGAGGATAAAATGACATGAGATTCAATTCCAGTAAATGTGAAATTATGGGGAAAATAACTCACTCTGTAAACACAATGGTGGCCTCTAAATGAGCTATTACAACTCAGGAAAGAGCTTGGAGTGATTGTGAATGGTTCTCTGAGAACATCAGTGAGTGCTCAATGGCAGTCAAAAACCCTCAAAGCAAATAGGATGTTAGGAATTAGGAGGTGTTGAGAACAAAACAGAAAAACATCCTCGTTGCACTCGTTATGTGGGCCCCCATCTTGAACACTGCATGGAGCCTGGACACCATATCAAAAAGGGTATGAAGAATTTAAAAAAAAAAAAAAGGTACAGAGGAGGGTTACGAGGATGATCACAGGCATGAAATGCTTTTCAGGCAAAGAAAGATTAGACAAAGATTCTTCAGCTTGGAAAATAGATGACTGAGGAAGGAATATGGCAAATCTATAAAGTCATGAAAGGTGCAGAGAAGATGAATAGGGAATGGTTTTTTTGCTTTTTTTCATAATAGAGAAGCTAAGGGGCATCAAGTTTAAATTATCAGGCAGGAGATCACCACTGAAAGAGGGGCAGTGCTGTTTTATATACATCCCAATTATTTTGTGGAACTCATTGCCACAGAAGACTATCTAGGAGACAGGTACAAAAGCCTTGAGAAAAGCCATCTGACAGTTCTGAGGTAAGGTCGGTGCATTGAACTATTGTCCCTGCTCATGTAGGTCTAAACTCTGGCTGGACAGGCTCCAAAGCTACTGTTTGACAAAACCAGGGCAGAATTGCTATAACCTCCCCAATCCCCTAAACAATCTGCCCATTGTCAGAAATGGCACCCTGGGACCTTGGTCTGACAGGGATGGCTTCATGGGCTTCAACAAGGCCAAGTGCCAGGTCCTGCCCTTAGGCCACACCAACCCCATGGATGGCTACAGGCCTGGGGCAGTGTGGCTGGAGCTGCCTGGCAGAAAAGGACCTAGGGGTGCTGGGTGACAAGCGGCTGACTATGAGCCAGCAGTGTGCCCAGGTGGCCAAGAAGGCCAAGGGAATCCTGGCTTGCATAAAAAATAGTGTGACCAGCAGCAGTAGGGAGGGGATTGTACCCCTGTGCTCAGCACTGGTGAGGCCACCCCTTGAGTCTGGTGTCCAGTTCTGGGCACCTCAGCACAAGAGAGATCTGGGGGGCTGGAGCGAGTGCAGAGGAGGGACACGGAGCTGGGGAAGGGCCTGGAGAAGAAATCTTATGAGGAACCATTGAGGGAGCTGTGAGTGTTTAGTTTGAGGAAGAGGAGGCTGAGGGGAGACCTCATCCCTCTCTACAACTGCTTGAAAGGCCATTGCAGAGAGGTTGGTGCTGGTCTCTTCTCACGGGCAATGAGCGATAGAAGGAGAGGGAATGGCTGCAAGCTGCAGCAGGGTAGGGTTAGGCTGGCCATGAGGCAAGAAATCTTCCCAGCAAGAGTGGTCAGAGGCTGGACTGGGCTGCCCAGGGAGGTGGTGGAGTCCCCATCCCTGACTGTGTTTCAGAGTGGTTGAGATGTGGTGTTGGGGGATCTGGTGTAGGGGAGACCTTTGTAGAGTGGGGCTGATGGTTGGATTTGATGATCCCAAGGGTCTCTTCCAGCCAAAATGATTCTATGATTCTGTGACTCTATATGAACATTTTCGAGACAAATATGAAAACGTGGGGTTTTTTTCTGAACTGTGGCACAAGTGGTGTATTGGCCTTCCTTTTCCTGTCAGCTGCTAACAAAGTAGGCAGTCTAACGATGTTTTTATCAGTGTGATTTTAGTGTGTATGGAGGCTTCAAAGGTTTAGGATGACAGCATTTCATGTTCTCTCACCTTCCTGAGTTTCAGCCTGACGTGCTCACGAGTCCAACTTGCTGTCTTTATTTTGCTTTCTCGGGTGGCAGCTTCAGTTTTGGACACAACTGTTTGTAACCTTCTTTTCAGATAAGAGCAGAAGAGCAGTTTGGACATCAGTGAAGCTCTCACCCGTTGTTTTCTTCTGTCAGCATCCCTGGCAAAACATAAAGCTGAACATTTTTTCCCCTGCACGGGGAGGCTGAGGCGTACATTGCATTATTGTTACTGTAAAAGTGTGGTTAGTTCTCCTGATGTTCAACATATGCTGCTGGACTTGAAAATTTAAATGAAGAGACTCATATTCAGGGAGAAAGCATTCAATTATTTCTTTTAAATTTCTCATTTTGTGCTCCGTTGAAGGTTGTATTGTGAATATAAAGAAGACTGCAATTTTTTTATCCCAATGAAGCCTTTGTATTTCTCTGGTTTTAATGGCATAATCAGTGATTGATCTTTGCTGTTCTTTAGCTGTTGAGGACAAATAGAGGGTGCTTCTGAATTAAATGCATCTTTAACAGCTTCTGGGGAGGCCTGAGATGGAAGTTTAAATAACTACTAACGTATTTTATTGACGATGGCTCTGAGAGGTCTCAGTTTGCAGAATCTTCTGACTTGTCAATGCCTCGCTCTTCCACTTCAATAGGTACAACTTCATTCTGTAGTTCTCTTGATCTAGTAGAGAGCCAAGAATATTTCTCTTTCAGGAAGAGTCTTCTGTGATCTCCACTGCGTGTTCCTTTTGGCTGTTCTCTTACCTAAGACCAGCCAGTACCTGTTCAGTAAAAATTCCTCTAGTTTTAGGTGTCCTACATTAGTTTTGGTAATCACCAAATGCTAATTAGCTGCCTGTAGTATTGAGCAGCGGTTTTCATTTTTTAGAGTTTTGAGTGAAATATTATAAATAAGGATGTTCAATATTGTGAGGACTGTAACATAAGTGAGTTAGCAAGCATTATGTAGAGCCACTTAACAGAAGACTTTTCTTCCCTTGCGAAGCAAATGAGCAGTTTTCTCTCTCCACCAGCTGCTCACAGTTCTCACAATTCTTCTTTTTGAGCCTTTTCAGTTAGTTTCAGTTCCATTTATTTGCCATGTTCTTTCCTCCAGTCACAAGTCACACCTGTTTCACTTGTTTGTAGGCTCTAGACTCACAATTTTTACTGGGTTTCTTAACTGGAATAAGAAAAACATTAGTAGATTATTATATTTTTTTCCCCCAAAAATTTCAACATTTAGTCTGAAACTTAAAAACTTCTAATTTGGAAAATACAAGACCCTGGAGCCTAGTCAGGTCTCATGCATCTTGGGTTCTATCTACAGAATATCTTGTCCTTACCAACAAGAAAGGGCTGGTGGAGAATGTCTAGTTCAAGGTTACCCTGGGCTGCAGTGATTGTGAGATGGCAGAATTCAAGATTCTTAGGGCAGTGAGGAGGGTGTGCAGCAAGCTTGCTACCCTGGGCTTCAGGAGAGCAGGCTTTGGACTCCTGAGAGACCTGGTTGGCAGGGTAGCATGGGAAAAAGAACATCAGAGGAGAGGGGCCCAAGAAAGCTGGTCAGTATTCAAGGATTACCTCCTCCAAGCTCAGGAGAGGTGCAGAGGAACTGCTGGACAAGCTCAAAACCAAAAGGAGGCCTATGGAGGGTAGAAGCAAGGATGGGTAGACTGCATGGAATACAGAGAAGCTGTCTGAGCGGCCAGGAACCAGATCAGGCAAGTGAATGCCCAGGCAGAACTGAATCTAGGCAGGGACATTGAAGACAATAAGAAAAACTTCCACAGATATGTCAGGGATAAAGGCAAGACTAGGGAAGTTGCGAGCCCTCTCCAGAAAGAGAGGGGAGACCTGGCCCAGGATATGGACAAGGCTGAGCTACTGAAAAGGACATGGAACTGCTCAGGAGGACATGGACCTGTTGGGACAGGTCCAGCGGTGGGCCACAAAGACGATCAGAGGGATGGAGCACCTCTCCTGTGAAGACCAGCTGAGGGAGCTGGGGTTGTTCAGCCTGGAGAAGAGAAGGCTCTGGGGAGACCTTAGAGCAGCCTTCCAGTCCCTGAAGGGGCTCCAGGAGAGCTGGGGAGGGACTCTTTGTCAGGGAGTGGAGTCACAGGATGAGGGGTGACGGCTTTAAGTTGGCTGAGGGGAGATTTAGATTAGATAACAGAAAGAAATTCTTTGGTGTGAGGCTGGTGAGGCACTGAAGAGGTTGCCCAGAGAAGCTGTGGCTGCCCCATCCCTGGAGGGGTTCAAGACCAGACTGGATGGGGCTTGGAGCAACCTGGTCTGGTGGGAGGTGTCCCTGCCCAGAGCAGGGGGGTTGAAACTCCATGATCTTGAAGGTCCCTTCCAACTCTAACCACTCTATGATTCTATGAGCATCTATCTCCTATAGACTGGTACTACTGTATTAGGTGATAGCTCATTTGTGACAGAATTCATATGGAAAAGTTAATTTGCTGCTTGAAAACCTTAAGAATGTCGTAATGTATGTAGAGTGCATAACTCAAGAGGATTCACCGCAAGTGCATACATTCATAAACCTTTGGGTACAGCTGTGGGTTAGAAAAATAAATCTGAGAAAGGGGAAATTAAACTCTAAGCAGTACTTCTAAACAGTAAATTATCGGCAGAACTTAGATTGGTTTGACATTCCTCGCTACATTTTATTGGAAGATTATTATTGCATGTGAATAACAATGTTGAATCAAATTGTAAAATTAAGCTAATTGAAGTGCAGCGTTTTACTGAATTTATTTGATTTGTGTTTAAATGGAGGATCAGAAATAAGTGTTCGTGAGTTGGTCCAGAAGAGAAAGTGGCTAATAAATATAAATTATGTTATGCAGGCTCAGTGTGTCTCGCACTAAATGGTATTCTGCGTTGATTTGTCAATAACGTGAGGTTGTGCACAGGAGTGACCTTTATGTGCATTCTTTAGGGAAAGCTTGATCTAATGAATTACTGCCGTTTGAAGATAAATTAGCTTGAAGAGAAGTATCAAAATGTGATTAATTTGAGGAAGAGTTGTTTTTTATGATCTTGGTAGGTATTTTTAAGTTTTTAAAATTAACCTATTTACAGAAGCATGCACTAGTTACACCTTCCAGTACACGTGATTGCTAAGTGCTAGCATCTCCTAACTATTAAATAAAAATTAGCTTGTAGGTGCTAAAACTTACAGCCGAAGCCTGCCTTTGAAATACAAGTTCACAGTGTTTTAAATCCATGACACCAAGTTGGGTGGGAGTGTTGATCTGCTTGAGGACAGGGAAGCTCTACAGAGGGACTGGGATAGACTTGGATAGACGGATAGACATGGAGCCATGTTAATAGCATGGGCTTCAACAAGGCCAAGTGCCAGGTTCTGCCCTTGGGCCACACCAACCCCATGGGTGGCTACAGGCTTGGGGCAGTGTGGCTGGAGCTGCCTGGCAGAAAAGAAACTGGGAGTGCTGGGTGACAAAGGGCTGACCATGAGCCAGCAGTGTGCCCAGGTGGCCAAGAAGGCCAAGGGCATCCTGGCTTGTATCAGAAATAGTGTGACCAGCAGCAGTAGGGAGGTGATTGTCCCCCTGTGCTCAGCACTGGTGAGGCCACCCCTTGAGTCTGGTGTCCAGTTGTGGGCACCTCAGCACAAGAGAGATCTGGAGGGGCTGGAGCGAGTGCANTTAATTCCAGCATTTATGTGCAAAAGTCACTAGGTCTTGCCAAGTAGTAGATGAGACATGGGGTTGTCTGGGTTTTTACCTAACCTGTGTTAAATCTTAAGGTGTTGGTGCTGCAGCTTCAGAGGTGTGACCCGACGGTCTCCCTCAGCGCGGCTCCCGTTGTGCTTACACACTCGAAACCCTTCTCAACAAAAGTGGGGGGTTTTACCACGTTTTCTGTTTTCTCACAATGTCTGAGAGGTGGCGAGTGCATTCCCTGGTGCAAAAAGCGTGAGATGAGGCACAAGGGACATTAAGGTCCCTTTGGAGCAGGGAGTAAGGTCTCCAGTGTGACGTCAGGTGGGTGAGGAGATTTGCCCGTCCTTTTTTCCTTTTCTGCAAATTTATGTGGAATAAGGGCAAAAAGGAGTAGATGGGGTGTTTCTTTCTGCCCTTGTGTTATTTACACCATCACAGTCTGCAGAGACCTCGCTGTGAAAACCAAGTGTAGACCCACGTGGTGGGAACTCTGCCTTTATCAAACAAAAAGTACTGATTTACTCTCCGGAGTAAGGGCAAAAAGTTGGGATTGGATTATGGTTTTCGGACTGTTGAAGCTGGTTGTTGATCTGTTGCCGTAGCAAAGTAGTTGGCCCAGGTGCAGGGCTCTTAATGAAGGCATTATTTAGACCTGAATTGGATTTCTATATTTTATTAGGCCTATTCTATTAACTTTGTAAGAGACAAATTTACGGTACTGGTTCTTGTGTAGCTTGTTGGGTATTTATGTTGAGGTGGTTGAGATGGAACTCTCCAGAATTTTTTTCATACTGTGTAAGAATTTTATTGTTGCTTCAGGCGTATCAGAGGTGACAAACTGCTTGATTTCCCCCCTCACCCCCTGATTGTTCTTTTATGGACTTTCTTTTTTTATGCCAGTAGATTTCTGTAAACAACTGATATTTCAAAGTTCTAACATAGTTTTTACCTCTTTTTTTTTCTTTTTTTTTTTAATTTAAATCTCCCCTGGATTACTGCTCTAAACTGTGGTGTATTTTTATGTTTGGAAGTTACAGTGCACAGATATTAGCATGTGCTTTATTTTTATTTAGTGCTGGGCACGCATTGGCCCTTGTAACATGCCTACAAATAGATGTTAAGCGGTGAAGGTTTTCATGTCATTTTGGTGGCTAGCTTTACAATTAAAGATGTTCTTTTTTAGAAAAAATAAAATAAAATATATATATATTGATGCATAAAAGAGTGTGTTGTCTGCAATTGCAGGTTGATGCAACGGAGAGTGAACCAAAGAGCTTTATATTCATGAGTGAAGACGCGTTAACGAATCCCGATAAGCTGTTGGTCCTGATTCATGGCAACGGCGTTGTCCGAGCGGGTCAGTGGGCCAGGAGGCTTATAATTAACGAAGATCTGGACAGTGGCACGCAGATACCCTACATAAAGAGAGCTGCTGAGGTAAGAGGAAGAGTTAGTCTGCGTGGCGCGTGTGCCGGCCTGTGAGGAACTCCGGCTCTGTGGTGTTTTAATCTGTGAAGCGGCCTTCCAACGGCCAGGGCGATGGTTGGGTTTGGGGTGGGAATACTGGCTTGCTTTTCTCCCATTTTTGGTGTTTTTTTTTTTTTTCCAAGGGAACAGCCTTTCTCTCTTGCAGCACGAGAAATGTTGGTGGCGTGTCATGTTGTTGTGGCGGCGCTGCCACGCGGTGTAATATGGCAGCTAACGTGACAAGAGCCCTTAGCAGGCGATGAGCTGCAATGGAAGGCACCGCAGAAATTTGCTGTGATTCGAAGTGTTTTCTTTTACATTTCATTAAATTTGTACGTATTCTCACTCAGCGTCTGTTGTAATCTCATGATAACACGAGCTTTCGGGATAACAGCAGGCTTTTTTGCTAGGCTTGTACTGAATTTATTAGAGGCACAGTCTTTTCCAGTTTTGCACTGAATACTGATTCATTCTGATTCACCTATCAATACTTGACAGTAAAAAGAAATTTACATTTTATGGACACTGTTTTGCTCCATTTACGTCGACGTGAGAGACAACGCAGCGTTTGTGTAACGTTCTTCACGCAGGGACTTTGTAGGTGTAACTCATCTCTTGCGTCGTGCTACCTAAATGAAACTTCCTGTAATAAACACTGGAAAAGCCTATTTAGGACTCAGTATTTCTATTATTTTCTCCCAGGCTAAGCTAATGTTCTACTGTAAATATCAGCGCTGTCACTGATTATTACACGTTTCACTAAATGAAGCTGAATTTTTTGCAGTTGGCATTAAAGCAGCCAGCGTGGAAAATCTTTCTTTTCAAACGTGTTTGTCTGGGTTTTGGGTTTGTTTTTTTGTTGGTTTTTTTTTTTAATAACTCAAAGAAAGGAAGCATATTAAAACGTGGGGCCGTTGAGTCATTTCTGATTTGTGCCATCCATTAGCAAAGCACCAGGCTACACTTTGTGTGAAGAAGAAACCTAGTCCGGTGAAAGCGATGCTTGCCGTCTCCTAACGTAAAATTTTTGTTCATTTTAAAATCAAGACCCAGAGGCAGAACGAAAACCACTTCAGGATTGTTGAGTGCAATAGAGGTGTGCGGTAGGGGGTTCCTTTCTACAGTGCAGGTTCACAAACCTTTCCCAAGAAACCCAAAAAGCTGTAACTGCTTAAATTTTCATAGCAGTGCTTACATGCCTACGTTTTCATTCTTTTCTAGAGATACTCCTGTCGTGGCTAAAATGAGAGGCTGAGCATTCAAAACTGGGATACTACCCCTAAATTAACAGGCAGTAGAGGAGAGTTACAGTTCTTTGTCATATTTTGTTATTTTTATCTATTTTACGTGATGATTCATAGAATCGTTTTGGTTGGAAGAGACCCTTGGGATCGTCGAGTCCAACCATCAGCCCTACTCTCCATAGAATCATAGAATTCATAGATCACAGATTGTGCCAGTGTGACAGAGAGCAGACCTCAGTTCTCTCAAATGGTTATTACCCTTAAAACCAGATTATTTCTACATTCTGAATGCGTCTTTAAAGGGCACAGGAGAAAACCCAAAGGGTTTGATGAGGAAATAGGTTCTAAAAAATGTGATCATTCGGTCACACTGGGACATCAGAACTTGTGCTCTGGCCTTTGGACTTCCTTCTTTCTTTGTATGATTTTTAAATTTGTAGTTCTTTTTAATCAGGTAATCCCAGCCACTATAAAGCCCACTCTGCCTTTTTTCTGCGTCTTAAAATTCTGGTAAAGTCACAGTTCACGTTCAGAATCCGTAATAGTTGCGTTTACTTCTTTCATGCAAAATGAAGATCAAAATGGGTTGTGATTTTTTTGGTATCCCCTAATCACCGTAGTGGGAATTGGATGCATATCTGCTGAGATAAGGCAATGGTGTTTTATAGAAAAAAATACCCACTGAAGGTATTTGGACTCATTATGTTGTGACTGAAAAGAGAATGCAGGTAGTTACATGCTGATATCATGTCTGCTTCATGTACAGATCATACAAATTACTCTCCCAAATGAAGGAAATTACGGCAGAGTTGGGGATAAGGACTGCAATTTTAGTTAATAATAATAAAAATTGCGTCCTTTTCTGCGTTTTCTGGTGTTCAATCCTCTAGTTGATTTAGGTACTTCTGTCTTTTATGAAATGAAAATGACTGGTCTGGGCAGTAAATGGCCAGAATGAAAATTGTGATAACTCCTGGTGCGGTGTTGCCAGTTGGAAGTCAGGAATTATTTTCCCTCATCTTCCGGTGTTTCTTCTATGAAGAGGTCTCATCCTTGAATGAAACCACCAGACCTTACCAAAGCATGAAATTACAGAGCTGATGACAGGAGAACATGGATTTTTTTCTGTTTTTTTTTTTTTCCTGATAAACTACGTGAATTTGAAGTGGATAATGGCACATGGGTATCTAATTGGAAAATTCTGCCGATCTGTTGTGAGTGTGAAACACCTGCAGGTAGCTTAAAGCTTCTACTGCAGGCTAAGTTTTCACTTTTAAAAAATAAGCTAAAAACTGTAAAAGTAGTGCTTATCTGTCTTTTGTACAAGAAAAATACTTCAGAAATATCACCACTACTTTCCTTAAAAACGAGGAGAAAACAAAAAGATAAAAATAATAATAATTAAAAAAAAAAAAACCACTCCACATAGGACAAAACAGCATCTTTTTCTCTGATGAGACCACCACAAGCAAATTTCAGTTCATTTCTTGGAAAGACCGAAAAGAGGGGTGCAAAACCTGGAGTTTGGTGAGCAGTGGGTTGAGCAGGGTGAGCTGACACTGCTCTCCCCACCAGGTAGTGAAGGGAAGGCCCCCCAAAAGTCCAGTATCTAGGACTGTGTTTCTTCTTTTCACCTGGGTTGTTCTTGTAGGTGAAAAGTTTCCTGTTATACATCAACTTCTTCTGTTCTGCAGATTCAATCTTCCTGTGTTACAGGTGTGGGGAGTAGTTTACAAGGTTTCCTGTGAAGAGGTGGGATTAATGCCTTAATTCAGAAATTCCAGCCCAAATGTGTGAAAGATTTTGAAATAGGAAAGAAGAAGGGAATGAACAAGTAACAAGATAGAGAACAGATTGTACAAAAAGGAGGATACAATGTGAGAGACAGATATGTGTAAATACTTTACAACACGGTAGGAAAAGATCTACTTTTGAACTTTTTTAGGTATAAAAAAAGCAAATGTGATAATACGAAGCAGTAAGGCAGTAAGGAGAGCTTAATTAAAATTATAACAAATACATAATATAAAGATATCAGGGTAGGGTTAGGCTGGCCATGAGGAAAAAGTTTTTCCCAGAGAGAGTGGTCAGTCAGTGGAATCAGCTGCCCAGGGAGGGGGTAGAGTCCCCATCCCTGACTGTGTTTCAGAGTAGATTGGATGTGGTGTTGAGGGATCTGGTGTAGGGGAGAACTTGTAGAGTGGGGCTGATGGTTGGACTTGATGATCCCAGGGGTCTCTTCCAACCTGAATGATTCTATGATTCTATGATATCTAAAATAAAAAAGCTGGCTATTTCTTATGAATCGGATACAAAAATATGTATTTCACAGCTTTGTTGTTTTTTTTAAAAGACAACTTTCCTGCTGAAACTTTCTGCAATGGGAAATGCTGATTTTTGACAGAAGCAGTCTCTGGGCATGTGAAAGACGTGAAAGTTCAGGTCCCTCCTCTGGGAACGAGGGACTATTCCGCTTTTAGTTATAAGACTGCACTGGAGATACTTCACTTTCCATAAATAAATCAGTTGATAAATAAATAAATATTACATAAGCAAATAAGGGTAGATTTGAAGGGGAGGTTTAGTCTTTCTCTTCTACATTTTGCATCAATGTCCGTAGACTTGGGCTCTGCTGAGATCAGTGATTTAGTCATATTGAGTCATACATACAATGACTGAAGCAGCACCAGGAGGAGATCCTGAGGGACGGAGCTAAATTCTTGATTTCATTGATGAGGGCATTCACTCGGGGTGTCAAAAATTAAGGATTTGTGATCTGGTTTCAGTTAGGTAGTTGAGGGACTCCCGTGTTCCCGATGAGAACCTTGGTCACTAGGCTCTTTAGGAGGAGGAGGAGAACAAAGAAGAGAAGGAGAAGGCTAGGATCCCTGAGATTCTGGGATTCTGTGATTTACACGTTTGTCATCAAGAAGTTACTCTTTGTGTAAGCTACACTAGAAAGAATTTTTGCTGAAAAACTTGTATGGCTGGCTTCTAAGCACATGATATTTTGTTAGACAAAATATCACTCTATTGGTCATACTTTTAGGAATCTATGATTTAAATTTTTATCTCACTCTTTATGCAGGCCTAGCATAATTTCAGCAAGATGGGCAAGTGACACTTTCTGGAATAAAAAGCAAAGTTGATGTTTCAGTGCAGTTACTGTTCTTCTGCAGGATTCTCATATTTACGTACTCTTTGTGCCTCCTAAGTCTGTTGCTGTTATTACTTCATTTATTTATTAATAGTCAGTTACAGTGCCAGGATAATCATAATCTTACTTGAGAGTTCCAATATTTTACTGGAAGTAAAATTTCTCCAAAATGGATGATAATGTGCTTTATTGCTTTCTTTCAAGTGTTACTTCTCTGAGCCCGGCACATTGATTTGCTTTGAGTCGTTCTCTTAGAAACGCAGAAATAACGCTGCCTGGAAAGTATTTCTTAGTAGAGAAAACTTGTATCTACAACTCCTATTTTTGTGGGGATAGTATTACAAAAATTTGTTACATAGCTGGGTGATCTTTAGAGATCTTTGCTGCATTAGTAAATAATTTGTCGTGTGTTGATTGTCTTAAAATCCACCTCTACCCTGGAAAGAAAAAAATTTTAAAGCAGTGTATTTTAATGTAATTCAGCTTTAATTCATAAAACGTTCTACGAGGAGGCAATGACCTCTCTCAAGTGCTGATGTGAAATGGGGGTCGCCAAGGAGCTAGAGGGAGAAGTTGTGTGGTGAGTGGAAAGCAGTAGTAATAATACCCTATTGTTAATAAAAGAATTAATAGTTGTTGTTGTGGCGATAACTGTGACAACAGCAGCAAAGCGATGGTGATGGTGATAATAACAGTAATAATAAATAGCAAGAAATAATAAGGATAATGATGATGACCATGATGATAATGATGATGATGATGATGACGATGATACTACTACTACTAAGAAAAATACTACTAATATGCTATATAGGATTTAATAATGATTAAGTGAGAAATTCAAGAAAAGGTTAAAAGCCGAGACTGTATTGAACTGACAGGGTCTATAAGCCCACAGCAGCCCCCATGCCGGCCAAGGAAAACAATGAGATGACAGCTCTAGTGTTTGGAGAGGGGTTGCTAACGACAGCTTATTCCTTTATGATTTCAGCTCTTGACAGAAGACAGGTCTGCTTGTTGCATCACGGCAGATGTATCGTTACCTTCTGACCTGTCATGCCTGAACTGGAAAGAAAAACAAAACAACAAAACACCAAAACCCCACCCCACTCCCGGTTCTGAAAATCCAATTACCCCTTGGAGTTAAGTGCCTTACCGTTAGTTGTGCTAATTGTGGGCGCTTCATCCTGAGGGCTCCCTGCACCGCCTTCCTTTGACCGGGGGGGTAGAGATGCCGCTTAACAGATTGCTTTGTCTGCCTGTATTCTGCTGGCTGCCGTGCTGGAGAGCCCCGTTAGCACCTTGTGGCACTTTGCTCTTACTTTGTCACTGACCTAAGGAAATCACTGTTTGAGGTATTTTGGGTGAACGTGGCTGGAGAAGACTTTTTTCCTTCCCCTTAAAGCCACTTGAGCGTTCTTTTCGCTAAGAACCCACACTGAATATTTGGAATTATCACAATTGCTTTAAAAACCAGAAGTTTAATATGAGTATAAATGGCCTTTTTATCGTATGCATATTAGGATTCTTTCTTTTTTTCCTTTTCTTGGTTTTTTTTTTTTTCCTTCTTTTTCCCTTTTCCTTTTTCCCCCTCCCTTCAACTTGTTGGATACCTAACAGTGACTCTGGAGACTTGGAAAAGAGTAAGAGGGGGTGTGGATTTTTGAAAGTATGTCAAAAGCCTTGGGGTTTGGGTATGATCAGAATTTCAATAGAGGTTGAGATGAGTTTAAATGCATAGAAGGCGAACATAAAAATCTTGTTTAATTTCTGTCATGTTGTTCTTTTTTTAGTCACTCTGATGTCTTTTTCAAATCTGCTTTTCTCTCAAGCTTTGTGGCACTATATCCAAGACCTGTTTTTTTTTTTTTTTTCCTTTTTTTTTTTTCCCTTTTTTCCCCTCTTTGTATTTCGTTTTAACTGCTGATCCCTTTTCTGTGGTGCTTCTGCCTTTAATATCAGCTGAAGCGGTCTGAATTGCTGAATCAAAGCCGTTTTGGGAGAGAGACAGTGTTTAAGATTGTGCAGGGTGAGATTCTCTGGGTAGAAGGTAACACTTCCTGCAGTTATAATCAATGCACTTGACACTTTCAAAGGCAGGAGAAGCCATGACTTGCTCAGGGGTTAAACTTTTTAAATAACTTCCCTTGGGAAAAATGCCATCAATAAAATGGAATAATTAGTTGAAGATTCTTGAGTGGCCTGGGTTTGAAAAGAAAAGATTAGAGATAGGTCAGGTTTGCACTTCCATTGTATTTTCCCCTCCCGTTTGTTTTTTAAACTATTGAGCTTTTGTTTAAATGCAGGCAGTGTTGCAAAATCAGTCTGCTTCAACCATAATGTCATCAGTGGGAGCCAATAGGTTAATTTTTTTATTGTCTGTGTGGTCTAATAATTGGAAGAACGGAGGTTGAATCCTTCATAAAAATACAACTTGAGATTTGCTGGCTTTTGGGTTTTTCCTACCCACACACCTATTCTGCAAATAGTCATTTTAGGTAGCAGAAAACACTTGCAAGTATGAACCTTACTAAATAAGCTTAAAGCAGAATATGCATAATTAACTTGATTTTAAAAATTAGATGTTCTGTATTATCTGTGAAATGAACATTCGTTGCACAGGGTCATTGATTTCTGTAGAGAGGAACAGGTTTACTACAAAATTAAATTAATGTCACTTTGCATGAATTAATTTCAGATCTTATTTATTGTTTTTCTGACCTTTTTGTAACGTGATTTTTGTTAAAGCAGCTACTTTGAACTTTAAACCCTGCCTAAGAATGGTGCTTTCAAAAACACAGCCTGGGATGCCCATGCCATACAAAATATTGAATAAATAGTGCACGAGTGGCTTTGGAGTAAAAGATTCTCACCCCTCACTAGTTATGAAGGAAAAGTGCAAAGAACCAAACTGGGAATGAACAAGACTTGAGCAAACCAGTTGAGAAGCACAAGATTGTGTTTTCTAACGGGCTGTAGCAGAAGTAGCCGTGGTATCTGATAGGGAATATGCTACATGCAGACTTTGAACATAATTTGCAGTGATAAAGTATTGGCTAGTCTCAATTCAGCCATGTACCCTTTGTCCTGAGTGGAGAAGTTTGGAGAATACGTGCCCCTGGGAAGCTGGAACTGGCCAGAAATCGCAATGAGGCTCGTTGTGTTGTCGTGAGGATCTCCAATGTAGTGTTTGTTTATTTTGAACTGGGATATTTGGAGGGGGAAATGGGTAAATTCATGCAATTCATGTGATTGTACTTGGAAATACAGTGCTTATTTGTGGGTTGGTTTTTACTCCGTGCCAGCCACTTTGTAAGAAAATTGGTCAGAGAATTTGGGGGTTTGGAAGTGTCATCTTTGGTTTGTTTGTATTTGTGTCTGAGAGCAGACCTTGGGGGTAACTTTTCATTTCAGCTGACGTGCTACAGACTGGTCATATCTCATATATTGCCCAAAGAGGTGGTTGAGTCTCCTTCTCTGGAGACATTCCAAACCCTCTTGGAGGCGTTCCTGTGTGTCCTGCTCTGGGTGTTCCTGCTCCAGCAGGGGATTGGACTGGAGGAGCTTTCAAGGTCCCTTCCAATCCCTGAGATTCTGTGATCTCCCATTTCTAGGTGGGGTAGTCCAGTAAAGCGGTGGTGGGATGGCTCCTCAGCTCCCAACGCTCTTGTGCCTTCACAGGATGGTGCAGTTTAGGATGGGAGCTTTGCTGGGTTGGGTTTTTCATGTGTGTGTAATAAACAATACTTCTCTAATAAGCATGCCTCCCTGATCATGAAACAAAGGCTTTAAAATTACTTTCATAGTTTTTTTGGCAACTTCTTCTGCTGGAGTCATCTCGCCAACGATAGTGTTAATGCTGACTTTTAAGAGTGGCACCATGCAAAGTAGTATGGATATGCACACCGACTTCTTTTTACTCCACCTTGAGTGTAATTTTTAAGGAATAATCTTAATTTACTAATACTGCTTTCCTATACGGTGGGGCGAACTGTTAATTGTTCATTAGTTGGCATAGTAGCCTTCATATTAATAGGTTAAGCTTCATTTTACTTTACAAAAAAAATAGTATCAGTAGCCAAATTTATATATAACTTGTAGTATTTGAATTTATATCAGAACAAATGTATTCTGTTCATTCAAATGTTGTTCTGATCATCCAGGAGCATGTTATCTCAGGAATGAGAAGTACAGATGCAGTTTTTTAATGTCCCTTGAAGAAGTTAGCTCGCTGTCTTTTATCAATATTGAATGGCTGTTTAAAGATAGTGAAATAGTCTTTTCTCTTGTTTATTGGCTGTACAGATGGCTGAGCTATCACCTCACTGATCCCAGTGCATTACAATGTGTAAATGGCATATCTTCATCGTGTATGTCATGGAGAGAGCCTTAGGTGCCTGCCAGTGAAGGTGGGGTATGTGCACCTACTTAATACTACACTAAATTGCCAACACCCTGTTGATTTTTCAAATGAATCATTACTTAAAAGACTTCCCAGTGCAACGGGGAGATCAGCAACTTCCCCATGGTGAATAAAATTATCCTTTGCTTTACCGTGCATGGAGCTGGGAAACGTTAACTTTACCGGGTAGGAATTCAAATACAAATTCTCTCTGGCTCCTCCTCAAATAGTTTGTTACTGCACCAACGATGCACATTGCTGCTTCGGGTGAAAAGGAGACAAGATATGGCAAAGACTTTGTCATGTAAATGTACTCAGGATTGTAATCTTTTGAAAACAGGCGGGTCTTTTGAGCGGTATGTGTCACTTTTGATCAAAAACTTTAAAAAGTTTAATAATGCTGCCAGAACAAACCCAAACTGCGGGCAACTGTCTTTTTTTCCCTGAAATTAACAAATTATAACATCAAAAACCCCGAGAGCGAGGTATGTAGTAGGTCATTTGCCGCTGCAGGCGTTTTCTCTCCCTTCAGGATGTGCTTGTTTAGTTTCTCTCACTTTGTGCCTGTGGCGCTGCAGGTGAAACTCAGGCGTGTTCTCCCCCTCCGAGGGGTCCCTAGGGTGGCAGATCACTCACACAAAATTAGTAAATGGTCTTGCTTTTTTTGTTATCACCCATCCCGGGCAATTGATTTTGCGTTCCCTTTAGAGAAAAGCTGAGTAGCACAGGATAGGTTTATTTAAAACAAACAAACAAATTTTTTTCTAAAAAAAAATGGCTTTTTATGTAGAATTAAATAGTGAAAGTAAGCGTAATAGGGTGAAATGGGTCATTAGGAAAGAATTTAATTATTCCATTTTCAGTGATTTCTTTAGAGAGAAGAAAAATGGAACAGTGAAAATCCCTTCTATGTTGATCAACTTTATTTAAACTTAGAGAACATTAATAATTTTTAATCAATGCAGAAGTGACTTCTATTTGTTTTGTTTTGTTTTTAATTTTATTTTCAGTTCTGAGTTTAGTTTCCTTTCATCCTAGTGTCACACAAAGAGTAAACCTGTTTTTTGAGGCTCTTCAGCTGGATGGTTAGTTTCTGGGGAAGCCCAGGTGTCCCGACTAGTTCATTCCCAACCATTTGTTGTACCCAATGGTGGCACCAAACCTTGCAGGGTGGGGAGTGATGGGGGCTTTACCCGCTCCATCCTGTGCTACATGCAGCCTCCACCTCCCTTCAGATTCAGCCTTGGGATTGCTATGGAGGGCAGGACAGATAGTGCTGGGGTTGGGGTGTAAATAATTGCTAATACAAGAGGAAGAAACAGTTTTATCTTCTTCTTTGTTTTGTTGTTGTTGTTGTTTTTGGGGTAGTGATTACTTCTAATTGCTCTTTTAGCTGTGAAGGTCAGAGTTGTGCTTAACAATAGTGCTGTGGTTTTGCAATCCCTTAAAAAGCGAAGATATTTGGAACAGGTCGCCCAGAGAAGTTGTGGATGAAATGGAAGAAGTGGCTGCCCCATCCCTGGAGGGGTTGAAGGCCAGGCTGGATGGGTCTTGGAGCAACCTGGTCTGGTGGGAGGTGTCCCTGCCCAGGGCAGGGGGTTGGAACAGGATGATCTTTAAGGTCCCTTGCAACTCAAACCATTCTGATTCTACTTAAATAGAATCATAGAATCATATAGGTTGGAAGAGACCCTTGGGTTCTCCCCTACACCAGATCCCTCAACACCACATCCAGTCTACTCTGAAACACAGTCAGGGATGGGGACTCCAACCCCTCCCTGGGCAGCTGATTCCACTGACTGACCACTCTTGCTGTGAAAAACTTTTTCCTCATGTCCAGCCTAACCCTACCCTGCTGCAGCTTGCAGCCATTCCCTCTCCTTCTATCGCTCATTGCCCGTGAGAAGAGACCAGCACCAACCTCTCTGCAATGCCCTTTCAAGCAGTTGTAGAGAGGGGTGAGGTCTCCCCTCAGCCTCCTTTTCCTCAATTTTTCCTCTTCACGCTATTTTTTATGCAAGCCAGGATGCCCTTGGCCTTCTTGGCCACCTGGGCACACTGCTGGCTCATGTTCAGCCCCTTGTCACCCAGCACCCCCAGGTCCTTTTCTGCCAGGCAGCTCCAGCCACACTGCCCCAAGCCTGTAGCCATCCATGGGGTTGGTGTGGCCCAAGGGCAGGACCTGGCACTTGGCCTCGTTGAAGCCCATGCCGTTAACATTGGCCCATCTATCTAGTCTGTCCAGGTCCCTCTGTAGGTAGAGCATCCCTGCCCTCAAGCATATCAACACTCCCACCCAACTTGGGGTCATCTGCAAACTCACTGACAGTGTTTTCTATGTCCCTATCGACATCATCAATGAAGATATTAAAAAGGAAAGGCCCCAGCACTGAGCCCTGAGGAACCACTTGTGACCAGCCACCAGCTGGACTGAACTCCATTGAGCACCACCCTTTGGGATTGTCCTTCCAGCCAGTAATATAATTTATTTTCAAGTTTGTTCCCAAGAAGTTACCCGTGGCCCTTTCAAGCTTTTCTTGGGAGCGCATACACTTAGATAACACACAAATATTCTTTTTACCCTCAAAATAACGTGGAAGGTGCAGTCAGAAGGCCTTCACGGTGCTTCAGTGCACAGGTGATTGAGTCTGGGCTGACCCTCGGCAGCCGAGCCTGTGTTTCGAATCCCAACTCTTCCTCCGGGGCTGGGAGGGAGATGATGGAGTCTTCTGGAACGAGTTCCTGAATGCTGATAACGGGAGGCTTTCCCACTCAAGACAGAAGCCACCCATGTGGAAGGTGCACCTTCCATGTCACGCATGGTTGAGATCGGATAGGGGATTTTTGAGGCTTGACAGCCCTGGTTCACAAACTGTCGTATTTATACTGAATTTAGGACTCTCCACGTGCTAGTATGCAGCTGATACCAGCTGATGATAGAAATAAGTGGTTCTGGGATTTCATTGTAATGATACAGTGTTGCCATTGTCAAACAAATCCTGAAAACAATTACTTCTAACAACTGATTAAAATATCATTTATCAATTAGGACTTCCTTTTGAATCAAACATTTACTGGCTTTGTTTGTATAGGCAGTGTCGTTATTTTGATCTTTTTTACTGGTGTTGGCATTCTTCATATTTTGTTCATTGTATTTGTATTCACTGTGTCAGATCAAAATTTGTCTTTTTCCCTTATTTTGAAACAGGTCCTTTCTTAAAATAGCAATAGTCAGGTATCTTCCATGCACGTTAATTCCCCCCCACCATCCCATACCTTCTCATCACCTTCTCTACCCGAGGTGTCCTGCGAGGTTTTCTGTCCATGTAATTTATTTTTGTAAGTGCAGTTTCAAACAGGTACGAGGACAAGAGACTAGAGGGAGTTTTAAATAAATCTGGCTGAGCTGTCTGAATGCCTCCCTTTTTAGATAAAAAGAAATGCTTTAATGTTTTCTTCCTGGAAACGAAGGTTTAATTTTTTTAGTCCAACTTGTACCAAATTTTGTTGAGGAGGATGTGACAAATAATCCAATAAACAGTAACCTTTGAGCACCAAAGATGTTAGTTTGACTTGTGACCAGTTCCATGTAATTAGTATTTTAAAAAGATTATTTATACGTGTCTCAAGTCACTGTGTTCCTCTTAGAACTGTAGAATTGTCTGGGTTAGAAGGGACCTTTGAGATCGTCTAGTCCAACCTTCAAATTAACTGATAAAACACAAACCAAGACAAAAACCCAGAAAAACAACCTATTACTAAACCACATCACCGAGCACTCTGTCAGCCCCTCTTTTAAATCCCTCCTGGGATGATGCTTCAACCCCTTCCCTGGGCAGCCCCTTCCAAGGCTTCAGAGCCCTTTTCATGTAGAAGTGTTTCCTGGTCCCCAACCTGAACCTCCCCTGGTGCAACTGGAGGCCGGTTCCTATTGTCCCATCGCCTGCTCCGTGGGAGAAAAGACCCATCCCCACCTCTCTACCACCTCCTTTCAGGAGGTTAATTTAGAAGTACTTGCCCAATAGTAATTTTTTTAACTCATTTCTCTTTCCTCATGGTGGTGGTAGTAGTATGATGTGATCATTTTACATTTACAGCTGGGAAAATAATTTTTTCAGCCTTTTTTTCTTCTTCTCTACTTTACATTTTTCACAATAAAACTATTTCTCTCTGAGACGCTTCCATATGTGGGGCATCCTGGCTTGTATCAGAAAGAGTGTGACCAGCAGAAGCGGGGAGGGGATTGTCCCCCTGTGCTCAGCACTGGGGAGGCCACCCCTTGAGTCTGGTGTCCAGGTCTGGGCACCTCAGCACAAGAGAGATCTGGAGGGGCTGGAGNTTGGGGGATCTGGTGTAGGGGAGAACTTGTAGAGTAGGGCTGATGGTTGGACTCCATGATCCCAAGGGTCTCTTCCAACCTGAATGATTCGATGATTCTGTGATTCTATGTGTGTGCAAGTATAGGCACACACCTGTGGAGAAAGATAAATGCATCTTAATTATCTAGTTGGATGTAACTTTTCAGTTTCATAAATGCTGATAGGAGAAGTGTAGCATTCAGGGAAAAGTGTAGTTAATTTTTGACATCTTTGGGGTTTGGAAGCTGCGCGTGACTTTTCTTCTTGAGGAAATTCTTATTGCATTTTACTGAAAAAGTACTGTTTCAGATTGCTTTTTTTCTTTGAACCCGGTAATTTACGATATATTGAAAAGGAGTTGTACTGTCTATTACTCAGAGATAATAGTATTTCAAATGTTATACAGGTTGACTTGCATTGCGATTTAATTCGATAGAGCTTTTTTGTTCCTTCCTCTGGACATCGTTATTGAAAGACTTGTGAGGAAGGAACTCATTAGGAATAGGTAATAATTCTCTAAAACCAGAAGATTCAGAAGTGTGACAGTTGACATGGTCTTATAAAAACTGTATAGAACCTGGAGAAGTATCTTTGCTGCACCGTGTGCTCAGTGAAATGAGATCTGCCTGCTGCTCCTACATAACAGAGTACTGGATCGGTGTCAAAAGCAGGAGGTATTTACTGTGGTGACACTCAGCGTCTGTATTTATTGAGATACTACTCCTGAGTTTTGGGAGGTTTCATGCAGTATGTCCACATAAAAGAAAATCTAAAGAGAAGGCAGTAGTTACCAACTTTGCAAGCGCCTTTGCTTTCTTTTAACATGCTGAGATTTGGTCACAGGACATTTATGCCTTGGTGGTGTTGAAACTTACTTCTTCTAGAAGGTTTTTTTTATGAAGTTGGTGTTGAGGCAGAGCTGTAAATGCTGTCTTAGCAGTAGACCTATTTCTAATCTGTTTTTAAACAAACTTTACCCCCTCAAGAGGTGATGGGGGGACTCTGATCACTTCCTGTCTTTCTCCTCCACAGTGAGACTGCTGCCCAGGGTGAGGTGAGGTTGGGAGTGGGGTGGATGGTCCCTTCCAGAAGCTGCAGTGATGAAGCTTTCCATAGGCATTACACAGTCATCCCTGGTGGCTGTGGAATGCCAGTGTCTTCCCCAAAGCATGCTTCTTTCATAGAATCTTAGAGTCACAGACTGGTTTGGGTCGGAAAAAACCTCAGAGCCCATCCAGTGCCAGCCCCTGCCCTGAGCAAGGACACCTCCCATCAGACCAGGGTGCTCCAAGCCCCCTCCAGCCTGGCTTTGAACCCCTCCAGGGATGGGGCAGCCACAGCTTCTCTGGGCAACCTGGGCCAGGCTCTCACCACCCTCACACCAAGGAAGTTCTGCCCCAAATTCATTCCTAATTTCTTTACTGGGAAGAGAAGTCTCCAAGTCTTCCAGGAAGGGAGGATTAGAAAGGATGCTCCAGTAGATTGGCTGTAAAAAACTTCATTATGTGCCAAAAGATGTTTAGATGGTAGCGTGGTTTGAGTTTTGGAGTGTATTTTGGGTTTTTTTTTTCCCTTCTGACGTTGTCCTGCAGTAATTATGATCCTGGCTTTAGGAGTAGAGAGGGACATGCCCCCCTGGGAATCACTACATTTATGGAAGCTGATACTGTTCTCCTATAGACTTTGCATCAGTCCTTGTCTGTGTTTTATGCAGATTGTGGTGGTGTTTTATTTAAAAATACCTCCATTTGATGTATATTAAATATATTGTTAAGTTAATGCCTAATATTATCAGTATAATAAATGTTCAGGTAGCAAATTAAAGCACTCAGAATTAGGAAGAGTGCTTTGTGAGATTTTTCCTCTGATTTAGAGTATTCAACTGTACTATTGTGTGTGTGTGTGTGTGCCCTTACTGACAGTATTAAGTAAATACAGTGCTTTTTCAGCTTCTAATTTTGTGTACAGCAAAAATGTTTGTTATGAGTCTGCTTTGAATGCTACAGCCTGCTTTTTCCTGGAGAAGGGAAGGTCTATACCTCTGTAGAGTAAATGGTGGTGCTTGTGCATGTTCTGAGGTGCTAATGAAACAGTATTGGTACTTTGAAATTAAACTCTGGATATTGTTATCCTGACATGTATGTGGGGGATGATGGGTAACAGTTAAAGTTGGAGTCCTTCTCTTAAGCATTGTGGTTAAATGTTGTTGTACCAATTGTGTCACACACTGGCCTGCTTAGAAGAACAAAAGTCCGTGGGTATATTCACAAAAGAAGAAAGGGGCTGATTTCTTTCAACTCGGGTATTTTGGCTTAAGGATGCTTCAGTTTGCAGTAAAACTCACTGTTTTTCTTAGGAAACAGACCATGAGAATGCAGTAGTTTTTTAAACCCTTCCCATTGTGGGCATCTTCCCAACAGATTTCTGCAGTGGACACACATCTTTATTGCTTCTGGTTTGAAGGTGGTATCTGTCTGAAAAAGTAGTCTCACTTCCACTTCTCTTTAAAAATTATATATGGTATGTGTATTGTGGGAATACCTATAAAATCAGCATTTTGGATTGAGGAAGAAGTTGGGGCATCAGTGTTCTTGCCAGAAAGAGTGATTGAGGGCTGTTTATGGCAGTACAGTCATTCAGACTTTCATTTCTGGTCAGTTTAATACAGGTTTATACGTAAACCCCCTTGAGCTGTTTCTCTCATCCCTTCCCTCCGGCGGTTTCCAGACCTTTGTTTTTGTGTCCTAATGTCCACATCCAAATGAGTGTCCACCTTCCCTCCTTCTCACTTCTTTCCTCTTTTCTTGAACTTGTACTGAAAAGCTTTCTCCTGCTGTGTATTTTTTGGTGCCACATTGATTCAGGGACGCATTCATGTTTTTCATTCACGTGCCCAGACTTGAAGTTACCAAGTGTTGACCTTCATCTGCATCGCAAGGACTCGCTTTGCTAAGTCCTTGTACACCCTAGCTGCTAAAATTGAAGCAGTGCCTGTTGAGAATGTGTAAGTTGCAATCTTGTGGGAATGGGAGGAGTAAATCCCAGCCAATTTCCAAATCCCTGGTTGGAAAAACAGGTGCAGGAGCGTGTTTCACAGCAAAAGTTTGCTAGATTTTTGTAGAATCGGCAAACCGACGTGTTTGTATTCTGACTTTCTCTTGGCTGTGGATGAACTGTTTACTGTGAAATCTTCAACATGGCTCAGCCCAGGGCAAACAATCGCTATAAACTGTAGCAAAGTTTGGTAAAGTTCTAAGTGTAAGTGGGAAGAAAAGTAATGGATATTTTATCAGCCTTAAGGATGAGCCAGTTAATTGATTTCCGGTCACCCCTCACCAGTATTAGTGTTCCCAAATCATCGAATTTAAGGCCAGCAACAATAAATACTTCTACCTTTAACCACAAAAGTTGTGTCTCAGGATTCTGTTCACTCTTCATCTGCTGAATTAGACTAAAGTCTTTGTTGTTACTGTTTGATTTTTGGTCAGAAGGTTATGTCAGTTTCGGAGTAGCAGGATGGAGCTACTTTGTAAGGAGGAGAAGCTTTCTGATCTCCTGTTGACCAAGTTCTACATTCAATTAATCTCTTCTGCCAATTTGTCTAGTGCTTTCTCCCAATATTTTTTTTTTCCCAAAAAAAAATGTGCATCTATCTTGATATTTCATAGACTTAAGAGTCTGTGAAGACTTGAAGAGCCACTGGTCTGAGGATGGAGACTGAGCCTTAAAACGTGACATTAGAAGATGATGGCTGGAAAGTCTGGATTGTTGAGCACGAGTTCAGAGAGGTTCCTGCACTTGTCCTTCAGCCATGTGGTGTGTCACACGCTGTGTCTTACCGTTTGGCCACGCAGAAAATTATGCACCGCTACAGCAACTCCACTGCTGTCCAGTTCTTGGGTCATCTTGGGTTGGGATCATGTACGACACGGCGTTGGGGTTCAGCTCTGATTTACAGCTCCTGGGCTCTCCCAGAATCTTACCCAGCAATAGTTTAGTGCTGACCTATCCAACCACAGGTCCCAGAGGAGGACTCCTATTATTTGAGGGGTGATTAAGCCCACAGCCGTTAAATGGTTATGGTGTGCTAACGGCAAGGCAGTACGTGCCTTTGGACCTCTCAAGTGTAATTATGGGATTTACAAACTCCAGCAGCTATCGTATGCAATCTGCTGAATGGGTACTCATGGGGAAGAATGGTGGGGACCTTCTAATCAAGATCAGTAGGAAGGCAGACAGCCTCGTGTTAATATCTTGTAGCTACTGTGTGATAGGAAGAGACATAAAGAATCCAATTCTGAATAAATGCGCTTCTCCAGAGGATGTGAAAACGCAGTTCAATTGCTCAAACAAAAGACAAGTTTTAAACGTTGGGAACAAAGAGCATATTTGTCACTCGTGGAATCGGAGGGCGTGGATGAGCACGACTGCTCTGCCTGGTGTGTGAGGAAGGGATTGTACACAGTTTGCTGTGTGATAGCAATATAAAGCCAGAAGAGAAAGGCTTTTGTGGTGAAAATGTCTGAACAGCAAAGACTAGGGAAGAGTCACTAGGGGAGGCCAGGAGGAAAGGGCAGAAAAGGACCTGGGCGTGCTGGGTGACACCATGAGCCAGCAGTGTGCCCCGGTGGCCAAGAAGGCCAAGGGCGTCCTGGCTTGTATCAAAAAGAGTGTAACCAGCAGAAGTAGGGAGGGGATTGTCCCCCTGTGCTCAGCACTGGTGAGGCCACCCCTTGAGTCTGGTGTCCAGTTCTGGGCACCTCAGCACAAGAGAGATCTGGAGGGGCTGGAGCGAGTGCAGAGGAGGGACACGGAGCTGGGGAAGGGCCTGGAAAATAAGGCTTATGAGGATCGATTGAGGGAGTTGGGGTTGTTTAGTTTGAGGAAGAGGAGGCTGAGGAGAGACCTCATCCCTCTCTACAACTGCTTGAAAGGACATTGCAGAGAGGTTGATGCTGGTCTCTTTTCATGGACAATTAGTGATAGAACAAGAGGCAATGGCTTCAAGTTCTAACAGGGTTGATTTGTGCTGGACATTAGGAGAGAATTCTCCCCAGAAATGATGGTCAGATCCTGGAATGGGCTGCCCAGGGAGGGGGTGGCTTCCCCATCCCTGACCGTGTTTCAGAGTGGTTGAGATGTGGTATTGGGGGATCTGGTGTAGGGGAGACCTTTGTAGAGTGGGGCTGATGGTTGGACTGGATGATCCCAAGGGTCTTTTCCAACCAAAATGATTCTATGGTTCTGTGAATAGTCTGTGGCTGGATACAAAACAAAGCAGGACTAGACTCTTCTTTTGAGCAGTTCATTTTTTACGGCTGACCTTCATTTTGCTCAAATGCATAACACCACCAGAGTCTATTCATTTCCCTGTAAAAGCAGATTTCTCGAGTGTAAGATATTTCGCCTCTGAAAAAAAAGCAAATAATCTTCTTTAGTTAAAGCAGCAGGCAATGGGGAAAAAAAATAAATATTATTTTGGAGATCACTCGTAAAGGATGACATCAAATCACCAAAAATGACTGGCTACAAACTAAAGCAAACCTACATCCAGTAACTTCTCATATTTAACTACACTGAGGAAAACAGAACTTCAGCCCAGTCTTGGGTAACTTTTGAGTCATATTGCTGTTCCCCTCCCCGTACACTCTTCCACAACAAATGGTCATTACAAACCTTCCAGCTGCTTTGGAGCTGCCCTGTTTCATAGAACCATAGAATCATAGAATCACTCAGGTTGGAAGAGACCCTTGGGATCATCAAGTTCTCACTGTCATCTGCAAACTCACTGATGGTTCTCTCTAGATCCTTGTCAAGATCATCAATAAAGACATTAAACAGAAATGGCCCCAACACTGAGCATACAGTAAAATCTTACAAAGTTTGCAGCAACTGAACTCTTCTGCTTTTTTCTCACGTTCTTCTATTCAGACTTTTGATATTTTTGTGAGCTTGTGTCAGCGCAGTGTTTAGAGAGGGAAAGAGATTTTTCTTTCACCTACTTAAATTGTGCGCTATTTGTTCTGAATTTTGGGTTAAAAGGTTAAGAAATCCAATTTTAATTTCTGTGAGAAACGTTCCCACAAACTGTTCGCACTCTGGCATTTAATGCCTTCTGTGTTTGGTTTATGAACATTTTCACTTAATTCAGCTTCTGAATTAAGGAAAAAAAAAAACAAAAAACCCTGCCTGAGTGTGATGAGCTTCAGTGCCCTTTTCTGTGTGCAAAAGAGAGGTTGAAGAGTAAAAATAATCACAAATGAGGGACAGTATTGAAGAAAACCTATAATCATTGCTATGGAAATGAGCCATTATTCACCTGTGTATGCTGTATTTATCTTTTCAAAGAGATGTGGATCTGGAGAGCTCAGACCTTTCAGGTGAAAATGCAATTCTTCTAGATTTCATGTTGTTTTATGAGGACATGGTGATAAATCCATCAGTAGTTTTCCTCAGTGACCCTGAGCTGCGTGGCCTTCCCTCCCTCTGAGCACGGGGCTGGAGATGTGACTTCACATCTCCATGTGCTTCTGTGCATACAGGTCCACGGTGACCCGCTCCTGGCAAACTGGTGTTGCCAGCCAGCCTCAGCTTCTCCTGCCTCTTCACAGGGACCTCCTCGTTATTTTTAGACACTGATCTTCCATCTCTGTAGGTGATTAAACTTTTGAAGTCAGTTTCTGCTCGGTTCTTTCATGCAATTTGTTTTTGAGCTGTATGCCTGTATTAACCATAGGGTTCATGCTGCCACTTTTACCACCCACAGCTCTCCATCCTCTTGTTATATGTGTAGAAGTTATGAATCTGTTCTTAAAAATTAAATGCAGAGGCAACATAATTGAAGCACTTTGTTTAATATTGGAGAAGCTTCAAAGTCCAAAGTGGATTTGGAACCATTTTGCTCAGTTTGGGTTGCATAAACCTTTAGATCCCCATCTAAATGCTGGCACCTTCTGAATTTTAATAGAATTTTAGTTGTTTTTTGTCTTGCCTGCTGTATGAGGGTGAGGTTTGTCAACCTGCCTGGCGGCATGGCTGCTCTAGACGTGGTTTTGTCGGACACGTACTCCCTGGATATCATAGAATCAGAGAATCAGAGAATCAGAGAATCATTCAGGTTGGAAGAGACCCTTGGGATCATCCAGTCCAACCATCAGCCCCACTCTACAAGTTCTCCCCTACACCAGATCCCCCAACACCACATCTCAACCACTCTGAAACACGGTCAGGGATGGGGACTCCAACCCCTCCCTGGGCAGACCAGTCCAGGCTCTGACCACTCTTGCTGGGAAGAATTCTTGCCTCATGTCCAGCCTAACCCTACCCTGCTGCAGCTTGCAGCCATTCCCTCTCCTTCTATCGCTCATTGCTCGTGAGAAGAGACCAGCACCAACCTCTCTGCAATGCCCTTTCAAGCAGTTGTAGAAAAGGATGAGGTCTCCCCTCAGCCTCCTCTTCCTCAAACTAAACAACCCCAACTCCCTCAATCCATCCTCATAAGCCTTATTCTCCAGGCCCTTCCCCAGCTCCGTGTCCCTCCTCTGCACTCGCTCCAGCCCCTCCAGATCTCTCTTGTGCTGAGGTGCCCAGAACTGGACACCAGACTCAAAGGGGGTGGACTCACCAGTGCTCAGTACAGGGGGACAATCCCCTCCCTACTGCTGCTGGTCACACTATTTCTGATCCAAGCCAGGATGCCCTTGGCCTTCTTGGCCACCTGGGCACACTGCTGGCTCATGTTCAGCCGCTTCACAACCAGCACCCCCAGGTCCTTTTCTGCCAGGCAGTTTATGGCAGTTTATCTCCTATATAAGTCTCTCCCTCATCTTGCTATGGATTTTGAGGGGTGAGTAGATATTCTGATCTAATCATACTAATTATTCTATACAACCAAATGAGGATTCTTCTTTTTTTTATAATGCTTTTTTAAAATAAAAACCCGGGCTGTTCCCATCCAAAGGGCATTGCCCACAAGGTCAGCCGTGGACATCCAGTTTTGCTTAGCAATAAGATTGACTAAACTTTAGCCCTTTAGCTGAAAATAATAAGAAAAAACAACCCCAAAAAAACCCCCCCAAAAACCAAAACACCCCAACCTCTTTGTGTGGGATTAACCTTCCCTGGCCGGGCTGCCGCCGCGGTGCTCTCCCTTGGAGGAGGGTGGGTTGGGTTGTTCTCCCGTTGATCATTTTTTGTGTCTTTTCCCACTCCCCTCGATTTCGTCCTGCGGCTGAATGGGTTGGGGGCTGGGGGTTGGGGGGAGTATGGTAATGCTGGGGCTTTGTGGCTCCCCTCATTGTCCTCCTGACTAACGGATAGAAATGTCAGCCATAGAGAACCGGCCCCCGGGGCTGACCCCTGTACCGTTCCCCTTGGGCTGATTGACGTCCGGGCAGCTGCGGGCAGAGACCCCCACCATTCAGGGGGTGGGTGCACTTGCCCAGCCGGTTCCCCCCGGTGTCAATCCTGTTAGCCCAGTGGCCATGTGTTGGGGAGGGTGGGGGGTGATGGGGGACGTGACGGTGGCCTTTCAGGGCCAGCTTAAACATTCTGCACCTGCCACTGGTGGCGGTGCGTCCCCCGTCCCTCCACAACCGTGTCACCTTGAGGGCTCCCAGGGCGGCTGCCATCCCCTCTACAAAGGCAGCTTTTGTCCCGTTTTGTCCCAAAAACTCTTGGTACCGCTGCTCTTTTTTGTTTGTTTGTATAAACCCTGGAGGTAATTTTAAGGTTTTTTTTATTATTATTATTTCTTTTTACACAAATGTTGGCATTTGGCACTTTGCTTAGAAAACTACACAGCAACCTCCAGTTAGTGTTAAGGTGAATGTGTACCATTCCTCTTAGTGCAAATGCAGCAGCAAAAAATAACCAGAAAAGAAAAAGAAAAATAGCTGTAAAGAGGATGAGGGGTGTGCTGCTCGAATTCCTGCCCTACCAAAATAATTGTGTTGGGAGCCTGAGGAATTATAAACCTCACTTGGTGGGTGAGGCTTAAAATCTCGTTAGTGCTGAGCCAGCTCTTACACGCGCGCCTCACGGCTTCGGTTTTGAGCCTTTATCTCCCTTCCTGTCTATAAACTCCATGTAGAGCTTCCAGTTGCCAGAAACCTCCGGGTGTGCCCTGCTTTTTCTGCAGCTTTTCCCTTCGAAGCCGTAGGGCGAGCGGAGCGCTCCACGCCAGGGAAAAGCTCCAGAGGGAACCAGTGCTGAAAGAGATGGCAGACGTGCTGGCCAAGCCTCTCTCCATCATCTTCCTTAAATCGTGGCTGACTGGAGAGGTCTCCATGGACTGGAAAGTGGCAAATGTAACGCCCATCTATAAGAAGGGCAGAAGGGACAATCCAGCAAAATATAGACCTGTCAGTCTGACCTCGATACCAGGGAAGATTATGGAACAG
>VZTM01002570.1:158083-190755 GCA_013400555.1 Jacana jacana
GCCTTTGGGGGGGGAGTGAGGGGTGAATCTGGTCCACCCTGTCCATCCCCCAGCAGATGCTGGCTCCCTCTGGCCCCTCCCTGGGACTTGGCAAGGTGGTCCTCCAGAGCCTGTGCCACCGCGTTATCCTGCTGCTGAGACTGAGCCCATCCAGCCCATTATTCCACCAGAAGAGATGAAACGACGGGCGCTGGGCAGGCAGCTCTCTCAGCCCAGTGCTTATAGCACCGATGCCTTTTCTTTCACCACCTTTTACAGCTATCAGCATCACTTCACCTATACCTCCAAAAGCAGCACGTGGGTTTTCCCATATTTGCCTTTCAAATTTACATCCTTAGGTTCTTGAGAAACCTCTTTCACTTCTTCCCAACAGCAAAACCATCCGGGTGATGGATGGCTCGTGAGAACTGCTTAGAAAGCACCACAACTTCATTGTTCTTGTCCCCTCATACCCCTGGCCATTGTTTAAAAAGACTGCACTTCAGGTTCTGGGATGTACAGATCGCCTTCTGGGTGCCACAGGTTAATTGGGACAGTGGAGAGAGACCTGAGCGATGTCCTTGGCCAAGCAGCTGGAAGCCCAGCAGAGGACTCTGAAGCATCTGTGATGGCACCAAGCACCTACCGTTAGGCCTCTGCGTCATTTCTGATGGGTCAGAAAAACTAAGTTCCTGTAGTGGCTTCTATAAAACAGGGAAAATATGTGTATGTCTTATTGCATTCTACAGCCTCTGCAATGAACAGGCATCTTATGTTAAATAGCTAAAGTGCATGGAGCTTAAATCATAATAGTATTCAATAATTTATGCATGGGCTGTCTGGCTTCTGCAGTTAAACTAGGTGTTTTTTAAAAGCCTAAGATTGTAAAGACTTCTTACGGTATGTTTTGCCTCTGCCAGTCCAGAAAAGTTGTATCTGTCCTCTTTTCTGTGAGCCAGTGAGAAATCAGAGATAATCACTGAAGGAAGATGTTGCATCTCTTCCAGACCACCACTGGCTCTTCTTCCCACAATGCTCTCTCTTTGTTCTGCCTTTCACGAGTGCGGTTTAACTAAAGAAAAGGAATAAATCGGGGCCATCTACCCCTTTCAGAGGGTTCCTTACATGATGCTGACAAAACCTGCATTGTTAGACCTGGCTCCTAAGACGTGAGGCGAGCCCTGCGAGTTCCTGGAAGAAAGGACCCAGCTTGCATCTCTCCTCCCACCACGACATGCACGGTGCTCCCCGGTGTGCTAAAGAAGCTAAAGACCTTCTCTCGCAGGTCAGAAGAGTCCTCCTTGCCTTCAGGCGGGACTCAGGCTTGGTAGACCTGGCTGGTTAGCCAGATAACGGGAGAGAAAACCACCCCAGCAGAAGGCAGACCTACTTGTGGAAGGCAAAGGTGAATTGAAATCATTCAGTCATCGTCTACTCAGATACTGCCCATCTTCCTTTGATCGTAGAGTGATTGCAGTCAAGGACTGAAAAGACCTGGAAGGTCTTCTGGTCCATCCTCCTGCCAGTGCAGATTGCCCTCTGCAAGCATCCTTTATCATTTATGTAGCAGGATCAAAGGATGAGATCCTTTTAGCTGAGACCCAAAACAAGGGTAATGTCCCTTTACCTACTGCACACAGTGGCACCTTTTGATGCTAGGTTTCAATGTGTTTGGGAAAAGTGGCATAAAAACTTTAGTGGGCTTTCGAGTGGCCACATAACTTGGAGATTCAAGGTTGGGTTTTTTTTCTTGAGGACCAGTCAGCCACAAGAGCCCTGATATACTGACAGGGGATGAATGTTAATTTCTGAGATAAATAATCATCTTAAAATGAGTGCTCCTCATGCAAAATAACCCTTACCTGTGGGGATGCACCACCCTGCCCCAATCCTGGAGAAATAGTTAAATGTTTGGGGTTTGAGGACTCCACCATGGCACGCAGAGGTCAGGAAAACAACTTTTGTGGGGTCCTGGGAAATGGATGTCAGCAGGCAGGGAACTGGGGCACGGGATGCACATGGATATTGTTTTTACCTCATCTGCTGCAGAAAACAAAGTGGAAATTCAGGGAAAAAATAAGAGGAATAAAAAAAAAAAAAAAAGAAATCTAGTTTTGGGGATTAAGATAAATCTGGTAGTTCCTCTGTAGTCTGCTTGGCTGCCAAAGGGGTGACAGCTGCCAAAGGGGCTAGAAGTCGTGGAGGAAAATGGACAAAAGTGGAATAAGCTGCCCGGAAAAAATGCCAGTTCCTGCCCTGCAATTCAGAGGCGGCTGACAATTGGGAACATTAATCGTTTTAGCCCTTTCCTTTTTTGGCATTTCAAAACCCTCACGAGGGCAGGATTTCACTAACCAAAATCCTTACTTTTGGTGAGTTTACTAACGGCGCGGTGTTATTTTGAGTTGTTTACCTCTTGACAATGAGGTTTATCTTTTTAATCAGCTCGTTGTCGTCCCTGCACAGGCAAAGAAATATGCCTTATTGTGAGCTCTGAGGGGAACGGAGCCGTGACCTCCCTTCTTGCTACGCCTTAGTGAACTCTGTGGCCGATCAGCACGCCCTGAGAACTACCTTTTAGCGACTTCAGAGCTGTCAACTTCGTTTTCATGCTGTCGGGGCAGAAGTCTTTCCTGAGGTAGTCTGCTTTACAGCATCGCCAGCCATGACCTCCTCTAAATTTTGAGAGATCTGGCCTTTCCTCTCCCAGCCGAGTCCTTGTTTTATCCTTCTCTTCCCCTGGCTAAAAAAGGGGAGGCTAAACTGTTCAAAAATGCTTTTTGTCTTTTGTGGCCGGCGGCGTCGGTGTTCAGCCGCGCTCTTCGACGCTCCAACGGTTGATTCTCATCCTCTCCCTCTGCATTTTTTGATCAGTGCTCGGAAGGATTGAGTTTGTCAATACACAATGAGCTATTCTCCCTTCATTATCAAGTAGCACCTGAATTTTAGTTGGTTTTCCCAATAGATGGCACTGCTTGGAGAGAAACTAATGAGGAACGTAAGACCGGCTTGCGTTGAGACCTACCAAGAGTTGCACGCGTTGAGGAGCCTTGGGTTTTTCTGAGCTCTTAAGCAGCAGTTTGGGGCTTCTAGTTTGGTACTTTCAGCAGAAGCACAGAGTGAGGAGAGTAACACAACTGCGTTGAGTGGGTTCTTCAGAAAGGACGGGAGGTCCCTGTGTTAGAAGCTGTTGACTGGAATCACACTGCTTCTAGTACTGGCGAGTAATTGTGGGTGATGGCACATCAGGGTCGCATGGGCTCTGGTTGATCATGTTACTCGTAAATGGTGTAAGCAGGAGGGATCCTCTGTTTACCAATTTGCCAAGCATCCAACCAAATTTTTTAGTTCTTTAATAGAATACTGCTCCTGGTTGCTAAGCCTCTATACCTCTGGGGAAAAAAAAAACAAACCAGCAAAAAAATACTATCACAGAATCACAGAATCTCAGGGATGGGAAGGGACCTGGAAAGCTCCTCCAGTCCAATCCCCCTGCCGGAGCAGGAGCACCCAGAGCAGGTCACACAGGAATGCCTCCAGGTGAGTTTTGAATGTCTCCAGAGAAGGAGACTCCACCACCTCCCTGGGCAGCCCCTGCCAGTGTTCAGTCACTCTCACTGGTTATGTCTGGTTATGTCATGTCCTTCTTGAATTAAGGGGCATGTGGAAGAGAGGAGATGGAGCTGAGATCTGGGGAAGAACTTCTTTGGTGTGAGGGTGGTGAGAGCCTGGCCCAGGTTGCCCAGAGAAGCTGTGGCTGCCCCATCCCTGGAGGGGTTCAAGTCCAGCTTGGAGGGGCCTTGGAGCAACCTGGAGTGGTGGGAGGTGTTGCAGCCAAGGGCAGGGGGTGGCACTGGATGGACTTGAAGGTCCCTTCCAACCCAAACCATCCTGTGATTATATGATTCTGTGAATCTTTGTTCCAGAAGATGTAGTTTACAACTTACACACTGTCTGGTATCCCTTATATTTGAGTCCATTGTTATAACGTGGTGTGAGTTCACACATCCACAGGTGCCTGCAGGCACTACCGACAGTAAAGCACACCACATCTTCACGTTTGTGCCTCACCTTCACCCCTCTGCAGGGCTCTGGCACAGCGTGTGCGGGTGTAGGACACGTAAGGCTAGAGAGCTTCCTGTTTTACCCAAAGCAAAGATTTAACCAGAGCACCCAGGCATGTAGTGCAGCAAGAAACCTAAAGTGTCCTTGATTCTGACACCACACCTGGTCCTTCATGAGCATCTGCAACGTCTTTCTGCTTTTTCAGACTGGTGTCTCCTTCCAGGGCACTTTTTTTCACTCCCATCTCCTAACTCCTCCACCTGCTGCGTAACTGAATAATCTGATTTCATGGATCTTGCAAGTTCAGCCCCTATATCCTAAGAAAGTGGGCAACTGACCTCATAACTTAATTGTGTCACCGCCACCCTGTCCCTAACCTGGGAAAACAGAAGCCTTAATTGCACGTAGACATTAAGAAGACAGATATTTATTTCTTCTAGGCATCTGGGGTGCCGAGGAATTCTTTTGAAGTTAGCAAATTAAGTAATGAAGAAATTTAGCAAAGCTCGGGCGGCCTAAGTAGTTTTTGAAGGATTTCTGGGTTGGGCAATTAACTTGGTGCTCTTACCCTTTGATGAGTCGCCGCCCTCGCACATTCCCCCTTGCGGCACACCTCTGCGAGCCCCCGGGGCGCCCCGCTTTTCCTGTTGTTTGTTTGAAAAATGAACAAACACCTTTGACAGCAGGAGGGTGTTATCCATCATGTGTCCTTTGCACAGGCTGCCAAAAAAGAAAAAACAAAGAAAGGTGGGGGGGCGGGGGCAGGCTTAACCTTTGGTGGCTGTTGCTTATCTTTAAGATTCCCCCGGTGGCGAAGACCTTGGCCACCTGTGAAGTCCTCCTCGTTGAGATAGGCCGAGCTTTCAGGTGCTGCGCGCTGCTTGAGGCTCTGGCTGCTTTGCCTGAAGTGGAGAAATGAGTTAACTGCTGTGGTAGACCTTAAAATAACAGCTTCTGATGTGATTGTGGAGTCCACACTGTTTTAAATACCTTCCTGCTGCTGTTGGCTGTGTGTTCTTAATGTTCTCTTACCGTTTTCCTTTCCCTTTCGGTTTCGAACCACCCTGGCTGATAGCGTTTGGCTGAGATTGTAAATGGTCTTCAAGGTCAGATGCTGTTGTTATTCTGTTATAATTGTGGTAAATAGCCATGACATGATTTTCCAACTACACAATGATAGGACAAGGGGCAATGGGTGCAAGCTGGAACAGAGGAGGTTCCACTTCAATATCAGAAGGACCTTCTTGACAGTGAAGGTGATGGAACACTGGAAGGGGCTGCCCAGGGAGGTGGTGGAGTCTCCTTCTCTGGAGACATTCCAAACCTGCCTGGAGGTGTTCCTGTGTGACCTGCTCTGGGTGTTCCTGCTCTGGCAGGGGGATTGGACTGGATGATCTTTCGAGGTCCCTTCCAACCCCTGAGATTCTGTGGTTCTGTGATAATGAAGTAAGGCCAGTTCCTACTCAGAGGTAAAGGGACCAGGCAAAATTCAGGTCTGCCAGACCCGAGCGAAGGTGGACTGCAGTTGCAGAAGGTGACTGCTGCCTCAGTTGTGCTGGGGATCCACAGGGCAGACTCAAGTTGGAAAGAAAAGCTTGTGACATGTAAATATTGTAAATTATTTTGGTAGTCACCTGCAGGACCTCTCTGGAGTGTGTTCAAGCTCACTCTGTCTCAAATGCATGGAGTCCAAGGTTTGGGGATCTTCTGTAATGCATGTTTTTACCCTTCTGTGATGCTGAAACTACCGAGCTTTTGATGGCCACTATCAGGCACAGCACGTGTGACCAGTCCTGCCTGACACTGCTTTGAGTGTGACATTGGACTGGACGACCCACAGATGTGCTGGCCACATGATGTGGTTCAGTGGTTCGAGATTACCTAGTGACGTGCAGAAATAGACTCCACAACCTGGAAAGTTGGCAAGTAGGTCTGTTTATTCAGCTCTGGGCAGCACGGAGGGTCTCCCCACCACAAAGGTGCGCACTCGTCATGGCAAGTTGCCCTTCATTTATACAGCAGTGATGCACATATTCATTATGCCTGTACATAGGCATAACTTTGTATTAAAATTAGACTCCTCCCAAGTGTGGTTGGGTAGTGTCTCCTGGCAGTGGTGGCCGAGGGGGGTGAAGATGAAGGCCGTATGTCTTCTTCACGGATGCACTCTTCACCCTTCGCTCTGGCACAGGCCCAGCTCTCGGTTGGTCTCTTTCCCAGCCAGGATGGTGGGTGCAGCAGGATCCTCCTTATCAAAAGTACCTCCCTGTCTGCTCTCAGGGCTGGGGAGTTGGTTCTGCATCCTGGGATGTTCTCCTTGTTCCCCATTACCTCAGGGCTGCGGCTCATCTCGACCTTCAGTTGCTCTTTAGTTTTGCTTAAGTGGCGGCCTGTGGCGGCCTCTAACATCTGCAGACTCTTACCCAGAGAATTATTTCTAAAAGATAGTCAAAATTACTACTAAAAGCTTATATACTTTCTTATAAGTTTGAGGTAAAAATGTTATTTTAATTACTATCCCCCTTTCAATAGTTCCACCTCAACCCTTTAAGTTATTTAAGTTATGGATAGGCTTCATGGACATCATGGAGAGAGGCAAATTTCGCTGCCTCAGAACATTTGGTGGTGGGTGATCCACTTACAAAGAGCAGGCTCAGGTAGCTGACACCAGAACACCTGCCTAGCCATTAAAATTGAGGGAGGTGATTCTACCCCTCTGCTCTGCTCTTCTGAGACCCCACCTGGAGTACTGTGTCCAGCTTTGGAGTCCTCAAAACGGGAAGGACATGGAGCTGTTGAAACAGATCCAGAGGAGGGCCATGAGAATACTCAGAGCGCTGGAGTACCTCTGCTGTGAAGACAGATGGAGAGAGTTAATGGAGTTCAGTCTGGAGAAGAGAAGGCTACAGGAAGACCTTAGAGGCCCTTCCCATCCCTCAAGGGGAACTCTTGATCAGGGAGGGGACCTATAGGACAAGGGGAAGGGCCTGGAAGAGGGGAGATTGAGCTGAGGTGTGGGGAAGAAATTCTTTGGTGTGAGGGTGGTGAGAGCCTGGCCCAGGTTGCCCAGAGAAGCTGTGGCTGCCCCATCCCTGGAGGGGTTCAAGGCCAGGCTGGATGGGCTTTGGAGCAACCTGGTGTGGTGGGAGGTGTCCCTTCCCAGGGCAGGGGGTGGAACTGGATGGTCTTTAAGATCCCTTCCAACTCTAACCATTCCATGATTCTGTGATTCTAAATACCATGTGGCCTCGCACAAGAACTGCTACAGAAATGCACTTTGAAGGACACAAGCCCCTGCAGGCAGGCAGCGATGTCTTTTGGCATTTTTAACACGGGTGCGTTGAGCAGAACATTCAGATTTCCTCAGAGATCAAGAAATTCCCCAAGACAGCTCATCTGCTTAATTCTGCTGGAAGCCCCGAGAGCAGTGCAGCAGTGGGAGTTTTTTCACAGATGTTCTCCAGATGTTACTGGCATGCCCAGCTTTGAGTAATGGGAAGGATACAGATACTGTCCATGTCCTTCCTACTCCCTCTCCTTTGTTATTTCTTCTGCCAAAAAAAAAAAAAAAAGGTGTTGTCTACATTGTTAATCTGAGCCCACAAACTTTCATTTTAAGCTACAAAGTGGTTCTTGAGTTTTGGGAACAGAAAAAAAAGCACCCTGTGACATTACAACTGATTATTTGCCAAGTGTGTGTTTAGAAGAGGATAGGCGTGGCAGAGTTAAAAAGGATGCAGCTTTATTAAGGCACTGGAATGGGCTGCCCAGGGAGGTGGTGGAGTCACCATCCCTGACTGTGTTTAAAAGTAGATTGGATGTGGTGTTGAGGGATCTGGTGTAGGGGAGAACTTTGTAGAGTGGGGCTGATGGTTGGACTCCATGATCCCAAGGGTCTCTTCCAGCCAAAATGATTTTATGATTCTAGTGACCCGTGGTTTAATTAAGCTTGTGGGCATCCACCTCTTAGACTTTGTCTACGCGGTTGGTTTCAAAGGGAGAGCAGAACCTACATCTCAACTGGGGGCTAGCACGTCAGCCATGAGGTCGCCTCGAAGCCCTTGGACAGGCCCCCAGGCTCTCTTCATCTCTGAAACCTCTTCATAAAGGGTTATGGATTATCTCAGGTACTCCAGTCTAGTGTCCTGTGGACGCTGGGTTCCCTGGGGGAGGTCTGCTTGTGCCTGCCCTCACATTGCCACCCCCAAAACTACTCCGTGTCGCGGTGCTTGGTTGGAGAGGCAGATTTGGGGTATTCTGGGATCTCGGGCGCGTCACGTGCGATCGCAGTTTGGTCTATTTCCAGGGCATCTGGTACCTGGCAACCATCAGTTCCTCCTGCTCATTGTCAGCTTTATTGCTAAACAAGACGTAAGGTTTAAAATGTGTTGGTATAGAAACATTTGCACCAACAGAGCTGAACTACAGAAATAGCAAAATAACATTAAACGTGGATCGTTAAACAGTGCTCAACTGTTGTTAACCATAAAAGCTCTTCCAAAGGCTCAGTTAGCCTGAAGATGTGGTTAATCAGCTCCTCCAGGACATCCAAGACCAAAGACAACTTACCCAGACCGTTCTTGGGCTTCCAGGGGTTTTGCCTCCATCATTAACAAGAGGGAATGGCTGCAAGCTGCAGCAGGGTAGGGTTAGGCTGGACATGAGGAAAAAGTTTTTCCCAGAGAGAGTGGTCAGTCAGTGGAATCAGCTGCCCAGGGAGGGGGTGGAGTCCCCATCCCTGACTGTGTTTCAGAGTAGATTAGATGTGCTGTTGAGGGATCTGGTGTAGGGGAGAACTTGTAGAGTAGGGCTGATGGTTGGACTTGATGATCCCAAGGTTCTCTTCCAACCTAAACGATTCTATGATTCTATGATTAAGGACAGACCCTGCAGGTCCATTCTTCTGCATGTTCTTCTTCTTCTCCAGTGCAGGTTGGAGTCAGTCCTGCCTCTCTTTTCCTGTTCATACCCACTTCATGCCCTGTCACCAAGCACTGGGACAATTTGCGACTATATGAGGATGTCATTGGCTATGTGTATGTATATAGGAGAGATGGGGAGGAACTCTTCATCAGGGAGGGGACCATAGGGAGAGTGGGAGGGATTTGACTCTGAAAGAGGAAAGATTGAGATGAGATGTGGGGAGCAACTTCTTTGCTGTGAGGGTGGTGAGAGCCTGGCCCAGGTTGCCCAGAGAACCTGTGGCTGCCCCATCCCTGGAGGAGTTCAAGTCCAGGCTGGATGGCCCTTGGAGAAACCTGGTGTGGTGGGAGGTGTCCCTGCCCAGGGCAGGGGGTGGCATTGGGGGGACTTTGAGGTCCCTTCCACCACAAACCATTCTACAATTCTGTGTGGTGGTTGACCTTGGCTGGCTGTCAGGTGCCCACCCAACCGCTCTATCCCTCCCTTCCTCAGCTGGACGGGGGAAAGAAAATAGGACACAAGACTCAAAGGTCAAGATGAGGATGGGGACACATAGCAAATCTCTCAGCCATTACCATCACAGGTATAACAGACTTGACTCAGAGAAATTAATTCAATTTATGGCCTATTGACAACAGAGCAGGATAAGGAGAAATAACAACCCTAAAACACCTTCTTCACACTTCTCCCTTCTTCCTTTGCTCAAGTTCACTCTCAACCTCTCCACCTCCTGCCCTTGAGCATTGCAGGGGGACAGGGCGTAGGGTTGTGGTCAGATCAGATCATCACACTCTTCCCTTTGCTCCAGTGTTGAGGTCCTCCATGGGTGTGGGTGGAAGAGAGACCTGAGGCGTTAAGCAGGAGCTGGTGCTCAATCAACAACGCTTCTGTCCTTTCCTGATGAATTCTATTGCCTTTGTGCCATGGTTGGTGACCCAAGCGGGCTTGTTTTCAGAGAGGCGCTGGTAAGGGGTGGCGTGGCAAAGCCCAGCCAACAGCTGAAGTGGGATTTAGCTTTTATTATCTCATAAATACAGGGGTCTTTTGTTAGGACAGTTGTCTATTTTCACCCCGAGGTAAGGTTCTGCAGCGAACTCCCGTAAACTTTGATGAAAAACATCCCGCAAGACGGACAATCACGATACGGAGGAGTTTCACAAAAGGAACGAGGAGCAGAACGATTCTGATAGCAGAAATAATTCTAAGGGTCGAATTACCTTTTTAATTAGAGCACAGTAAAGTCCAAGCTCCCCAAACCCAGTGACGGTTTGAATGGGTGCGGGTTGCAGATGTTGAATCCATTTAATCCTTGTTTTAAAACACTTCAAACAAATGGCGTTGGCTCATAAAGGATTAAAATGGCATCCAGGGCCATTTATAACAGTAACAAAAGCCACGTCCATGTGGGGTTTTGAGGGTTTATTTTTATTATCCCACCCACCAGCACAGACATCACAGGTTACATATTCTATAGAAGATACGTATATATTATTCTTTCGATTATCTCTGGAATTTCTCTCCCGTTATTGTTCGGTCTATAATCTCAGCCAGACCCCCAGTGTTTGGCCTGTGCCACCCGAGTTAGAAGATTGCTCCCAATTTTCTAGCTAGGTCAACCAAAAAAATTAAGATATGATAGGAGGTCAGTGGAAGAAATTCATATCAAAACAACTGCTCACCATGTCATTATGACAACCTGCTGTAACAAATGTGCCTCTGTTTTAACTTATGACAATTAATTGCTAAAAGTAATTTAATCTGACAGTGGCAAGATGTTGAAAGACTCGTGAAGATGTCATAAAAGCGACCTTTCTGCCCATGTGCAACCAAAAGCCATTTTTAACAAGGAGCCTCAAAAACAGTACAACTTCTTTTGTACTTTGTTAATTAGTTATTGATTTGAAACAATGCTCTGCCAAATATTGTCAGATTAGCTAGACGCCAGCAAGGTCATGGTGTGACAGTCTAGTCCTGATAATCTTATGGTATATAAGAATTCTTTCTTTCTCTTGAACCTTTTGTTCCGATACCCTGAGAATTACATTTCCTGGCTTTAGCATTTGTGCTAATTTAAAATACAGCCAAGCTGTCTGTTTGGGGAGCTGGATGTTTTTGAGCTGTTGGGAAGAAAATGACAGGGCGTTAGGGGGGAAAATTGCCAAGCGATCTAATGCCCCGTAGCTCTTCGGCGGCGGCAGCCACGCCGCTGCTGCCCCAACGCCAGCGCCCCCGCTCATCTGAGTGGAAAAGAGAGCGTTTTCATCAAGTGGTCAGCGCTGGGGAAGTCACGGGGTTCAAGCCAGAGGGAGAAGGCACAAGTCCAGAGGTTCTTCAGCGGCTCGTCGGGATTGAAGGCCGTTTCTGAGCTTGCGCCAGTTGCCGAACACAATGAAAACAAAAATACCAAAACAAAAACACCCAAACAAACAAACAAACAAAAAAAAAAAAAAAAAAACCCCCAAACACACAGAAAAAGAAAATAAAGGGAGGTGGGTCGGTGTTTCTAGAGGGCGAAACTGAGCAGCAGAGCTAAGGCTGGAAGAGCTCAACCTTCAACTTTTCAGGCCGTCGGAAGGAGAACCTGCGGAAAAGGCAAATCTCAGCTGCCGATTGCGTTTGTCATCTGTTTATGCAATTGTTTTATGAGCTAATGGCAGTTACTTCAAATGCAATTAATTACAGCGTGCTGCGTGTTAAGGTACTTAAGGAAATCTTTATAAGCGTACATTAAATAAATAGCAGATCGGTTTACTTAAAGCGCTGAGCGCTTGGCTGTCTTTATTAGGAGAAATCAAATGGCTCTGAGCCTGTTAAATCTTTCTTTCACTTAAATAACTGCTCTTGAGAGCACGTAATAAGTAGAGACGGAGATGTCAGGAAGAAAAATACGGGGCGAAGCCCTTCTGTTTAGCTTAACTCGTGTAAGGGATACAACCTCTGTAGCGGAGACCTTGCAGCTGAGCTTTCTTCCGAAGCCGTAGCTGTTAACAAAAATACTAAGTTGTTGTTTTACTTAAATGTGTTGAAGTTTGTTAGATTCATTGTTTCCTGTGGTGGGCAAAATCTGCATTTTTCTTGGCCAAAATGCTATTTTTCTTGCAATATAGCGTGGTTTAAAAAAAAAAAGAAAAAAAAAAAAAGTCTGTTTCTCATTACAACATATAAACAGATTGAAAGAACTGGAAAGTAAAATAGTCCTTAAGTACTTTAGGAAATAGAAAAATAACACTTCTCCATGACTTCCATCAGGAGATTTTGAATATTTCGGCGGCGTTTGTTTCAAAATAAATTGGTTTTGGTGCTAAGAAAATTCCACGTGATCATTCACGCAACTGGCGAGATCCCTCTTTGCCTCTTCCTGTAGAAGTGCTGTATTCATGTTTATTTGCTCGCCCCCACAATTAATCTATTAATTGCCAGAAAGCAATTCTGGTAGGGGAGGCAGCTGTGAAGAGGGAACCTGATGGTTTCTGTTAGAAATGCTCTTTTGTTCCCGTAGTTCAGTCACACAAAAGGCCGTCTTCGGTGACGTGCACGACGTCAGGCAGAAGCCACGCTGGGGGCAGCATCCCCATCCCTGAGCTGCAGTAGTTGGGAGAGAAAAAAGTATGAGGAGACCTAAGAAAGGTACACATGAAGCATAGAGCAACGTCCTGATGGTCCTAAATGAGGAAAGGCTGAGGGAGCTGGGTCTCTTGAGCTTGGAGAAGAGGAGGCTGAGGGGTGACCTCATGAACGTTGATAAATCTGTAAAGGGTGAGTGTCAGGAGGATGGAGCCAGGCTCTTCTCAGTGACACCCAATGACAGGACAAGGGGCAATGGGTGCAAGCTGGAACAGAGGAGGTTCCACTTCAATAGGAGGAACAACTTCTTCAGGGTGAGGGTGAGGGAACCCTGGCAGGGGCTGCCCAGGGAGGTGGTGGAGTCTCCTTCTCTGGAGACATCCCAAACCCGCCTGGAGGCGTTCCTGTGTGACCTGCTCTGGGTGTTCCTGCTCCAGCAGGGGATTGGACTGGAGGAGCTTTCAAGGTCCCTTCCCATCCCTGAGATTCTGGGATTCTGTGCGTTTGGGGTATTTTTTACCAATTGGAGTTTCTTTGGCCAAACTGCTGTCGTATGGAGGTGCATTGGCAGAGGTTGGCAGGTGCTGTGTTTGGGGCATCACGGCCCGGGGGCTTTTCACATGAACAGCACAGGGAGTTGTCAGAAGCCGTGGTAGGACCAGGGTTAGAAATTGCAATCACAGCTCTGCTCTGACGAGTTTCCCCACACAGGATTTCCAAGCCTTTTGCCAGAAGATGCTGCTTCCAATTCAGGCTTCCTTCACCTGGAGCCCTGCGAGCTATATGTGAAAGGGAAAAAAAAAATACCCCCTCCCCAAAAATAAAGGCAAAAATCTCAAAGTCTGTCAGAGAGCTAAAAGGGAAATCAGTTAATATTTTCTTTCCTAAAGTAAAGCTTCCTTTGATTCATTTCCCTCCTTCCTCCTATTCTCTTCTCCTGCCCCTTTTTCCTCTGGGTGAGTCAGCAATGTTCTCCTCCCAGGAGTGAAAAAGACAAATGTCATATCTGTGTTTATTTACATTCTTGTCTTAATGATAAAATAATTAGGTTAGGTGACTCCTACCGTGTCTGTCAATTTGGGAACAATATGATCAAAAGGGATACCGCAGATATCCAGGGGCAAGATCTCTTCTGAAGGAAGGCTTTTAACCCTTTACTCCCTGGCTCAGTGGGGAGCAACTGGCCACGGAAAAATAAAATAACACAAGCATTTATTTGAAATGCCAACTCCCGAGCTTTTTCGGGAGATGATAATTAAGAGGCGCCGAGAAACTGTGTTTTTGTCTGAATTTGTCTTCTTTTCGGTCTCCTTCCCTTGCACTTTGCCAGCAGACGGGTGGTTGGTGATGACAGGACATGCCAGACTCCGGCAGGAGAAGTAAGGGGAAAATCCAGGCTGGAACAACAGCCTGACAGTCATCTTACCCCGGCTGACAAGCAGAGACTTCAACCGGGGAGATGTTGCTATAATAACTTTCGAGACTTAATTAATTTAGCCTGAGCTCTGGATTTTTACTTGATAAACTGCAAATCCCTCCAAGTTACAAAGCGCCTCGCGTTTCCTAATGAAAAGCTGCAAGAAACAGGGAATAATCCAGGGGGGTAAGGTCTGCTCCTGGCTTTGGTTGTTTTTCTGAGTGGGCCTGCAGCCGAATTGAACATCCTGGACATCCAGTTCAAACACAAACCTAAAGAAACCTCACCTTGTAGCATGGGGTGTTTTCACAAGAGCACATACATTCCTGTGGCATCCACCAGGGCATCCCCTTGAGGGGAAGACCCACATCATAGAATCATATAGGTTGGAAGAGACCCTTGGGATCATGGAGTCCAACCATCAGCCCTACTCTACAAGTTCTCCCCTACACCAGATCCCTCAACACCACATCTAATCAACATGTGCCAAAAGTGAGATATGGTACTATATCTTATATATTATGAAGGATCCATCAATGCAGCTGGGACCACGGGCACCTCTGTGGGCGCTGATGGCTCTGCTCCCTGGTTCCAGGAGGTTGTTTTGCTGCTGGAATGATACAAAGGAGGGCTTGGGAGGCAGGACCCGTGGCCGAGAGAGTGGGAAGAGGGCTTTGGTTTCCAGGGTCAGCCTGTTCCTCACCCGGCAGAAGTGGTTGGAGCATTTTGCAAACGGGAGGAGAGTGCTTTGGAGCTTTTTTTAAGACAAAAGTAGCCCTGGGTTATTGGTGGGGAAGTAATTCAGGGCTTAGCCGGGAAAATTCCTTTCTGGGTTGGAATTACCCCGTTTTTTTCTCTTGTGTGCAAATAAAGCTGTGCATAAAGGGGGAAAAGTAGCTCCCTCCCGCTGCCCTGCAGGAGGTTGGGATGAGAGCTCCCCACGTTCTCACATATATATATAGCTTTAGCTCCTGGTTTTATTTCCTGGCCACCATCACCAGGGGAAGCCCAGCTTGCATCCGGAGTGGGGAAAGTGGGACAGGATCCTCAGCCGCCTTGGACGGTAATTGAGGTGGGAGCTGGGGACCACGGCGGCCCCAGGGAGGGGAGAAAAAACCCTGGCTAGACTGTCAGTCCTGTGTTAGCTAAATCTTGTCATTTTAAACCCAATCTCGGGAGCCATGCCTGCTGCCTCCCGAGCCAGCCCTTCATGCCCTTCGCGCTGGTGGTAACGGGTCACACTCCGCCTCGCTCCGCCGAATGCCTTTTGTGATGTACATCTTTTACACCACTATTAGATATCTACACCAAGATATGGCACGTTTCATGTAATATGTGTTCATTTAGCAGAGATCAATGGCTTTCCTGGGGAGTTGTCATAGAATCATAGAACCATTCAGGTTGGAAGATACCCTTGGGATCATGGAGTCCAACCATCAGCCCTACTCTACAAATTCTCCCCTACACCAGATCCCTCAACACCACATCCAATCTACTCTGAAACACAGTCAGGGATGGGGACTCCACCACTTCCCTGGGCATTATGATACCTGGTCTCTCCTTCTGCCTCAAAAGCAGCTGCTGCCAGAGCAAGTGTCGTGCCCACCCCACCAGCACCGCCCCACCAACCTCCCATCTCAGAAAGTGCCCTTAAAAACATGAATCTGCTGAACCTCTGCAGATTCGGGGCTCTGGGCTTCCATGGAGCTGCACCAGATGCTGGTGACCATGGACCTGCTCTGCTAATCAGATCCTGATGGGTGGTGGGGTTCTGATGCAGCAAAGTCAGCGAATAAAGCCTGCACGGAACCCATAGAAGAAGGGAGGAAAAAAACACATCCTCTGCTCCTCCATTCAAGCTTTCAAGGCTGAAGCATCAGCTGTCTATGATTTTACCACTTTCCCTCTCGTTTTCTCTCCTTTCCACTTAACTCCCTTGACCCATCACTTGTGGGTCTTCATTACCCTTTCTTCCCAGTGCTCCCAGCGAGAGCTGCTGAACTGAATTCCAGGTGCATGATGTCAGATGCAAGATGTGTTGCAAATTTGTCTCCACCATCACTTTTCCTCTCGTGTCTTCTCCCCAAATCACCTCTGCTCTGCCACCGACATGGTCTTGACTTCATTACCTTCTTCCGCTCACTCCCGCAGCCTTCTTTCCTCTCGTTTCTCAGCGTAGGCAGCCATCCATCACCATCCTCCCTGAAAACCCAGGTATTTAAGAGTTCCACAAGAGCCAGCCTGCCTTCCTCAAGGTGTATGTAGAGCACATACAACTGCTGGCAACACCAATGAGTCAAGGAGAAATATGGTTAGACTTGACATGAGGAAAGAATTCTTCCCAGCAAGAGTGGTCAGAGCCTGGAATGGGCTGCCCAGGGAGGGGGTGGAGTCCCCCATCCCTGACTGTGTTTCAGAGTCGATGAGATGTGGTGTTGGGGGATCTGGTGTAGGGGAGACCTTTGTAGAGTGGGGCTGATGTTGGACTCGATGATCCCAAGGGTCTCTTCCAACCTGAATGATTCCATGATTCTGTGGTTCCTGCTGTCAGTGCCACCTCCTGGGATGTCCTTGGGCTGCAGTAGGAAAAGTTTCAGAAATAGCTGCACAAGGCTGCTGGCAACTCTGTGGTTAGAACAGTAAAAACAGATTTTCAGGTAGGAGGGGTGCTTCCTGATACACTGGAATTTCTCCATTAAAGACCAAATCTTGTTAAGTGGCCTGAGCTGGAACACTTCAAAGTCTTGTCTTCGGGTACTCATGCTGCATAAAATTATTAATATAAGATCTTTGCTTCTACTTTTTTCCCATTTTTTTTCTATTTTTTATTACTTTCCTTCTCTTCCCGGGTTCTAAAAAAAAATTAGAAAAAAAAATTGACATGCTGGCTGTTTTTTTTTTCTTTTTCTTTTTCTTTTTCTTCTTCTTCTTCTTCTTTTTCTTTTTTTAATTTGATGGTTGTGAAAAAGACAGAAAATGTAGGAGTGAAGTGTAAACGCAAACCCAGAGCAGAAGGAAGTGTGGTGATGGGAGGAGGTAGGTCCCAGGTAGGGTCAGGTGCCCACCTCTGGGTTGCTGGGTCCTTCTGAAGGTTGCTGGGACTTTATGAAGAACTTTCTTTTTTTTTAACTCCACTGATATTAGAGAAAGTGGCAGAGTTCCTCCAGATTTATTTGGCACTTAATGATGCTTCACAAATCCTGCCCGTGGCTGCAGGGAGGGAGAAAATCTTCCCCATCTGTTTGTCTTCTCTGTTTGTCACCCACACCTCCTGGTACCTGTGTGCACCTAGGTACCTGTATAAAATTGACTTTTAAAGTCTTGCCTTCAAGCCACGGGGCGTTTCCAGTGAAATCCATCTGATTTTTGCTGGGTTCATTTCCAAAGAGTTCCGCAAATATGGGCCAGGTTATGAAAATCAAGAATGGTGTGGTGGCAGAGAACAAACTCTATCCCTTCTCTTTCAGACCTCCAAACATAGGAATTTCTATTAAAGGAGCAGGGTTTTTTGTAGAAAAAACGTATCTCTTACTGCATGGAAGAAGCTAGTGTCAGCCAACAGCCACTGAAAACACAGCTCCATCCTGGGTTGTTTTAGTGACAAACTGCTACTTTTACTAAGTCGGGTTTTTTTATTGTTGTGTTAGGTATTATTTTTAATTTAATGATTTTTTAGAAGAGCTGGAGGGGGGAGGGGAGGAAATTTGCCTGCCCCGGTGCTGGCTGAAGCTGTGGGGCGAGCTGTGCCTGGCCACAAAGGTCCTGCTGGTGGGGCAGGACCTGAGATCTCCAGGGAAGGGTGGGAGATGGGAGACCTGAGCCTTCTCCATCCTTCTCCATCCCCGGCTCGCCAGCGTGTGCTTCTGCTCGCCCGCGTTTAGCACATGTACCCTACTTGTTTACAGCAGCTCGTGGAGCTAGAAGGAGAAGTTGTTTTGCTGTGATAAAGGGTAATTATAGAAACCACCTTCAACTAAATTGTTAAAAAGCTGCTCGCTTGTGTGGCATATTTCCCTATTTCTATGCATTTCGCTTTTCACTTGTCGCCACAAAAAAAAAAAAAGGAAAGCGAGTCCAACCCCTTGATTTTTACAAAAAAAAAACCAAACCAAAAAAGTCCACAAAGTAAAAAAGAGAGAGCTGTCACCGCAGCTGAAAACAGATTTGATTTTCTCCATTTGATTTTTGTGAGTTTTGATGAATTAGAAGTCGACGGTGGGACGAGAGCTGCTCTGCCACGGCAGGGTCCGTAGTAGCTCAGCACCTCCGGATCTTGCCCCCTCTGCAACTTTTCCAGCAACAGGTTACTTTCAGAAAACAAAAACAAAACGAAAACAAAATGAAAAGAAACAAAAAAAAAAAAAAACAACCAAACAAACAAAAGAAAGTAAAATTTGGCATTGAAACGGGAAATATGTGAACCTGTCACAGTAAGCAGTCTCAAAGGGCAAGCTGCTTTGCAGGAGCTAATTAACCTTAGGAAATAATTACACGAATATGCAAATGTTGTTTAGATAATTCCATGTGTTATCAGCTCAGGTAGTCCATCATAACCGCAGACCTTGCCATGTCTAGGTGTTGGAATCTGGCGTGGCTGATAAGGCTGCGGTGGCTGCATCACTTGGAGGTGGTATTTAGCAGTTAATGACCGTGATGTTACAGGAGTAAACTCGCCCCCCTGATTTTTGGAACGCAGCACGAGGTAATGCCACGTTTGTAGGGGGCTTATCTGCCTGCTCCTAATGGCTCCAGACATTAAAATCTCAGACACCTCTCAAACTCTTTGCGCTGCTTCTTGGGGGGGGAGGAAGAACCAGCAGGCCAAAATCTGTGGTGGCTTCCTTCACTCTGGGTTGTGTGGTTTCTTTGCACAGTGAGTGGCCTGAAAACTTACCCACAATCAGGTTGGGGGTATTTTTGGGGGGGTGGGAGGAGGTTTCAGGGACTTGGAAAGTGTCACGGAGAGAATATTGTAAATCTTCAAGACAGTTTTTCTCAAAGCGAAACTTTTTCGACATGTTTCCGTCAGCGTTGCATCCACCCCAAAATGATGTCACCACTCACAGGTAGTGGAGCATCTCCCATAGGAGGAAAGGCTGAGGGAGCTGGGTCTCTTGAGCGTGGAGAAGAGGAGACTGAGGGGTGACATCATGAATGTTTTCAAATCTGTAAAGGGTGAGTGTCAGGAGGATGGAGCCAGGCTCTTCTCAGTGACACCCAATGACAGGACAAGGGGCAATGGGTGCAAGCTGGAACAGAGGAGGTTCCACTTCAATAGGAGGAGAAACTTCTTCAGGGTGAGGGTGAGGGAACCCTGGCAGGGGCTGCCCAGGGAGGTGGTGGAGTCTCCTTCTCTGGAGACATCCCAAACCCGCCTGGAGGTGTTCCTGTGTGACCTGCTCTGGGTGTTCCTGCTCCAGCAGAGGGATTGGACTGGAGGAGCTTTCAGGGTCCCTTCCAATCCCCGAGATTCTGTGATTCTGTTCTTGGTGTCAGATCACCCCAAAACCAGGACCAGGATGCCCAGGATATCCCTTCACTTTCAGACCTCTGGGCTTCCAGGATATCCCTTCACTTTCAGCCCAAATCTGGGCTGACCGGCCAACTTCTTCCCTACCCCAGGCTGCTGCTTCAAGCAGCTGCAGGAGAGGTTCTGGCCCTGGGATATTAAATGGCTTCATATATATGAGAAACATGAATTTATTAATCACTGTAATATTATTTTCATAGGCTGTACCATTAAACTATTTGATTAACTCAATATTAAAATGAAAAGCTCTGTATTAACCATCTACAATCAGGATTTGAGCAATTGCTGTTTTGGTTTAAAAAGTGAGACATTTTCTATACATAGCTGAGAGAGAGTGTTTAAAAAATACTGAAACAAAATCAGGTCTTTTTTCAGTAGAAGAAGGAGTCTGTTCTTAAATCAGGGTTTGAGAGTACTCCTCTCTTCCAGCTGAAACGAGATTTAATTCCATTTGCAAAGGCTTGATGGTCCTTTCTCCTTCGAAGGGAGTATGTCCATGTGGCCAAAGCTTCTTGATTTTTGGTTTCCCTGTGTGCCTGTCGTTGACTGAATCATAACCTGGTACCTGGCTACCTACCTTCCATACTATTACTTTTATGGATGCCCCTTTTACAGCAGGTTCCAGAAACACATGCCTACACTGGCATTCAGGACAGAGGATAAATAAAACATCTTTATCCATCTACAAATAACTTCTTTGGTGTGAGGGTGGTGAGAGCCTGGGCCAGGTTGCCCAGAGAAGCTGTGGCTGCCCCATCCCTGGAGGGGTTCAAGGCCAGGCTGGAGGGGTCTTGGAGCAACCTGGTGTGGTGGGAGGTGTCTCTGCCCAGGGGATGGCATGGGGGGTGGCACTGGATGGTCTTGAAGGTCCATTTAGGAGCAATGAAAAGCAACAGCTGCCTGAAACTGCCAACTTTCATACCAAAACTGCAGTATCCAGCCTTATAATTTAACCCTGGCCAGGCAGAGGAGGTTAATCCCCATGTTCTGTGGCCAGCAATGCCCAGCTCCCACAGCCAGATGTTCCTCATACAGCTGCGTCTCCGACTCATTCTCCATCCGAGTTGTTTAAAATAAGGGCTCATTATGGGGCAGGGGGATGAAATAAGCAGATGCTCTAAGAAAGAGCTTTCCTTTTTCCTTAAAGACTCAACTCAAAACTCCTCAACACACCACTCCTCCAAACTCCCTCTCTCACCTGAACTCGTTCAAGGTTTAGCAGAGTACGGATCTTCGCCAGCGCGGTTTATCCTCACATTTTACGAGTTGTTGTTTTGGGTTGTTTTTTTTTTCATCAGTAACAACGTGAAACTGCAGTTGCAGTCTCTACCTGGCTGGTTCTAACTCATTTCTTTCTGCTTGTACAAAATCCTGTTGAGACTTTGTGCCGGTCTGCGGGGCTCTGCCGTTAATGGTTTGGTTTGCTGGACCACTGGTTATGCTCTAATTGGCAGAGGGTTTATTGGGCTGAGTTACTGAATCCTTCAGAAGCTTCTTGCTGCTGTCTTAGTCTCATGGAAACCCTGAAATCCTGTGCTTTTCCCAGCAGCCTGTGGAATGCTAACAACAAAGCACCTGAAAATGCAATATTAACCAGGAACAACCTCTCACTTCTGACAGAGCGTTAAAGCGGGGTTATGTACCTGCACAAAAACTGCTGTTAAGAGAATGAATGGTAAAGTTGTCATTTAAACACACCTACCTCCTGCATATTAACCAATACAAATATTTTAAATAAAATTTATAAATAATTTATAAATTTTAAAAAGTCATTTATAAACTACTTGCAGTGTTTTAATGTGGCTTTTCCACGTGTGTCATAATTAGTAGGTGGAGAGAGGTTCTCCTCCCCCTCTACTCTGCCCTGGTGANCAAATTTGTAAAGGGTGAGTATCAGGAGGATGGAGCCAGGCTCTTCTCAGTGACACCCAATGACAGGACAAGGGGCAATGGGTGCAAGCTGGAACAGAGGAGGTTCCACTTCAATAGGAGGAAACATTTCTTCACAGTGAGAGTGACTGAACACTGGCAGGGGCTGCCCAGGGAGGTGGTGGAGTCTCCTTCTCTGGAGACATCCCAAACCCGCCTGGAGGCGTTCCTGTGTGACCTGCTCTGGGTGTTCCTGCTCCAGCAGGGGATGGGACTGGAGGAGCTTTCAAGGTCCCTTCCAGTCCCTGAGATTCTGTGATTCTGTGATTCTGATTAGCGTACACCACTTTTCCGTAGGAAACTCCAGATCAAGTTGTCCTTCAGCTTTACCTTAATAACTGGTCTGTCAATCATATTTTCTTTATGAAATTTCTTTTGACAAACTTCCCTCTTCTCTCGCAAAGGGAGGAGTCTTTACCTCCTTTACCCATCTCTTACCAATCAAATTTCAAAAACAGGTTGAAAGAAAATCAGCCCTTTCTCACGCTGAGGTGGTTTGCAATAGTTGATACACAATCGGTTAAAACTATCATCTGTCATAGTCAATCAGGAGCAGAAACTGTCCGGGATTAAGAAGAATACCTCTAGTGCTTTTTGGCAAATTTGATAAATATGTTTTAATAGCTGCTACCTTAGAGAAAAAAAGTTTAAAAGCACATAATTGTTTTAAAAGCTTTGGGTCCAGATCCGTAAAGATTTGTAGCCGTCTCACTCCTGTTTAGGAAACGGGGAAATGAGAGTAGAAGTAAAAGCCTAAATCCACCACGTTATTTAGTTGTCTGTCTTCCCATTGATTTTAGACACTTGTAAGAGCTCTAATTCCCCAAACTGAGCTTCAGAGCAGGACTAAGCCCTGAATCACGTCAGTGTTCTTGCTAAAGTTACGGGAATGCACACGATGTCATCGGCGTCTTCTGGTTGCCAGTGGCTTTTGCTGGTTTGTACTTTATTGCCCCCAAGGAACTGAGGCTTTTGCCACCTGGGTCTGGGTCTCCTAAGGGTGTCAGGTCATTGGTGGAGGGGTGCAGGTTGTGGAAAATGATGGGACCATGACTGATGGGCTCTTCCTGGCTCAAGCGAGCCTGGAAAGGGCTTGCGGTGTTGTACAGGAGGTGTGAAATCCTGGTGGGGCAGGGGAGGCAGCAGAGCACTTGACCCTCCTCACCTGAGGCCAAGGCAGATTAGTAGTTATGACATGGACAACCTGAGAAATAAATAAAATATCGAGGAGTCCAGGATTTTCCAAGTGGAGGTGGGAATGCACAACCCCGACCCTGGAGGAGAGCGCACTAAAATCAGCGTAAATCACTCCCCCACCTTCAGTGGCTCTTAGACTGACTGGCCTTCACCAATTCTTGCTCAATTACGAGAAAAAGCACACCCACTAACCTCCCAGAGACTCCAAAGCAACAGCTAATGTGCAAGCAGGCAAGAGATGTTCTATCTGCCCTGTCTCTCACGGTCTGCAGTCGCAAAAAGTAGCCTTTAAAAGAGTAGTTGCAAATACCATCATTTCATAATCTTTGGCAGATTTCCCTTGGCCCATAATAGGAAAAAATTCTAAAGACTGAAATTATATTCATATTGTTCCTACTTGTTTTTATTTGTTTTATCAGGCTGGGGCTTAACTACTTTACACAAACCATCAGTGAACAAACATTTGACAAAGAGTCGTCAAAAGAATGAAAATCAGAGCCGTGGCTCGTAATTTCTCTGAATGCCTCTGTTTAGCTGAATTACCATCATCGTATTTAGACAAAATTTTGCAGATGCATAATTTCTGTTGTATTTATTAAACTAAGCCACAGCAAAGCAACAGTTTCACTGCCTTTAAATTGCAATCTTAAATTGTTGCAAACGTAATTTCCTTCTGCAGGATAATGGATCCCCCGAAGAACACGCTATTTATGTTTGGGACCACTTCATTTCCCAGTCAGCTGCCGAGAACGTCTTTGTCGTCGCTCACAGCTACGGTGGACTGGCTTTTGTAGAGTTGGTAAGTGTCATTTCCACGTTGCCTTCTTCCCTGAAGTCTCCCACAGATTTTTCTCAGGTTTTTTGCTTGTTTGTTTGTTTGTTTTTCATTAATTTTGTGTGTGTGTGTGTGTCATCACCCACTTGGAAGCAGCCGTTCAGGAACCGCTTTGAACCCATGGTCAGAGGCAGATCAGTGAGGAGCTCTTGACACTTTTTCCTGGGTTTGGGTTAGGCAAGGAGGTCCCAAGTGCATGAACCCAACAGACTGTGGGACAATGGGACGGTTCAGATCCTCCTTGTCCGGGTTGTGTACCAAAAGGCAGCTCTCAGAGAGTTTCTGCTCTGGGGCAAAAATAAGAGAGGGATGAAGACTGAGAACAAAGAAGAGTGTTAAAGCAAAGTCACATTAACCAATGCACCTTCTGGTAGACAGCGTGGAAGTGGATTTGAGGGCATGTTTGAGGATTTTACACAGTTTTGCACTTGTTACACACAGCTCCACAGAAGTTGCAGGGAAGACTTGGGGGGGAGGAGGGGGTGTTGCAATTTATTAGGCTCTGGGTAAATCCTGAAGTGGTGTAAGGTGTGGAGTGCTTGGCTCAGGGTCAAGCCACTATTTCCCCAGATGCTGGGACTGCTCAACATCCAGTTTGTCAGTCTTTCACCCATCTTCTCTAATGGCAATTTCTTTTTTTGTCCTATCTGGTACATGAAGTTGCCTCTTGAGCTTGTGTATCCCTTCTTTAGCTGTAGTCTCCTCACTTAATCGTGGAATGCCAGTGTGATCAGGACATGTTTTATTGGCAAAAACAGAAAGGAAATCGTCCTGTTTATCGTGAAAATGCAAATTGCAGAGCATTGTCCTTGGGTTTATAGACACGGGAATCAGGAGACTTCTGTGTCCGTCTTCAGTCTGTAACTTGTTGGTTTGGTTTAACTGGGTGTTAGTAAAAGTGGTTCCTGCCTGAAGGTAGGGTGAGTGCCTTAGGAAAGGCATGCATGAGTGTTTTGGCTTTAACCTTGTGCTGCTTTAAGCTGGAAGAAGAATCCAGAGCAGGGCCACTTTAAAACTTAAAACTTAAGTTTTAAGAACTTAAGTTTTTTGTTAACCCTTCTCAACTTGCAGAAATTCAGGCCGTTATGATTTTCCCTGAGCTTGCAGAGGAGTATTTTGAAAATATGCATGAGGTGTACAGATTTGATAGTGGAAAACATTACAGCTGACCCATTTCCACAGTTATTTTACTTCCAGGTCGATAAATAGTCTCAAAACTAAACTTTTAAGAGACCGAGTTAGTGAAAATGAGTAATTCCCTCTATAACTGGCAACTTTGGGCAAGAAACAAAAGGGTGGTATTGCCTGTGCCTGTTGCTCCTCAGATGCAGAGAAAGGCAGGGGGCATCTCGTTTGTCTTGGCTTTGATTTCCAGCCCAGGTTGTTCTGAAGTGCCTCCTCTGCCCGGAGTGAGGCCTGGGCAGAATTTCTGCCGGTTTAGTAAAGCCGCCGTTGTTTGGACGGCTGGACACCTACGGAGAACGTACACTCAGCACATGGCCAGGAATAAAAACCTCCTGGAGACCTTTCTCAGTCTTTCCCAAAACAAAGTGCTTGTTCGGAGGAGGCTCGGAGAGCTTTTCCATCGTGTTTCATTCCAGGGCTTGAGGTGGCATGGGTAACAGATGACCAACGTGTCATTCCCATTTTGCCTGTTTCTCTTGTCACACTGGTGGATATTTCTTCACTTTTGTTCTACTTTAATATGAAGCACACAGATGTTTCAGAACAAGACTTGACTTCTGACCTCGGGGCTTCCAGGGTCAGGGTGCTCAGAGCCTGTGAAATTATCACAAGCTGAGCTAAAGTTTTTATCCATTGCAGGAAAGCAGCCAGTAAGTAAGAAGTTAAAAAGGAGCTTTGTCAGAGAGACAAGATGGTCTCAGTAAGGGTCAGCTTCTGTAGTCTGCTGTCTCGGCAGGAGATGCATGCCTGAGAGGAGGAATATAATATATAACCATTGGCACACCACATATCTGTCATGCAAAACCAGACCTGAGAAGTATATTTAATGTGGCCCGATTGTTTTTAGAAAAAAAAATCAAAGGGTATTAGCACCTGGTTTTGGTAGAGGTGGTTTGATATCTGAGCTCCACCGAGGGCAGATTAATTAAATAATGCACACACTGAAGCAGTTATCCTTGAAATAGACCCTGAGCTGTTTCTTCACGATATTAATTCGTAAGATTTTATTTCTGTGCTGATCGCCTTTCTCTTTCAACTTTACATCCTTATGGCTCTTGGGAAGTGCAAAGGGTTCAAAAAAAAAACCCAGAGAGGGAGCAGCTGATGGGCACTTACTGTCCTGTGACAAATAGATACTCGATGGCTTCTCCTTCTTCCCTGCTTCTGTGAGGGAGACAATGAGGGTGATGGAGCAGCTGCAACGTAGATCAACTGTACCACCTCAAAGTTCACCATGCAAGGGGTTTGGGTCATCCAGTGGAGAAAATTGTAGGGTGCCAGTCATTATGGAGACCTGTTGTGCAGCTGCTCCATGGGCACTGGTGGGAGAGAATTGAGGAGCACATGGCTTTACTCTGAAGAGAAGGTTTCTGCCCAGGCCCTCTGTCTCTGTGTATTATTGTGCCCACGGAGGGAAAAACAAACACAGAAACCAACCAAAACCAAACCAAACAAATAAATAATAAAAAAGAAAAGCAGAAAAAGTCCCTGCAAAAGCATTTTGCATTTTCCATGAATATCTTTTAAATTCACTTCGTACTTCCAGTGCTGCCCAGTCCCGCCCGGTCCTTCACCGCCGTCTCCGTCACAGAGATCTCCAGCTCACCGCTTCATCGTGGTGCAGGGCTCTCGATGGAAAGCCAGCTGTGTGGCCTTCAGCAGGGAAAAAACAGGGATATCTGATATTAAGGCACATCTGTGGTCATTGGTGCTCCTGGGGTGGTGCAGGGAAGTGTCCAGCCTTGCAAGGGCATGACAGGTCCTGGTGTCCTTTAGTCTGCAGCCGCTGAAGGAGGTGAGGAACTCCCTGGTTCCTCTGCCTCCTCAAGTCCAGTGCTGGGATGTGGGCCTGCATTTTGGTAGGAAACTCAGAAAGTGAAAAGAAGGCAAACAATGGGCATCTTTGTGGAATCAATCTAAGAGGAGGAGCATTTTTGTTTACAAACCTTTGGTGGCTGAACATAGTCTTCACTGCAGTTGTCATCTTACCATAGAATCATGGAAACACAAGGTTGGAAGGGACCTACAAGGTCATCTAGTCCAACCATCCTCCTGTCACCAGTGCTATAAATCATAGAATCCGAATCACAGAATGGTTTGGGTGGGAAGGGACCTTCAAGACCATCCGGTTCCAACCCCCCTGCCCTGGGCAGGGACACCTCCCACCAGACCAGGTTGCTCCAAGACCCCTCCAGCCTGGCCTTGAACCCCTCCAGGGATGTGGCAGCCACAGCTATGGGTTGGAAGCCCTTCATTAAACAGAGCAGTAAAGCCAGGCTGCAATTTTCAAAGGCGTGCCGCTGCATCTAATGCATTTATTGGTCTTTGCAGCTTTTTAATCTATTTTTTTTTGCATGTCTGTGACTGCAGGACGTTAAGCAAAAAAAGGGTGAGCCTATAATATCATGCTTGAATGCACAGAAACTGTTACCCAGTTACTGCAATGTCTGTGCACCATTCCTCTACCTTGCATGGGTCATAGATTACGTGGGGAATAATTGGAAGTGATTGAACATGTGTGGGAAGTAAAGTTCCACCAATAAACGTAATTAGTTGTATTGTTTATAGCTGGAATTCCAGGCGCTAATCATAAACCATATGCTAAAATGTATCTTAATATTTAGTAATTAAAACTTGGTGTAACTGGGGTTTGAGATTAAATGGGGGTCTAGTAACATCTACACGTAAATTACTTTTTGAATGCACAGCACTAAAAATAGTTGTTGGGTCACTGTGCTCTGCTAATTACTGGTTTAGAAAAACTCTAGCCGTGATTCATGAACACATCTCAGCTTCTTACTTCTGTTATCCCTTACACTGTGTAGTCGGGGATTTATTTTCAGCAGCAGCTTGCTGTAGTTGACGGTAAATTGTGGAACTTTCCCAACTCCTAGCCTGTAATAATTCTATGAAATTTAACAGAAAGTGAGAATTTTCAAGTTGATGGAGTCAATTTTATATTTAGTTTACAGAAAATAAGTTTCTGGTACAACGCCTCCTTTGAGTTTTCCTGCCAAATTCTGTGGGTTTACAATTATTTTGCTTGAAAAAAGCATGTTTTCCCTTGTCATTGCCTGCATGAAAGACCCGCAGAGGAGAAAGGATGCATTGTGCACACACACACACACACGCACCCCTCCCTGTGCCTACCTGCCTGCCACGGCCGTCCCCTGTGGAGCTAATTACAGCATCAGGGCCTGGCTGCCTGGGGAGAGGACAGAAAGGGTGGTCCTGGGACACGGGGTGACACCTACAACCAGCCTCATCCATCGTTGTAAAAAAATAAAATCACATGGCAACCACTCATTTCAGAGTCACGGGAAGAGCTGTTAAACCTAAGCTTTCAAAACTGTCAGTTAGATATTCAGTATCCTGAGATTTTTATTTATTTTTTTAAAATATAAAATACATATATCTTGTGGAAGATTTCTCCTGGTTGCCTCCCAAAGAGCTTAGGCTTTGGGTTCTCAAGGGTTTCCTCAGCACCTTGTTGAACCGAAAGCGTCGCTTTCTAGTTTTAACTTGAGTTAAATAATATCATTGAGGAAAATAAACCCCACCAAATGTCATGGGGATGGTGAGGAAAACTGTGAAGAGTTGGCAATGTATCTCCAGCTTAGGGCACGGGCACTGCTGTAAAAACACACAGCGCAAACTGGGGAACGTAATATAATTAGATTAGGAGAAGGAAAGTAGGTTCGTTGTCTTCGAGCAGATGAGAAACTATTCATCGTGGTCTTTGTTGGCTAAAGTGTTGGATGTGGATATTGACAGTGTGCACAAAGGTGTGGATAGAACAGTCTGTGAGTGTATTTTTAGGCAGCTTTGTTAAAATGAGAGCCCTTAAAAAACACACTGTTCAAATTACCATCTCCACTCTAGCGTCCTAATTCCATCAAAATCAGCCAATTTTGTCCATTTGAAGTAATTTCAGGTCCATCAATTTGAGGTAGGGTCTTGCAGTGCGGTGCCGCTCCATTTCATTGCGATGTGGAGCCTTGGGTGAGGACCTGACCCCCGGCTGGAGCTGGTGGGTCCCATAATAATAACGATAATTATGGGCACCTGCAGAGCTACCTGGGAGCTTCCAAGGCAAAAAAAAAATTGCATTTCAAGAGCCTTAATGACTGGGCTGTGAACCTGTCATTAGCTTTTCACTAATTTAATTTCCTGGGTTTTCAGACTGAATGGTTTGTTATATTGGGCTTTTTGTTACTAAATGCTGGCATGAGTACATCATCCACCTATTTTCTAAATTTAGTTTGGCTCAAGAGACGATGAGTGTAGAGCTGGTACTGTGGATATGCAACCCCTAATTCTCCTGGGTGACGTATTAAATCAAAATACATGGCAGAAACACCACAAGGCCTGTGGTGTCCGTGGTGGCTGTAGGAAGCGTTGAGGATATCCAGAAGTAGAGAGCTGAGAGGCAAAACACCTCAGTGACCAAGGTCCTTATGGTCAAGAAACAAAGCAAAATATCGCTTTGCTGCAAGGCTTTGGGAGCATGAAACTGAAGAACAGAGGAAATTCTTTAAATGTTGAAAGTCAGTTGGGAAAGCAGTGAGGGATCCTGTCTTGTAGGGTTATGAGAACTTGGTTTGTAACCAAAAAGCTTGTCAAGCCTTGGCAGGGGTTGCCCAGGGCAGTGATGGAGTCACCATCCCTGAAGGTATTTAAAAGCCAGGCAGACGTGGTGCTGAGGGACATGGGTTAGTGGTGAGTTTGTCCGTGTTGGGTTGATGGTTGGGCTCGATGATCTGAAAGGTCCCTTCCAACCTGGACCATTCTATGATTCTCTATGTCCAGACTTGGGACAAACCATCTCACCCAACTCTACCTGTTTTGGGTCTCACCTTTTCCTATGTTATACATGGACATTAGCATGGATGTTGGACATAGAATCATAGAACCATAGAATCATTTAGGTTGGAAGAGACCCTTGGGATCATCAAGTCCAACCATCAGCCCTACTTTACAAGTTCTCCCCTACACCATATACCTCAACACCACATCCAATCTACTCTGAAACACAGTCAGACATTAGCATGGACATGGACATCAGTCCATACATGTACTGATTCGACCCAGGTTTGACTTGGGTAGGGACACTCAGAAAAATAAGCCTAAACATAAAAACAGGTTCTTAGCTCCATTTGGTTATTTATTGGGGCCACATGTGTTGTGCTCCTTGGAAAAATGCTCGTTCATCTGAAAAAGGTCAAATGAGAAATGAGGGTGGACAAGAGGAGCTAATGAAGAAGCAGCAGTGGGTTGTGGAAAAAGGATGGGACACGGGAGGTTGGAATTAGATTTCTCACCATTGGATGAGGAAGGCTCAGGGAGCAGGAGGATGGGGGCAAAGCTGCTGCCCAGAATGACCCACCTGCACCATGAGTTATGTGAGGGGTTGGCTGGGGCCATCAGTCCTTGGTTGAACCAAGGGGTCCTCATTCCTGTGAAAACCAGTGTGTCCAGGCGCTGGTTTTCAGCCGTGAACACTTGGACCTGGTTTGGGTTAATTTTTCTGGAGGCAACACCTCTGACTCTGGGCTCACTCTGTGGCTCGAGCACTCGAAGTGCTGAATTTAAATCAAAACCAGGTCAAACACCAGATTTTATGAACATTTCCCCCTTCATTACTCGTTTCTGGAAGCGCTGGACTTGTTATTTTTTGCTAATCCTTTCCGAAATGCAGAAGCTGCAGCTGGTGGTGGAACACCACGGGGATGGCAGATCCCGCGGCGAGGGGCTGCAGCAGTAAGGAAATTAAATGATGGATTGAGCAAAAGGCACTGAAGTACCTTAATATGTGTCACTGCCTGAGACAGGAGCTGCACGGGGAGGAACTTTGTGATGATATTTGGCTTTTACCCATACATATATATATAAAAATTGTGCGTGTGTGTATATACACACATATATACATGTACATGTTTACATGCATGTATTGCCCATTTTAACCCAGAGCAGATAAACCTTTTTTGGCCACTCTCAGCCTAAATAAATAAGACGAGAAGTGCACACTTGCATGGCTTTTTTCACTCACTACTGTTTGTTGCTATTGTCCGCTTGCACTGCGGTGGCAACCACATCGCAGTGCCTTGTCCCGAAGAGCTTGTGTTCCGGAAGGATCATCTAATAGGAGGAGACAGAGGAGTGATGAACGATTACCTCCCAGTCCAGACCACCACAACTGCTTGTCCTTTTTAATTTTTTTTTTTCGGTGTTTTAGTTTAAATGCTGCCTGGGCGTCCCCTTCCTGTGTGCACCGGCAGCCCAGAAAGCCAACCACATCCTGGGCTGCATCAAAACTTGGATAGACTGGATAGATGGGCCAATGTTAATGGCATGGGCTTCAACAAGGCCAAGTGCCAGGTCCTGCCCTTGGGCCACACCAACCACATGGATGGCTACAGGCTTGGGGCAGTGTGGCTGGAGCTGCCTGGCAGAAAAGGACCTGGGGGTGCTGGNAGCTGCCCAGGGAGGTGGTGGAGTCCCCATCCCTGACTGTGTTTCAGAGTGGATGAGATGTGGTGTTGAGGGATCTGGTGTAGGGGAGAACTTGTAGAGTAGGGCTGATGGTTGGACTTGATGATCCCAAGGGTCTCTTCCAACCTAAATGATTCTATGATTCTATGATTCACTCTAGTGAGACCCCCACCTCACCTGGTGAGACCACTGTGTCCAGCTTTGGGGCCTCGGCACAAGAAGGACAGGGAGCTGTTGGAACAGGACCAGAGGAGGCCACAGAGGTGCTGCAAGGGCTGGAGCCCCTCTGCTGTGAGGACAGGCTGAGAGAGTTAGGGGGGTTCAGCCTGGAGAAGAGAAAGCTCCAAAGAGAACTTGGAGCCCCTTCTAGTCCCTCAAGGGGCTCCAGGAAAGCTGAGGAGGGACTCTTGATGAAAGAGGGGAGCCAGAGGACGAGGGAGTGAATGAGGGGAGATGGAGCTGAGATGTGGGGAAGAACTTCTGTGGTGTGTGGGTGGTGAGAGCCTGGCCCAGGTTGCCCAGAGGAGCTGTGGCTGCCCCATCCCTTGAGGGGTTCAAGGCCAGGTTGTAGGGATCTTGCAGCAGCCTGGTCTGGTGGGTGGTGCCCCTGCCCAGGGCAGGGGTTAGCACTGGGGGGGACTTCAGGTTCCCTTCCAACCCTTCTATGATTCCTCGGTTCATCTGAAGCCCTCTCAGCATTGCTAGAGAAGAGGGTGGAAAGCCCAAGCATTGGCCACCTCCAGAACAGGCTCATGTTTTGAATATTCTTCCCTCCTCGTTGCCTTGCTCTAGATGACTTTCTCAGTCTCATTACTTTCTGCTTCCTCTTAATCATTTGCTAATGTGGTCTCTCACGCTTCGCCCAGCTCATCCCCAGGAACGTCCCTTCCCAACGTCTTCCAAAAAGAGATGGGACTAGAATGATACACCAAGTACTAGTTGCTGGCACACCCCATCATTACTTTAACACCTCATTGGCCTGTTCTTTGACTCCTTTTCTTTGACACCAAAGTTGGAAAGCTAATTATAAAAGGAACAGAGAACTAGAGACCGGTAAAAGTTCAGTTTACTTGGAAATCCAATTACTTGGAAATACGGCTTTGTGTCCTGTGGGCTTTGGAGGTGGGAGGCACAGCACTTTCTGCTTTTCTTCTCAGAGACGTTTGGGGAGCTGCATCATCTCGCTGGTTGTGTATTTTTATAATTTCTTGGCATTGTTTTAGCATCCGTGCACTGCACAGCGAACATTTATTTTTAGGTTTCGATACGAAGAGCTTTCTGATCTCTAGCAATTGTTCTTGTACTTCCATCCCCTTGTTCTCCTGTTGCCCAACTATATATAACTAGGTCTTAAATTTTTTTTTATTTTTTTCCCCCTCTTTTTCTTTGTATTCCTGTCCGATTTCAGTGCTATTTGTCAACATTCCTCTGGCAGAGAATTGAACTCCATATTTTGAGCGCGGTTGCTATACTTAGCTCAAGGTGAACTTCAGTACTTTAGTTCGACTCTGCAGCATTTTGGTCAATGCAACCAAAATGGCACTAGAGATTTTTTT
>VZTM01002570.1:190810-201172 GCA_013400555.1 Jacana jacana
TTCTCCCAAAGTGTCTCTGAATTTGGGACCTGCTAATGTTCCTGCATCCCTCTGAGTATTTTAATGCTCTCAATTTCCCTTTCCCCAGAGGTAACTGAACGTAGTAGATGATTTTTCTCCGCCCACCAACATTATCTCACGTTCCTCCAAATTAAGTCTAACTGCGTTCCGGCCCTCGTTGCGCGGGATGATGATGATGATGATGATGATGATGATGATGATTGTCGTAGCGATCCCTTTTGTGCTACAGGTCCATGAATCTTGGAAGCTCGTTTTGTATTTCTTTCATGCCTTACTTCTCTTGGCAGTTTTTCCCACTGTAATGTCACCTGCAAATTTAATTAATTCCAGATCATTAATGAAGATGTTAAATAAAACCATATTTGGCATCTATCCCTGTATCTGACTAGAAACTTTCTTCTGGCTCAATAAATTCCTTTGTATCAGTTTCCTTTCCTGCATTGTTTTAACTGTTTTAAATTCTGCAAGACAGTGTACTTATCAGTCAGTTTATTTTTCTTTTCAAATTCCAACTTTAAAGAAAAAAAAAAAAGAAAAAAAAAAACAAGAAGCCAAAGCACAGGACCACGTTCAAAGAAAATGTCACTCATCCTTTCAGTTGTGCTGATAAACTTCAGCCCTGGAGCCTGATGGGCATCCAAGCTGATGGTGCAACGTCTGTGTGAAGGCATCTCCACAAAAACGTGTGGAGTGCACCTTTGATCCCAACAGTTAACTCCAGGACAACTGGTTTTCTTTAGTTTCTTGCCCCACTGTTAATTTCCTCACCAGCTGCCCAGATGTCCCAGACTTTCCAAGTTACCCTCTCTACACGTGCGCCTCAATGGAGACGTTTTCTCTCCAAACTATCTCATACTCATCAGAGATCTTCCAGACATTGGGGAGATTCATCAGTGGTAATGGGAGATAGGTCTTCTGTCCTGAACCTTGGAGAAAAGTACCTGACGTTGAGCATCTTTGCCTTCTCCCTGATGTAAACTATTTCCATCTATCTCTTTTTTGGGTCCCTGAGGTGAATTCCCGAGATGCTGGTGCACACACCATCCTGCCATGAGTCCCGGTGCCTCAATAAAAAGTCCTGTCTCCCATTTTCCTGCACGGACTTAGTAGTCCTTCACCCCATTCAGGTTGGTGTTTGGACCATGCCATCTTAATCTTGTAAAATCTTCTGTTCATCAACTCATATAATTGTCTAGATTGGAAGGGAGCTTTAACATCATCAAGTCCAGCCATCATCCCAGCACTGCCAAGTACACCACTGACCCATGTCCCTCAGTGCCCGGCTTTTCAATACCACCAGGGATGACAACTCCACCATTTCCCTGGGCAGCCTGCCCTGATGCCTGATGAGATGCACATCTTCCTTTTTATTTTGTTTAACCCACCTGTTTCTGGCTCCTTTCAGCAGCCACATCTTTTGGCTATGCTGGGCGCCCTCCAGGGCTCCTCATCCTCTGCAGATGCCTCTTTCCTGGCAGATCCAATATGAAAAATTGGCATTTTTGTCTAAATTTGTAGGTGTCTACATATCTCCCTAGGTTGGTTTGGAGAGCAGCTCCAATAGTAAAGACTTTACAACATATGATATGACAACATATGGTGCTTGGTGGAGTTCAGTCCAGCTGACGGCCCGTTCCAAGTGGTTCCTCAGGGCTCAGTACTGGGGCCATTTTTGTTTAATATCTCTATTGATGATCTTGACAAGGATATAGAGAGCACCATCAGTAAGTTTGCAGATGACACCAAGTTGGTTGGGAGTGTTGATATGCATGAGGGCAGGGAAGCTCTGCAGAGCTTGGACTTGGATAGATTGAATGGATAGGTCAATGTTAATGGCATGGGCTTCAACAAGGCCAAGTGCCAGGTCCTGCCCTTGGGCCACAAAAACCCCATGGATGGCTACAGGCTTGGGGCAGTGTGGCTGGAGCTGCCTGGCAGAAAAGGACCTGGGGGTGCTGGTTGACCAGTGGCTGAACATGAGCCAGCAGTGTGCCCAGGTGGCCAAGAAGGCCAAGGGCATCCTGGCTTGTATCAGAAACAGTGAGACCAGCAGAAGCAGGGAGGTGATTGTCCCCCTGTACTCAGCACNGCTGTGTGTGTGTGGAGTCCCCACTCTGTGTTTTAGAGTGGATTAGATGTGGTATTGGGGGATCTGGTGCAGGGGAGACCTTTGTAGAGTGGGGCTGATGGTTGGACTGGATGATCCCAAGGGTCTCTTCCAACCACAATGATTCTATGGTTCTATGTCATCATCACAGTCTGAAGAGATTGCAGTTGCCCTTGAAGGTATACATGAACACTAACAGAGAAGAAACGTAGCAGTTTGGGGTTTGCCTATATGAGAAAGTGGGAAAATCACATGTATTATTCCTTGAGGGGTTTTGTGGTGCTTTGAGATTATTTTGTCTGTAATATTAGGGTGTTTTAAGTTCTGGGTTTGGTGGGGTTTTTTTTAATGGAATAACCATTTTAAAAAGGAAGTTGCTATTTCATACTTTTTTCCCGTTTCTGTGGCGTGATCTTACGCCAATGAGACTACACAAGTGTATTGTGTTACGGCTAATTTAAATGTTAATTATGGTGAAAAGTATATGTGTGGCTTTTGTGTGGAACAGCAGAGGTTTTATAAGACTTTAAGACCTGGTTTAGTGGATCAACCAGGGAAACTGCAAGTTAATAATATATTAGGCATCGCAAATCCAGGCGGAGTATGAGGAATCCAAACACACTCTGGTGAGGGGAGCTCTGAAACTGTGGTGCTGTGAGAAGCAGCTGGAATTTGCATTTTATCCTAGAACTTGCCTCTCTGTAATCTAGTGGAGATGTGTTACATAGCTCTTTCAGTATATTAGTGAAGTATTTTAATATTAATAATAGCGTGACTACCAGTGTTTAAATGTTAAAATAATCCTATTTAAGGGCTTTGCTTGAATGTGATGTGAAGTAAAAATATGTAAGTAGATTTTGCACATATCTTCATTGAGAAAATTGTGCTTTTAGCACCGCAGAACTGAGCAGAGATGTCGATGCAGAGTGTCAAAACGTGGGATTAGAATTTCCTCATACACACATGGAAAACAAATAGTTTAATTAGTTATTTTTCTGCCTTTTCCAGGGCTTCATTTGCCTTGCAGTATTGAATCTCAGCCTCCTGCAGTATCAGGATACAAAGTGCATGGGGTTTTCACAAGGTTGATTAAGCCAAGGTGTTTCATTTGCTTGTCGATACCTGGATTATATTTTGTCCTGGGGTGGCTCCAGCCGTCTGACAGGAGCATTATACCTTCGTGCCATCAAGTCAGGAGGTGCTAGTGGTCTTGAAAAGTGGAGTTTCTTCAGAGGAGAAGTTTTTGTAGGCTTTTTTTCCGCTTGTTCCTTCATCCTCCTCCTTTCCCTCCTCGTCCCTTTCCCAAGAACGGGTGATGAATAATGTTTAGGAAGTTGTTCCCCCGCCAGTCTCCGTGGGAAGGCTTGTTATTTTAGTGATTTTGATGCAGTTAGCAAGTAGCTGGTGAAGCTGTATGGTCCTGTGGTCGTGAATATTGTTTAGGGCATCTTACCAAGTTTTATTCCCACTTGGAGTGCTTTTGATGTATTAATGTTGCGTGTCAGCTGCTTTGCTTGCGAGCCTTAGTGTTTTCTTGAGTTCCTTTAAAACAGTCAAAGGTACAAAAACTATAATTACAATATTCTTTGAGAGAATATTTTTCAGTCAACAGAGCAGTGATTGTGGTGTTAGATCTCTGGCATTGTAGTTCTTGTAAACGACAAACCTTTTATTTTATCCCACCTCACAGAGAAATCGAAATACCAAAAATAATGGCACCAAACCCCAGCCACCCCCTCCCTCTCCGTCCCTACCCTGGCAGGCTCACAACTTCCAGCCTTTTACAAGGTGCTGAGGTACAGAGATGGTATTTTCTCAGCTTTAAAAAAGAGCATTGTTAATTTAACCCTCAGTAATCTTCCTTCACTTCACCGGCGTTGCTGTCTACATCCCGGCAGATTTTATAAATTTTTTTCTTCTTTTTTTTTTTTTTTTTTTTCCCAAACCAGCTGTTGAAAATAACCTAGTTTAAAGAGTTCACGGCTGAACGTGAGGGATTCATCATTATATATTTACTGTCTGAGGCTGATATAGCTGTAAGGTTTTTCAGATGCCATTGATCTATTGCGCATGTTCCCTCCCCGGGTTGCAGGACGTGCTTCTATTTGCATAAGGCCCTGGGCAAGGTTCTTTCTTGCATTGATTGGCCTGTCCAAGGGAGCCTGATGTGCTCCTGCATTGATCACCCTGTCTTTTCTTGGAAGGCAAGTGTTACGCCGAGTTCATCTCAAACATTCTGGGGAGAAGGGAAAAAACTTTACTGCAGATGTCTCAATTTTATTCAGATGTTCCTTTGAGTATAGGCCTCTCCTTTTTTTTTTTTTCTCCTTTTTTTTTTTTCAGGATAAGTATTTTTTTTCTTTTTCTTTTTTTTTTTTTTAATAATTTGGATGCATTTCTGCACTTACAGCACAGCACAGGGCAGAGTGTACCGAAAAGCGACGTTAAATAACATCACTGTTATGTGCACCATTTATTCCATGCTGTGGTTTGGGTTGGCTTGTTTCTTTCTTTTTTTTTTAAACAATGCCTATAGCTTCCAGCAAAAATCAAAACTGCTCTCCCTTCCAAGACTTCACAGTTATTAGTGGAGACCTTATCTGAGACCGGGTGCGCTGGTGTCGTTGCTGAGATTAATATTGTCAGGTTGTACCGTGCGTGGTTTGTACTAAGTTTTCTGTGGTCTTACAAAAATATTTAAAAACAGCATTTTTGGAATAAAAAAGGCAGTTGGATATTGGCTTTCTGGAGCTGTAGGTAAATTGCTGAGCAGACTGATGGTGGATCACCTCTGTCTTGAGCGGAGAGGATAGATATTTCCATACAATGTCCTTGTCATTCCCGACGTGGTAGGGCATGGACACCTGGGTTTGGCATCTGGTTTCTTGGCTCACCTTTGTAAGGGATGGAGCTCCTCAACACCTCCAGCAATAACAATCTTCAGGAGCACTGAAAGCCACCGCTGTGAATTTCTGAGCACCACGTATTCGTCTACGTGGCTAATTACGGGGGAGATGCCCACTATGATTGTCCACCAAACCTGTGCCCGTGGTCAGAACATGATTTGACAGGTGGGGCTTTCCCCCTAATATGGGTTGAAATGCAGTTATACCCCAAGGGCAGCTCGTATCTAGTGACTAGAGAGACAGGTGACATCATCAAGGGGGTGATAACACCACACGTTGGTGAAAAATGTAATGTCCTGGTATCATTCCTGTCCGAGGGAGCATCGTGGAGCTGTGCCTTTGTCAAGTGGGAAATAAAGTAAACCAAAATAAAATAAATTAAATTAAATTAAATTAAAATAAAATAAAAATACTATGGGTAGTTTTGTGGATGCTGTAGAATTTGCTTCAAAGGAAGTAAGTCTTCAGAGATACGCAGCTGAGATCATATTAACGCTGCTACATTAATTACGTTGGGGGGGGGGGTTTGGTTGGATTTTTTTGTTTTGATCCATGGTGTGGGTTTTTTTTGTTGGTGGTTTTTTGTTGTTTTTTTTTTTTTTCTTTTCTTTTTAATGGCTTGGATTATAGCTCCCTGCCTTTCACAGCAGCAATAATGTATTGCCATTGTATTGCGATAGTTTGGCTCAGGGAGCGGAATTCCTTTGGTCATTCGGTAAAACAAAACTTAGATAAGTATGATTCAGGTGGCGTATATGAAATTTCATCTTCATTATCATGCAAATGCAGGGAGAATGTAACATTTCCCAAGATGTCATTTGACTATTAGGATCTTTAGAAAATGGCCTCTCAAAGCCACAAAGCTAATATTCCAGAAGAAAGCTATATAATACCTAAAAATTGTCTATCCTTATTCTATATGAATAACAAATGTAATAGGACAGGCCATTATTAAAACCACAAAAGAATGTGTTGACCTACTGGTGGTAGAAAGGATCTTTTCTGGGGTTTGGGTTTGTTTTTTTTGCATCGACGATGAATTCTGAGCTTTCCATGGCATCCAGGACGAACATGCAAATACAGATTTCAAAAATCTGCAGGGAAAGGAAAAAGAAGAAAAGAGGGAAAAAAAGACACACACGAAAAGAAAAAAATGAAAGAAGTTGGATAGTAACTGGAAATCTGTTCCGTTGTGTTTCAGTGTATAAATGAAAGCGGTGCATATTTATACCAATAACTATTTTGTAATACGAAGCGATATCCTGTGTGAGTGTTAAATATATATATATGTGTGTGTGTGTGTATGTATATATATATATTGTGTGTCTGCATTGTGCACAGATTGTGCATCGGCAACACTTTTCACTTATTTTAAGCTGTCGTTTGCTGATATTTGAGTCAATGAACACACAAGACGGGCATGGGCTAAATATGAGCTAATCTCCTAGGCAAGGAGTGGAACTTGCTTTTAATTCTAGAGAAGGAAAAGGAAAAAAGGAAAGAAAAGAAAATTAAAGAAAAGAAAAAGGGAAAGAAATAAAAGAGAAGGAAAGAGGAGGAAGAAATAAGGGAAGGGAAGGGAAGGGAAGNGGGAAAGGGAAAGGGAAAGGGAAAGAGGAAAGGGAAAGGGAAAAGGGAAAAGGAAATAATAGAGAAAAGGGAAAGGGATAGGGAAAGGGAGAGGGAGAGCCTGAGTGTCTCGTAGCAGCCTCATTATCTGTGTTACTCAGCTGAAGAAAAAAGCTGGACTGCCTTATGTGCGTGAGACTACGCAGGGCAACGAGACCCAAAAAATTTCTGGTAGAAAAAGGGACCTTTTCGCAAACAGCTTCAGTTTCAAAAAAACCCTAAAATTAAGGTAGGACCCTTAACCTCTTGTTTCAGGTGGGAGTACTCCCAGGGAAAAAGGTAGCAGGGATTCCTTGGAGAAAAGGTGACAAAGATGTGTAGGGGTTCTTGCAGAGCTCCCCAAACCCGCCGCCGGTGTTGTACAGCCAGCTGCTTCTCAGCAGGCATCCCCCAGCCCCACGCTGATGCCCTGGATGGGGTTGAAATAAGTGTTTTGAGTGGGTTTTAATCACTGGGGCACCTTTGGCATCAGGCGTTGGCGAGTGGGTCCTTGTGCCCGTGAGGTCTGCTGTGGAACGGAGCAGCGCAGTGTAAAAACCTGCATTTTTAACTTTCCCTGTGAAAGGTGTAAAGTCCGTGGCAAAAAGTGGTATTTTTTAGGTGCAGGGCAAGTGTTTTGGAAATAAACGTGTCAAGGATGAAATTCCAAAAATCTGTGGGGTTTGGGGAGGTTTGTTAGTTTTGTTTAGATTTCTTTCGTGATTTTTCTTTGTTTTAGTTTGTAACACCGTGATATTTAGAGGATACAAAAAGTAACAGGGGGTGCCTGAAGTGTCACCTCCCTCCCCTGTCACTGGATTGATTTCAGTTCACCATCACGTCCCCCAAAGGTACGAGGAGGTTCAGCGCTGGTTGGGCTGGGGGAGACCTTAAGGTCCCAAAGTCCAGGTGCTGCCCACCCAGCAGGCACCAACACAGCAATTACAGATGATTTCCACTACTCCCATTCCCACTCCCCACCTTTAGCATTTTTTTACTCTCCATTTTGGTGACCTAACTGGCAAACTTCTTTTTAAAAGGTGTTAAAAGTTTATTTCTGCCTTTTTCTTTTTTTTTTCCTTCTTTTTAATTCTTTTTTCTTTTTTTTTTTTCATTTTTCCTTTTCTTCCTTTTTTCCCTTTTCCTTTTTCCTTTTTTTTGCTTTATACCTTTTTTCCTTTTTTCTTTCCCTTTTTCCCTTTTTCCCTTTTTCTTTTTTCTTTTTTTCCTTTTTCTGTTCTTTCCTTTTTTGTTTTTTCCTTTTTTCCCTTTTTTCTTCCTTTTTCCTCCTTTTTTCTTCCTTTTTCCTCCTTTTTTCTCTTTTCTTTTTCTTTCTTTTTTTCCCTTTTTTCCTTTTTTCCTTCTTTCTTTTCTCTCCTTTTTTTCTCCTTTTTTCTTTTACTTTTTTTTTTCCTTTTTTCTATTTTTATTTTCCTTTTTTCTCCTTTTTTTTTCTCCTTTTTTTTTTTCTCCTTTTTTTTTCTTTTTTTCTCCTTTTTTCCCCCTTTTCTTCTCCCTTTTTTTCCCCCTTATTTTTTTTTTCCTTCTTTTTTTTTCTTAAATGACAAAGACTTGACCAAGAACTCCTCAACACTTGTGACCTGGCGCGGCAGTTCTGAGGAGGGAATTGATAAGAGCCTCCCCCTCTCATTCCAGAAATGCCGATTTTCCCATCCTCTTGGTGTTTTTGAGGAGAGGCTGCTTAGCACCAGGTTCAATGGGGTCACCCTCTGAGCCCTACTTCACTCCCAAAAGGGTAACGGGGTGGTGGTTTTCATAAGAATAACGCGTAATAAAGACAAAACAATTAGCATCGTCCGGCTCCGCAGACTCTCATGTTGCTTCCCACCACCTCTCTTTCTCTGGAAAGACAAAAAAGAGGAAAAAAAAGGAGAAAAAAAAAATCCAGTTGTCCTATTTAAGTAGAGTCTAAGTCCTTACTCGGTGGGGCCAAACTGGTTTTTATTGCAAGACACGGAAAATAAGGGTGTCTGTTATTACTTGCGTTTCTCGGGGTTGCACTTCTTTTGTATCTGCTCGGTACATTTTTTGTGTTTTGCAGCATTCTGGTAAGTGCTGTCCAAGTGAAGCTTTTTTTTATTTTTTACTCTTAATTATGAAGCGGGTGCTACTGGGGAGAAAAAAGAAATTTGGAATTTCAGTGTCTCTATATTTGGTAGATTCTCATGAGTCTGTGGAAGGGGGTAGCAAGTCTATAGTCCGTAGCTGCACAAAATTAAAATCAGTTGTAGGATGCTCGTCCCTCCCCGGACCTTATTTTGAAAGGGAGGAGAGAAAAAAATTAAAATGAAAAAATAAAGTCTTTCTGTCTGCCCTCTGCTTCCCTCTCATATGCACCCAAGTTAACTTTTGGCAGGTTTTTTTTCCAAATCAGGTAGTTTGGGCGGTGCATCCCGTAGGGAAAAAAATGATGGACTGGTGTCTGTGGAGCCAGACACACCGGGGCCGTGGTTGGATGCTCCTCACCTCTCCCTGCCCGGGGTAGATCTTCAGGCTATGAAGAGGCATATCATGGCTATGAAAATTGGCCATAAGTTTTGGCGGGGCGGTTGCTGTAGCATCAAAGGGCCATTGATGCTGGTAATGCGGGAGGTGTGTTCCAGCCCTTCCCCGTTTCCCCCTGACCTCCCGTGCATCCACACACTCCCCTTCAATCATTCCTCTTCCACCCGGCTCCATCCCGAGAGAAACTTCCCTGCCCTGCAAAAAAACACCCCTGGCAGGAGGGCATCCATCCCTTTCCCTCCTCCTTTTTCTCCTTGGCCAGCGCCATCCCAACAAGCAGAATTCCATCCTCTGTCCCCCACCCTAAAAAAAAAAAAAAAGGCAAAAAGAAATAAAAGCAAGCCTCCATTTTGGTCAAAAGGCAGAGATAATTAATGAGTGATGCCGAGGGGATGCCGGTCTTCAGGCTCCCTCTTTTCTTCCTGCTGGTGTCATTCACCCCACCCAGATGCCCGGGTGGGGGTAAATAACAACCAACCGCTTCCCCCTGACGTAAATAAAACATAATTTAAAAAATCCAAGAAAAGAAATCAACTGTTTTTGTCGGCCAGCCTGAAGGGTAACCCCTGTGTCACGTTTTCCACAGTAGGTTGACATCCTCGGGCACGGGGGACGAAGGGGTGCGGCGGCGAGTGACCTCGTCCTTTCTTCTTGTCCCTAAAAAGGCCGTGAGCATCTCTGTGCGTGAAAAGCCCTTGTGGGGTGGGAGGAAGGAGGGGAGGAAAGGGGTGTAAATGAAAGATAAAGCAGAACTACTTTCTTAATGCCTGTATTATGTGACGGCGCTTTCGCCACCTGCCTCTCCCCAGCCATCCTGTGCTGAGATGGGGGGCTCGGGGTGGGTTCCCCGGCTGGAGGCACCACGATTCTCTTGAGAAGAAAGAAAAAAATAGTAATATATCTATAAAATATATAGTATTTATTATTATATAATTATGTATTATTGTATGGTTGTATTGCTATTATTATATATTAGTATATATTATGATGATATCTATAGTGATATAATATTTTTATGTATTTATTTTTATATATATATATATCAGCAGTCGCCATGGATGCGGTGTCTGCTCTAAAAATGCAGCTACAGAATCACGGAATTTCTCCAGTTGCTAACTTTTCCAGAAATCTAAATTTCTGCTAAAATCTCACGGCAGAAACTTCCCCAAAAAATCATCCTTTTTTTTTTTTTTT
>VZTM01002570.1:238190-249168 GCA_013400555.1 Jacana jacana
TGGCAGGGGGTTGGACTTAGATGATCTCCAGAGGTGCGTTCCAACCCCAGAGCATTCTGTGATCCAGTGAAAATTTGAAGCATCAGCCTCTCTCTGCCACCGCCCTGGCAGCTGCTGCACCAAGTCCGACTTTAACTAATGCCTTCTTAGCGCAGAAGTAAGTAGCTTTTTTCCCTGCTCCCGACTCTTCAAAGGCTTTTAAGTCCTCCTGCTCAGCCCCAGGTGTTGCAGGCAGCTTAGCGTTTCATGTGTAACACCCAGTCGGATGTGAGCTCCCGTGTTGTGTTTTGGGTGGCTGGGCTTTAGTGGGCTTTGGAAAGGGCAAAAATATATTAAAGGCCCGTTGAAGGATACTGCAGATTCTGCGCCAGAATGCCAGATGCTCAACAGTAAATGAGAAAACATGGATTTGAAAGTGCTGGCTTCAATTGCCAGTTGTTGCTGCGGTCAGAAAGTTCCATTTTATAAGATTTTTCAATTTCACAATACTTTTATAACTTCTTGCACGTTCAATATACCACTGGTACTAGATATATCTAGGTGTTCAATATGCCACCAGTACTGCTATTTTTCAGGACAAAGCACTACTTTTACGTAGCAGTTACGTTTATATGAGTCAGTACTGATGATTTTACAGGTTTGGGCAAGTGTGGCTGGAGCTGCCTGGCGGAAAAGGACCTGGGGGTGCTGGTCGACAAGCAGCTGAAGAGGAGCCAGCAGTGTGCCCAGGTGGCCAAGAAGGCCAAGGGCATCCTGGCTTGTATCAGAAACAGTGTGACTAGCAGAAGTAGGGAGGGGATTGTCCCCTTGTACTCAGCACTGGTGAGGCCACATCTTGAGTCTGGTGTCCAGTTCTGGGCACCTCAACAAAAGAGAGATCTGGAGGGGCTGAAGCGAGTGCAGAGGAGGGACACGGAGCTGGGGAAGGGCCTGGAGAATAAGGCTTATGAGGATCGATTGAGGGAGTTGGAATTGTTTAGTTTGAGGAAGAGGAGGCTGAAGGGAGACCTCATCCCTCTCTACAACTGCTTGAAAGGGCATTGCAGAGAGGTTGGTGCTGGTCTCTTCTCACGGGCAATGAGCGATAGAAGGAGAGGGAATGGCTGCAAGCTGCAGCAGGGTAGGGTTAGGCTGGCCATGAGGCAAGAATTCTTCCCAGCAAGAGTGGTCAGAGGCTGGACTGGGCTGCCCAGGGAGGGGTTGGAGTCCCCATCCCTGACTGTGTTTCATAGTGGATGAGATGTGGTGTTGAGGGATCTGGTGTAGGAGAGAATTCTGTAGAGTAGGGCTGATGGTTGGACTCAACGATCCCAAGGGTCTCTTCCAACCAAGGGATTCTATGATTCTATGATATCAGAAAAACTATTTAATTAAAGACTATTCACATGCTCAAGCATATGTATTTACCATTGTATTTTTTTAGAGTACAGTGAACTAGAGTGATGTATGCTGGCCTCAGAGTCCCCAAGGCTGTCTGATTGTGGTAATAGTGAATACTGTAAATTATGACAGCCAGAGAATTCCTACAAAATGTTTGACTGCAGGCTACAAAAAGTAGCCTTCTTCCGAGACTACTTAATACTAACTCATTAGCTCTTGGTGTAGCCATATGTGCCTACATGTTGACCAAATTCTTACTCTAATGTGTGGTTGCAAACTCCTTAGTTCAGGGACCTTTTCTTTGGTACTTGGGCTTCATCTTGGCTCAGGCAGATGCCAACCAGAATAGCTGATGCTGAACCAGTCTAGCATTAGTTCAATCCACACTAGTTTTGTCTGTTCAAGGGGAAAAAATAGAACAAGTGATGTTTTATCTTCTAACCTCATCAAAATCCTTCAAAAAATGAAGTGAGGGTGAAGGGTCTGGAGCACAAGCCTTGTGAGAAGCAACTGAGGGAGCCGGCAGTGTTCAGCCTAGAGAAAAGGAGGCTGAGGGGAGACCTTCTGCTCTCTACAGCTCCCTGAAAGGAAGGGGTAGCCAGGGGGATTTGGTCTCTTCTCCCAGGTCACAAGCCATGGGTCAAGAGGAAACAGCCTCAAGTTGCACCAGGGGAGGATCAGACTGGATGTCAGGAGCAATGTTTGCACAGGAAAGCTATTAAGCCTTGGAATGGGCTGCCCTTTCAACACATTGCTCTTCAACACATTCAGGGCTGGTGACTCCACCACTTCCTTGGGCAGCCCATTCCAGGCTCTGACCTCTCTTGCTGGGAAGAATTCTTGCCTCATGGCCAGCCTAACCCTACCCTGCTGCAGCTTGAAGCCATTCCCTCTCCTTCTAGCGCTCATTGCCTGTGAGAAGAGACCGGCATCAACCTCTTCTTTAAAAGCAAAAAAAGACCCCCAACAACCAGACAGAAGAACTCACTACAAAAAAGGCTGTCATCCATTCTCCCCATCTTCGTGTTTTCACAAGATTTGCCAGCAGTGAATTTATATTTCATCCTGTGTTGTTGAATAGCCCTAGGATGCTCCATCAGTAACGTCTCTATTCAATAGTGCTTTCTCCATGACAACTACATTTGCCGATTACTTAGTCTACAAGTTCTTAGAAATATTGAATAATATTGATTTTTGACCTGTTTTCACGAGTAAACAAGAATTCTACAGTTGTGCCGTTTGTCCCCTCGTGAATTTATGAAGCATTAATCAATTTCTGCCTAATTTGAAGTCTTAGTTGTAATTAAGTTTCACTAACTTTTGTGATAATATTTTACAGCACAGAAGAAGAAATGAGTAATGTATCTTCCTAGTAAGAGGAAGATTTTTTTAATATCTCCTTTAAAAGACAAGGGGGGATGACTCAGGTGCCATACACCACTGGCAAAGCATCAGTCACAGCCAGTGTGATGCCGGCAGAGACGGTCTTTTTTCCAGAACTTACACGGAAAGCCTGAGAAGAGCAGAAAAAATCTTGCTGTAAAGAAAAGGGAGACAGAGGACTTTGTAAAAATGCTTAACAAAGTTGGCATAATTTGCCCCGCTGCTCAGAATGCTCTGGAGGAATAAACCAAACGCCCGACGAAAAAAATCGAGCATACTCTATTTGCATATAAATACTTATCAGCTGAACGGGCTCCTTCATCAGAGAGCCAAACTGATTTCATTTGTGTAGGACTTATTTTTCAGTAAGATGCATTGGCTTGAATTGGTTGCGTTTTTGCACTTTAGTTCCTCATTAGTAGACCCCAATATCACAGCACTGCGGGTCTGAAAGGGATTTTTACCAGGCCCGAGGCTTCCTCCCCCAGCCCAAGGTGAGAGCAAACATTCTCCCATCGGTTCCTGACAGATGCTTGTGTCATTTGTCATTGGTTCTTCCCTTTGTGCTGTGTTGATGGTGTTACCCCCAAAAACACATCAGCCAGTTGGACTGAGTGTGGGGCACTGAGGACAATGACTTACAATCAAGATTTCAGGGAATCTTTAGGGAAACAGCATTTTGTTTCCCTAAAGGAGAGTAGATACCCCGGGAAGAGGAGCTACAGAGGAAGACACTAAGTTGGGTGGGAGTGTTGATCTGCTTGAGAGCAGGGATGCTCTACAGAGGGACTTGGACAGACTGGATAGATGGGCCAATGTTAATGGCATGGCCTTCAATGAGGCCAAGTGCCAAGTCCTGCACTTGGGCCACAACAATCCCATGCATCTCTACAGGCTTGGGGCAGTGTGGCTGGAGCTGCCTGGCAGAAAAGGACCTGGGGGTGCTGGTCGACAGGCTGCTGAACATGAGCCAGCAGTGTGCCCAGGTGGCCAAGAAGGCCAAGGGCATCCTGGCTTGCATAAAGAATAATGTGACCAGCAGAAGTAGGGAGGTGATTGTCCCCCTGTACTCAGCACTGGTGAGTGAGGCCACCCCTTGAGACNCTGGTGTAGGGGAGAACTTGTAGAGTGGGGCTGATGGTTGGACTTGATGATCCCAAGGGTCTCTTCCAACCTAAATGATTCTATGATTCTATGATTCTAAGACCAACGCGTAAAAGGTACAAGTGAACAAAAAATGAAAACTTACTCTTCATGTCCACAGTATGCAGAGCAGAAATTTATGGACCTATATATTCATTTTTCCATTATTTCTTTTGAGATTTATGTCAGGCTAACTGTGCGGGGTAGTCTTGTCTGAAGTTTGGGGTTAGGATTTTCCCTGTCTCCTGTAAGTTCTCTGGTATTTTAAGTGTCATTTAATTTGAACACTGGTCTCCAGTTAGCTGGTTTATGACTCATGAATACAAAGTCTGCAAGCCTGCCGATTTAGAAATATTAATCTCTGAGAAGATATTGATGAGCAGCAGAAAAGAATCTACTTCATCAAATGCTTTGCCAATTTTTTTTTTTCCACATAGAGAACAGAAACATATATTGAACAATTTTGTGCTTTCTTCTGCACTGTTATTTACAGTTTCACCATCTCCATCTGAAAATCGACATCTGTTGGCTATGGATCACATTTGTTCCTTGTGTATAAAGCGAAGTTCTTCATTGTGCTGTTTGCCAGCCATAGATTGTTTTCCCTTAGATAGCTTCAGCTTTCCTTATCCTCTCTTCACGCCAATAACGAGCTATTTCCACCTTTTTCTATATCCAATTACCAATTTCATTTTTTCACTGACCCAGGAGGACCAGCACTCAGTCTTGGGTATCTTTTGTCATCCAGCAAAACTTTTTTTAAAGGTATCATTTATTCAATTATGTTTAAATATCTCATCTTAATTAGATTTGCTGATCTTTGTCGTACCTTGCAGAAAAACAGCCTTTATTTTGGAGCACCCAACCCTGTATGTTGCTGTCAGAGGCTTCTCTCTGCTCCATCCCACTCAATGTCATCAGGTCAGGTTCACTGGCCTCAGGCAACCACCCACATCCAGCCCAGTGACCTCATTTGTCTTTATCCACCCAAAATGGTAAAGACATGGAGAGCATTATACCTTTTTTTGTGTGTTAGAAAGCCATTGTCCATAGATTTTAGAAACTTCTCGTGTTCATTACCACCAATGTCCAGCTCTTCAGCTGATGCCTTTCAGGGGGATGGAGCTCTCCACCTGCCATAGAGGTGAGCCTGGGCAGAAATTCACCCCGGTTTCTAGTTGGCCAAGGTTGTCTGTCACAAACCTCCCAACCAGTATCTCCTCCTGGGCTTTTTTAGCACGCTGGCATACGTGCACTGCAGACCTAAGCTCAGATTTATCAGTGGTGTTGGGATAAGTAACGGTGGTTTTGGAACAAGCCGTTGCATCCTCATGACTTTTGCACACCTGAATCACTCTAAATAGATAATAAGCAGACAGATTAATACTTTAGGCATACAAATTATCTTAACAGCTGTGAGTAACGACAGTTATATCAAATTCCTGCTCACTGCTGCATGGTTGGACAACAAGCAAGAATTGGAAAAACTCCTAGGACTGGCATAGAATTGACTTTAGCATTCCTTTTCTCTTCCTTAGCCACATAAATTAAATTTATTTGCAACACATGGAGGTTAAATTTATAGCATATTTGCCTTCTTAGCACCCTGCCCTCAAGTTGCTAATTTAACAGTTTTCTGGCTGCTCCATCTAGCTCTCAGCCGAGGAGATTGGTTCCCCAACCTGTGAGATAACCAAAAGATGAGAAACATGGAGCTCTGCGATGCCGTTTTTAGAGGCCCTTTTCACAGTATATTTGCACTTTAAACTTTCTCCTATCAAGGAACATGCCTATATTTGGAAGGCCCAATTCTCTGTTGGGAGGACTTGTCATCTTCTGCTAACCCGTGTCAGCAACTAATCTCGTCATGTTAATGCAGAGGGACACAGAAGTGACTTGTTTGAAATGCACTGTGATTATTATCTATTTATTAAAAGCAAAAGAAAACAACTGCTTATAACTAATGCTCAGATGCTGATTGTTTGCACAAATAGTCTTAAGGACAAGGCTAATTTAAGCAGACGTATATTTCTACATTGCGGCTGAAAGCCATACTCTGTGTGGTAATTGTTTATAATATATATATCAGTGTTATAAATGCTTATATATGCATTTCAATAAATATCTTAATTCAGTGAACCACATTTAATAATTAGTATTTTTAAAAGTATATTCCAGGTTGCCCAGAGAAGCTGTGGCTGCCCCATCCCTGGAGGGGTTCAAAGCCAGGTTGGATGGGGCTTGGAGCAACCTGATGTGGTAGGAGGTGTCCCTGTCCAGGGCAGGGGGTGGCACTGGATGGTCTTGAAGGTCCCTTCCAACTCTAACCATTCTGTTATTCTGTGATTCCAGTCTTCATGTGAAAGAAGGGGATAGGACATTTCCCCCCACATTAACCCATTCATTGTAGGTAGGTTTACAAGGCATACCTACAGCAGCTTGACAGAGGAGCAGCCCACACGGTTAATCAGTGGTTTTAGGTGATGTTCATTACTGCTGCCATGAATGCAGGAGGCTGTTTGAAGGCAAATGTTTTGAACAAACACTCTCAAGTGCCCCTCGTTACTCTTGAGGACAAGGGCTGTCCTTTCTAGTGCATTTAATCTTTGTGTGGATGAGGCACGGGTTATAAATGTTCTTATCACTTTATCTGAGATTTTTATGTGAATATATAATTTGAAAATATACATGTTGTAAAATATAACATGAATATATATTATTTTTATGGCATATAAATAAAACCCCTGTGTATTTGACGTCTAAAGGTCAATTTGTGATCCTTAGATACTGACAGGAGGGTCTGTTTGAGTCCCACAGTCACTTTCCCCATGTGCACAAGGGCAGTCTTGGCTCTGACTTGAGGCAAGACAGGTCCTATTTTGCTTCCCTCTTTTCCTCCAGATGTTTGGTGCTATTACATCAGGGTTCAGACTATGCACTGAGCAGAGTGTTAAACTAGAAGGGCTTCTCCTGTGTGTCAGAACACCGGTGGTTGGTGTGAAGGGAGCATCCCAGCGCTGCCAGGGGGTGTCCATGCTCTGGCTGCTCCCAATGGAGGTTTCCAGTGGGGAATGTAGACAAAATCTCAGAACACTCTTTCTCCAGTTCTGGGGCAACTTAACTTCAAGGAGTCGCCATTACTCTTGAGTGGTTGCATTAAAATGTTTGTGATATGGATAATGTGGGGGCAGAGGTCTGGACGTCTGCTTATGCAACTCAGTCCAGTCAGTGAAAGCTATTCCCTTTTCAGCATGAAAAAATACCCCCTAAAATCAAAGACACCTAAGATGACCAAGCTGGAGTTGGGTTGAAGATGTCCTAAAGCAGTGCTATGATCCCAAGGGTCTCTTCCAACCTAAATGATTCTATGATTCTATGTCAGACACTGATAATAACTTGTGTCAGAGCTGCAGGACAGGGTTTGTTTTATTTCAGGATGGCTCTGGATGTTTATGATTTTGACAGTTTCCTGCTACCAGTTGCAGAACTTAGAACTTACAACTTACATGAGGTACAGCTTGTGAACTCAGCACAGCTTATGGGTCTGGCAGATTTCTTTTGGCAGCCGGGGACCTGATTCAGCTGCCACTAAAGATTCTGGTGGGTCTCAGGTCAGCCCTTTTGTCCCTGCAGACCACTATTTTAAACCAAAGGCTGAGTGTGAACTAATGACAATTTTTGAGAGTAGAGGGGCTCTTTTTCCTTCTTTGGGTAGCCATGGATGAAACTTACTAAACAGTTGTGTCATGCTTGGGCTGGTGTTATTCTCTCCATCTCCTCCATAAAGACCTGCCTGCCAGTGAGCAGGAAAGGGTGAAACCTTAGGGGCCAGGGAACTTAAAGAGCACAAGAAGGACTCTGAGCTGTTGGTGAGCAATTTGGTCACCTTCCTTTGAGATGTTGGCTTGAGAACCCTCCCACTGAAACTGGCTGTTTCTTCCAATGTCACTGGTCTACATGTCACTGCACTGTCACGTAGGTGAAGGTTCTCCTTTCCTCGTACATCCTAAAAAAGAGTGGGTCCTGGTCATTGCTAGCCTCCATGACTTTAATCAACCAGTCTGTGCTAATTGATTATTTTTCATAGAATCATAGAATCATTTTGGTTGGAAGAGACCCTTAGGAACGTCAAGTCCAACCATCAGCCCTACTCTACAAAGTGCTCCCCTACACCAGATCCCACAACACCACATGTAATCAACTCTTCAGCACATTCAGGGATGGGGACTCCACCCCCTCCCTGGGCAGCCCAGTCCAGGCTCTGACCACTCTTGCTGGGAAGAATTCTTGCCTCATGGCCAGCCTAACCCTACCCTGCTGCAGCTTGAACCCATTCCCTCTTGTTCTATTGCTAATTGCCCGTGAGAAGAGACCAGCACCAAATAATGTTACTAATACCCTGCAAATGCCATGCATTTTTTGAAAAAGTAGATCCTTGGATGTAGTAGGGGAGGGGCAAGATGTTCATTCAAGGTAACAGAAGGATTTTTTTGCACACTAAGGGGAAAAAGAGTCACTGATACACAAAAATTTTGTTTGTGACCCAGAGAAGCTGCCCCATCCCTGGAGAGGTTCAAGGCCAGGTTGGAGGGGGCTTGGAGCAACCTGGTGTGGTGGGAGGTGTCCCTGCCCAGGGCAGGGGAGGTGGAACTAGATGTTCTTGAAGGTCCCTTCCAACCCAAACCATTCTACGATTCTGTGAATTGTGCGTTAATACCAGTACACCCAGCCTGTGGGAAATCCGGTTAGACTGGGAAGCAGATGGCCCCTGGGGCATCCATCATGTCACAGGATGTCAGTAGAAGGTGTACACAAGTAAGCCTGGGCAGATCAGTTCACATGTCTCCCCACATCCTCATACCTTTGTTCCAGAGCGGCTCAAGGAGCAGCTCAAGCGCTCGGTAGAGGAAGGAGGATGGTTCCTGTGGTTTTGTTTGTGGATCATAAAGCTTATGTTTTATTAAAAGTATAGAAATTCTGGGTGAAAGAGAAGCCTGAGCGTTTGTGTCACTTGCTGTCAGAGTGTCTCCTCGTGCTTTCTGAGAGCTCTGCTACACGTTGATGCCCTGTTTTCTGCTCGTTTGTGTCTTCACTTGGAACCTTGTTTTCGTTTGCGCCGTTTTAGCAGTGCCTCCGCAGCCTGCACCCACAGATCATTGGTTTCATCTTGGTAACAGAGGTACCACCATTCCCAGGTGGACTGATTTGTCACCATCCGAAGCTCTTACCGACCACGACAAAAAATATCCCTCGTGTAAAGGAGGAAGCAGAAATCGGTTTCGAATAGTTGTTCTTTCCGTGCGTAGGTTCTTTGGTTATTTGTTAATTCTGGTGTGGTTTTTCTGCCCTACATCCTTTTCTAAACTTCTCTTCCCATGATGTAGTGCCTGGCTTTGCTTAACGCCGCTAAATGATTTACTTGGTGCTTTACAAGAGATGAAAACTCTGCGAGCCGAGTGCTGTCCCCAAGTATGATACAATATTGTGTTAGCATTAATATGGATATTGATGCAAAATCAATGCAAATAGACTCCACATCTAATCCCACACTCCCTCACTCAAGTTCACTGGCAGCAACGGCAAGTTCCTTCTTTGATTTCAGTGCTGGGTATGCAGTATTTATGAGGGGTTGCACTTTACATCCTTGCTGTGGTTATCATTATGCCAGAGTGCACATTTAAGCAGTTTTTAGAACTAAATTTGTTTTCAGTGTTGTTGTCAGACCCGGCTTAGACAAGCTTGAGTTGGGGGTTTTGGCTTAATTAGCTCGTGGCTTCCCCCAGTAAAGACTGCACTGGTTTCTTGAGGATTTCTGGAAGTTGGAGAACGTAATTAACGTCCTGCAGGTTGCACCTCTACAGGACGAGGCAGGACACGGCTCACGAGAGCAGGATTTGGCCCTTCCACACACTCTGCTCCTCTGGATGGCTGCAGAAAAAAAAAAAGAGATGCCTGGCTCCAGCACGCTATTAGGCTGTAATTAGTGTAACTAACAACTAATATGAAAGAGCAGGATAGAGGTCACCACAGGACTTCAAAGGTCTTAACAGGTTAGGGTTGGAGGGCAGTCTATCCCCTCGCTTAATCTGCTGGCATATCTTCTGAGATTTGTTGAAATCTTCAGTGACCTCTAACCCTGACGTGTTGCTCTCCCCTCATTTGCTGGTCACATGCCATTTTCTTTATTTCTCTCTGTCTGGATGGGCACGGGCCTTTGTGATTGGCGTCCCCCTTGTCCCTTGGGGTACAAGTGTGCCCAGGTGAACAGCTTTGTGATGTGGAATGAAGACTGTGGTTTAAACCCCTTTAATGCTCTTGCCCTGCTGGCTTTGGGCTCATCGGAAAGGGTTGTGTTGGCTGTGCTTGGTTTGTAGATGACATTTGACATGTAGATTAGGCTCAGGTTTAAAATTTCACAATTAAAATAAACCGGGCGTTGCGCAAGACTTTGCAAAAGATACTAAATATTGGGCTTTTTATGAGCTGCTTTCCTACACCCAGCTGTCCAAGGATAGTTTTGTTTAGATTTTCAGTAATGGTGAAAGCTTTTATTGGTTAAGTGTGCAGCTTGTGGACAATTTATATTGTGGGAAAAATCAGTAAATATTCCTCCACGGTGTTCTGGTATAAGAAATATCACAGAAACTCTCTTTTTCTTAATGGTTTGGGGTGGGTTCTTTTTTCCTCTTGGTCTCAGAGTTGTGTCTCTCCCATCAAACCCAACATACATAGGTAGGTACATGGATGCTTTGCTTCAGGAGAGCTGTGGCCATTGCCATGGTGGGAAGGTGAGTGGTGATCCCTCGGGCTTCCACCCTCCGCTGCTCCACCATCCCGCCCTGTGGTCCCTCCTGCTGTCCAAGCGCCGTGGATTTGGGGAGGAAAACACTCCTTTGAGATCAAGTCAGCAAAGCAAAGAGACAGGCAGCGAGCTGCTTGCCCGCACCAAACCGAGCATGGGTTTAATTATCCTTTTAGCCGATTAAAACACTTTAAAAGAGAGTTGAGAGCAACCGGGAGGGAGCCAGAGCAGCCCGATGTTAGATTTAAAGTTCAATGGGGGGGGGGGGGG
>VZTM01002570.1:259493-295235 GCA_013400555.1 Jacana jacana
ATCAAAACACTACCCCGGGAACCTTTTATTTTATTTCATTTTTTTCCCTTCCACGAGGTCAGATCCCCAAACTCCTGGGAGTTTGGACAGTGGGGATGCTTTAGTAAATGTGCAGTGAGAAAACTGCCAGATTGAAGGTTTCTTAAGTGCTACTGTCCAAAATCACCAGCCATGCTTGAAAATAGTAATTCTTGACAGAACATGCACTCTCAGTATGTGACTTTTAGCTGCGGGGGGCAGAGCATATGCTTTAGTGCCAAAAAGTTGTTTTGGGTTTTTTTTTTTTTTTGTGTTGGTGTCATAACCTTCTTTTTTTATGTTATGTTTTTATGTTGTAAGCTTTTTTTCCTATTTCATTCTTCAAGGCTTGCCATGAAAGTGCAACATAAATAACTGCCAAAAGAAAAAGAAAAACAAAGTAAAACCTGGAAGCCTGCATGCAGATCATTTGAGAAATTCTGAATCTCTAACTACTTCTTTGCATTATAGGCTGATGCGACCCTCAGTACACACGATCCTTTGTTCCTCAGGGCTCAGAATTGGGGCCATTTCTATTTAATATCTTCAGTGATGATCTTGACAAGGATAGAGAGCACCCTCAGTGAGTTTGCAGATGACACCAAGGTGGGTGGGAGTGTTGATCTCCATGAGGTCAGGGAAGCTNGGAATCTTAGGAGGAGCAATTGAGGGAGCTGGGACTGTTTAGTTTGAGGAAGAGGAGGTTGAGGGGAGACCTCATCACTCTCTACAGCTACTTGAAAGGACATTGTAGAGAGGTTGGTGCTGGTCTCTTCTCATGGGCAATGAGCGATAGAAGGAGAGGGAATGGCTTCAAGCTGCAGCAAAGTAGGGTTGAGCTGGCCATGAGGCAAGAATTCTTCCCAGCAAGAGTGGTCAGAGTCTGGAATGGGCTGCCCAAGGAGAGGGTGGAGTCACCATTCCTGAAAGTATTTAAGAGTAGATTGGATATGGTGTAGGGGAGAAGTTTGTAGAGTAGTAGAGTAGGGCTGATGGTTGGACTGGATGATCCCAAGGGTCTCTTCCAACCTGAATGATTCTATGATTCTACACATGCACAATGGCATTTTAATTCAGGCAGGAAAGGAGTGCTTTTCTTTATTCTTTTGTTTTAAGATTAAGTCAGAGGAAGTGTTCATGGCCCTGCAGGGTTTGTGTATGGTGGCTTGGCTAATTCAAAGTGTGAATCCTTCACTCAGCCATGTATGATGTGATGAATCAGTTCACAAACTTCAGAGCATGCAGAGTTTCCATCACATCATCACATCACGTCACTGTCCATGTCATCTCAACGTGGGGATCCTGAGCACTCCCGCAGGAGGTGCCCAGTTGTTGGGTTTGGCCATTAAATCCCCTGGGACTCACCCTGACAGGTCTTCCTGCTCTTTTGCTGAAGCTTCATCTAAGTTGTGTGGTCACAAAGGTCTTCAGCACACTTTTCTCTGCTTTTTTGGGGGTATCCTGGGTAGTTTGCTTCAGGAGCAGACTTGAAGCTTCGCACTTGGCTGACGGACTCAAGCAAGGAGAGCAAGGAGGTTCCTCTTAGCTTGGCTCTTACCCAGAGGCAGACCTCCGTCTTTTACATTAAAAGCAGACAGTTAAAGGCACTTTAATAAACTCAAGGTAATAAAACACACTGATTTAAGGGGTTTGACACCGTGATTGGAAGGCTGATTGCATGCAGCCTGGCTGGCTGCTGGAGACCCGTGCACGGTTCATGCTCTGCTGTGGAGCTGCAGAATATTTAAGGGCAAGTCACAGACCTTTAAAATACTCCTATTTAGGGGTCTTTTCACCTTAAGTTCAGTGGGGAGAGGGTTAAAACCCATTCAGCACAGCCAAATGGAAGAGTTGGCATTATAGGGTCTGGTGAGAAGAGGGCTGGGTCCACCAGAGATGTCAGTAATGTATTAGGAGAGGCACTCGCCCATGGCTTGGTGTGGCTCTTTCTCCAATCCCCGCTTGCAAATTCCAGACACATTTTCTAAATGTTATACCTCACTGTCTATAGCTCCATTTGAAGATCGTGGATGATGACATTGGGTGCTGATAGCAACATCAGTATGTTGTTTGCACACAAAGGTGGTAGAGTGACCTCAGGACATCAGTGGGTTGTCCCACCAGCAGTGAAGTGCTTTCTTCCATATACAGTATTGCAAATACCAGATGCTAACAGCTATTTCCTTCTCATTTATGGGGTTTGTGGTGACTTGGTGGTGGTCCAAACTTTATTTACAGGTGCTGCAGCAAAGTGATCAATTGCTGTCTTGCACTTTTTAACATAAATTTCTTGCCCATCTGGCTGTGTGGGGGAAAAAAAGCTTAAAAAATTTTCAGCCAACACTGTCAAGGCTCAGAAACAAGAACCTGCGAATTATCTCTTAATCTCACAGTTTTAAAGTCATCCTCATCATCGCTTTGTGAGATTTTTGGAAGCTGGTGTAGGAAGGAATGCATTAACCCAAGCTGGGGCCTGAGGTTTGAGCTCAGAGTGGTCGGCTGAGGTGGACACCACAAGGAAGAGTCAGCATGCAGGTCTTCTCCTCGCCCAGGCCTGCCGTGGGTCTCCTGAAGGGGGATGGCCAATGGGGAGAGGGACAGCAGGGTGCACGTCTGCATTAGGGAGTGAGGGTGGTCTCCAGATCCTGCACTTGGGCCACACCAACCCCATGGCTGGCTACAGGCTTGGGGCAGTGTGGCTGGAGCTGCCTGGCAGAAAAGGACCTGGGAGTGCTGGGTGACAAGGGGCTGAAGATGAGCCAGCAGTGTGCCCAGGTGGCCAAGAAGGCCAAGGGCATCCTGGNAAAAGTTTTTCCCAGAGAGAGTGGTCAGTCAGTGGAATCAGCTGCCCAGGGAGGGGGTGGAGTCCCCATCCCTGACTGTGTTTAAGAGTAGACTGTATGTGGTGTTGAGGGATCTGGTGTAGGGGAGAACTTGCAGAGTAGGGCTGATGGTTGGACTTGATGATCCCAAGGGTCTCTTCCAACCTAAATGACTCTATGATTCTATAATGCCAGGTAATGGGCTGTTTCATGCAAAGAGTAACTCCCTGGCAATTACATGAGGCAGCTAGACGCTGGAGACAAATCTTGCAAAAATCGTTCTAAATTTGTCTCTTTATTGTGATAGACAAGATGAATATGCAAATAAATGAGCGGTGTGAGTAGTCTGTACTCTGTCCCAGGCAGTACTCGGAATTAAGAAGCCGGATACGGGGGCTTGGAGGGCGGCTCCTGAGGCACAGAGCTTTTCAGCTCGGTCTCCTGCGGCCAGCCTACCACAAAGCCAGGGCTGCTTATGCCTGGTGTTGGCAAAATTATGAATGAAATATGAAAATCATATGTTTCAGTGGGCAAGTGCATGCCTTCACAACTCATAGTCTTGGCCATGAAAGGATTATGGAGATTGACTGGTGATTATTTAACTGCCCCAGCCTCTGCCCATCCCTTGGCCAATCGCCTCCTCATTACTGCTTGGAGGGGTACCCACATGCCTTCACAGGACCACGGAATTGTCACGGTTGAAAAGGACCTCTGAGATCACCAAGTCCAACCATTTAGAAAAAAACAAACCCTCTCCCTACAATCTTGGCCACTAGAGCCAGCCCCGAAGTGCTACATCTACACATTTCTGAAATACCTCCAGGGATGGTGACTCCACCACCTCCCTGGGCAGGCTGTTCCAGGGCCTGACCACTCCTGTGGTAAAGTCATTCTGCCTAATATCCAGTCTAAACCTCCCCAACTTCAGATAATTTCTTCTGCTCCTGTCATTATTCCCTTGGGGGAAGAGACCAGCACCCATCTCTCTACACCCTCCTTTTGGGTAGTTGCAGAGGGCAAGGAGGTCTCCCCTCAGCCTCCTCTTCTCCAAACTAACCATGCCCAGTTTCCTCAGCCTGTCCTCATGGGACTTGTTCTCCAGACCCCTCACCAGCTTGGTAGCTCTCCTCTGGACACACTCCAGCCCCTCAACATCCTTCTTGCAGTGAGGGGCCCAGAACTGAACTCAGCACCTGAGGTGAGGCCTCACCAGTGCCCAATACGGAGGCACCATCACTTCCCACTTCCTTTCAGCATTAAACTGCCAAAAAAAACCCCAAACCAGTGCATTTGTGCTAATGTGCTGGGTACATTCCTTTCTGCTAATTCTGCCTCGGGGGCCGTTGTTCCAGCAGAGGGGCAGGAGAAGCAGCAGAGAGGAGCAACGCTTGGAACCCCTGCAGCAAAATCAGCGGGGAGCTGGTGTGCTGCAGCCCTGAAATATGCTCCCCAGCCTGGAGCAGTTTTCAGAGTGCGTGTAGACATATTGTCAGGGTACAGAAAAAAGCTGTTACCGAGACTGCCTGTTCTGCAAGTGCTTGCAGAACAAGGTATTTCGATTTGTCGGATTACAAATTGATGCTCAGTTGTTTATAGTGCAGATGCAGAAGGAATGCCATTTGCAGCGTTGCCAGTTCCTTTGATAATCACCAGTTTCATTTATCTTTGTAGTTATATTCATAACTTTCCACTGTTCTCGGTTTATTGGTCTTTGCAGGTTTTTGGTTGTTGTTTCTTTTGATGTAAAGATAGCTGAAGGCTCAAAATTGGACACTCTCTGGTCATGGTCATGGCCATGGCCATGGCCATCATCACGGTCATAGTCAATGCAGAACTTTTCCACCCTCCAGCTCCTTGCCTCCAGGAGGGATCTCTGCCTGGCTTTTGCAAGTTTCTGCCCTTCATCCAAAACTGTCCTTATTTAGAGGTGGTTTGGTTTCCTGGTTGTTCCCAAGGTCTTAGGGTGCACCAGCTTGCAAAAGTGCTGCCCGCTGTAGGTGTTCGACAGCAAACATGGAGCACTTTCCCTAATGTCCCACAGAGGGAATAGAGGTCTTTGGGTTAGATCAGGCCATCCAGATACGCAGCAGAGATGAGGTTCTCTCTCTCTTCTTGATAGAGCTCATTTGCTTGCTCTGTTTACACATCTCAAAGTGGGAAATGGATAATAACAAATATCATGGTTCAACTGGACTGCAAGAGCTCCACTGGGACAGCAGAACAAGAGACATGGAGCTGGCACTCAACAGGGTGCATCTGGGTGGGAGGAGTCAGAGGAAGGGTCCAGATGTGTGGGCATGGTCCCCAGGGCTCTTCCAGGGAGTTGTGGGAGTGTTGGTGGCACTTTTGAGTGTTGCTCCTCACTGGAAAACTTCAGTATGTATGGAGTACAGAGGTAGTATTAGCCCAGCTCTGTGTGTGTAGTGACTTGTGGAATCAGCTGCCCAGGGAGGTGGTGGAGTCCCCATCCCTGACTGTGTTTCAGAGTAGATTGGATGTGCTGTTGAGGGATCTGGTGTAGGGGAGAACTTGTAGAGTAGGGCTGATGGTTGGACTTGATGATCCCAGGGGTCTCTTCCAACCTCAATGATTCTGTGATTCTATGACTTTGTAAGAGCATTTTGGTGCTGGAACTGTACCTCGACAGTGGATGTTGTGTTAAATCATTCTGGGGCTGTTGGTTGGCTGTCAGCTGAATATGAGCCAGCAACGTGTCCAGGTAGCCAAGAAGGCCAACAGCATCCTGGCCTGTATCAGGAACAGTTTAGTAGGTAGGACTAAGGCAGTGATCATCCCCCTCTACTCGGCACTGGTGAGGCCCCAGCGCAAGGGCTGTGTCCACTTTTGGACAGCTTACAACAGGAGGGACACTGAGGTGCTGGACAGTGTCGGAGAATCTGGTGAGGGGTCTGGAGTGCAAGTCTTGTGAGGAGCAGCTGAGGTTCAGATTGGATTTTGGGAAAAACTTCTTCACTGAAAGGGTTGTCAAGCCTTGTAAGAGACTGCTGAGGGCAATGGTGGAGGCACCATCCCTGCAGGTATTTAGAAGACATTTGTGTTGCAGAGGGACACAGTTTGGTGATGGGCTTTGTCAGAGTTGTGTTGATGGTTGGTCTCAGTGATCAGAAAGGTCCCTTCTAACCTGGACTATTCTATGATTTTGTGATTGAATGAAATGCTGCACAGGTACCGCATCTCTCTTGCTTAATTGTGTGGTCCAGGCATCTCAGCAGGCCTCATCACTTGGTTATTACTGCTTCAGGTGATTTTCCTCTGCTGGCCACATGTGCCAGGTTCAGCTGTGGATCTGGTGAATTGCACATCATCAGGAAGAGGATTACCAGCAGAATTAGGGAAGTGATTGTCTCCCTGTACTTAGCACTGGTGAGGCCAGCCGTTGAGTCTGGTGTCCAGTTCTGAGCACCTTCAACCCAGAACAGGGGCTGGAGCGAGTGCAGAGGAGGGACATGGGGCTGATGAAGAGCCTGGAGAACAAATCTGATGAAGAGTGATTGAGGGAGTCGGGACTCTTTAGTTTAAGGAAGAGGAGGCTGAGGGGAGACCTCATCCCTCTCTACAACTGACTGAAAGGACATTGTAGAGAGGTTGGTGCTGGTCTCTTCTCACGGGGAATTAGTGCTAGAAAAAGAAGGAATGGCGTCAAGTTCTAACAGGGTAGGTGTAGCTGGCCATGAGGCAAGAATTCTTCCCAGCAAGAGTGGTCAGAGCCTGGACTGGGCTGCCCAGGGAGGGGATGGAGTCCCCGTCCCTGACTGTGTTTCAGAGTCGATGAGATGTGGTGTTGGGGGAATCTGGTGTAGGGGAGGACTTTGTAGAGTAGGGCTGATGGTTGGACTCGATGATCCCAAGGGTCTCTTCCAACCTGAATGATTCTTTGATTGTGATTTTTTAAAACACCCAAAATTATCAGAATAATTGAAGCAGTCCATTTGTGTGGAAACTTTTCTTCCCTGAAGCGTCTACCCATTGCTGTCATCTCAGGTGAATCCTGTCTGTAATAACTTAACTAAATAAATAAAGGCACAAGGAAAACAAATCTTCTTGAATGGGAAAGGTGAGGAGGGAATCCAGTTAGACCACGAGGATTTATCTTTAGCTGTTATAATATTGAATCATGGAAATGCCAGCCTGGAAGAGGCCTCAGGTGGCGTATCCCTCTGCCAGGTGCCAGAATGATAGAGCTATAGTAGCACTGTCAGGTGCTTGTTTATATGCAGGTCTATATAAAGTCTCTGTCCGTATGAGTGTGGTGCAATGGAGACATCTAGGTGGTGCACCAGGTCCCATATGTCAGCACAGTCTTCTGGGGACAGAGGTTGCATGGATCCCTCTCTGATGTCTCCTTTTCTATTCTCTGAGAAGGCATACATAGAGTTTCCCCTGCTTTTCTGCACCTCAAGACAAGGAGAGGTCTTGTTCTAGCCCAAAGCTCTCAAGAGCTGATAACAACCACGTGTCACACATAGCAAACAACCGTTTGGACAGCCTACACTCATCCATCAGGGCTGGCACTTCCTGGTGACAGGGCTTCTTAACTTTTGGAAGTACCATGTTGTGGCCTTCAAGACATGCGTGGGAGCTAGGTTGTCTGAATTACCTCCTAATTTCTCCATGCTTTGCCTCCCCATCCCTAAAGCAGGGATCCCCCTGCTCTCCTGTGGTAGCAAATGTGATCCAGGTGGTGGGACGTTCAGACTCCATTGCAAAGAACCCAAGGCAGAAAGACACAGAGTGTAGAAGATCTCTTTATTTTAGCTGCGATGTTTATTTTGGAAGGAGGAACCACATTAGGAAGATGACTTTAGCAAAAACTTGGCCAGCTGCTGTGAAAACATCAGCTGAAGTTTATTGGATAGTAATTAAAAAAACGAGAAGAGTGAGGTCAAATTCTTGGCCCTGCTGGTAACAACAGGAACACGGGCTATGCGAGGGTCCCGAAGGAGAAAGTGGTGCAAAAAGAGGTCTGGTCCTGTCTCGTGATGGTGTTACACCTCCAACACGGTGGAACTGAAACCTCAAGAGTGATGGAAAGCATGTTTGAGGAGGCATGGCCTTCAATGAGGCCAAGTGCCAGGTCCTACGCTTGGGCCACAACAACCCCATGCATCGCTACAGGCTTGGGGCAGTGTGGCTGGAGCTGCCTGGCAGAAAAGGACCTGGGGGTGCTGGTCGACAGGAGGCTGAAGATGAGCCAGCAGTGTGCCCAGGTGGCCAAGAAGGCCAAGGGCATCCTGGCTTGCATAAAGAATAGTGTGACCAGCAGCAGTAGGGAGGTGTTTGTCCCCCTGTGCTCAGCACTGGTGAGGCCACACCTTGAGTATTGTGTCCAGTTCTGGGCACCTCAGCACAGGAGAGATATCGAGGTGCTGGAGCGAGTACAGAGGAGGGCAACGAAGCTGGTGAGAGGCCTGGAGAACAAGGCTTATGAGGAGCGATTGAGGGAGTTGGGATTGTTTAGTTGGAGGAAGAGGAGGCTGAGGGGAGACCTCATCCCTCTCTACAACTGCTTGAAAGGGCATTGCAGAGAGGTTGGTGCTGGTCTCTTCTCACGGGCAATGAGCGACAGAAGGAGAGGGAATGGCTGCAAGCTGCAGCAGGGTAGGGTTAGGCTGGCCATGAGGAAAAAATTTTTCACGGGGAGAATGGTCAGTCAGTGGAATCAGCTGCCCAGGGAGGGGGTGGAGTCCCCATCCCTGACTGTGTTTCAGAGTAGATTGGATGTGGTGTTGAGGGATCTGGTGTAGGGGAGAACGTGTAGAGTAGGGCTGATGGTTGGACTTGATGATCCCAAGGGTCTCTTCCAACCTGAATGATTCTATGATTCTATGATTCTATGTATAACCTGTGGCAGACCATAATACTTAAAATTGAGAAACTGAATACGTATTTACTACTATGATCATTTACGGCAAACAAGTAAACGATGCGATACCCTTTGAAACAGTAAAATAGAGCAAAAAAAAAAAGATTTAAAATCTATAATTTTAATCAAAAGTTTGTTTCGGTCATTGAAATTCTGTTATTGCTGCTTACAAACATTAAAGTCAATCAAAACATCAGTAGCCCGCAAGATCAATATTTTTAATATGTTTGCATTGCAGTGCTGCAGATTTTTGGCTAATGGATCTCCCCCATATTGATTTCCATGGGAAATGTTAGTCTGATACTGAAATAATTAAAAAAAAAAAAAAAAAGAAAAAAAAAAGCACCAGGGATTATTGGTTTGGAATTTTGAAGGAGATAGAAGTATAAAAATTGGTTATTGACTGGATTGCTTGGGGTGAATGAACCTTGGGCACTTGCAATAAACTTGTAGCGCGGAGTCATTACCGAATACTACCTTAGTCCCTTAAACCTAAAATCAGTCAATAACCTATTATAACAATGCAAATTGTGGTGAAATAACATAGCAGGTCATTTTCAAAGCAGCAGGATATTCATAAGCTTCCATACCCACATGTGGGTGGATGTATTAAACCACCGCCGGGAAGCGCGCAAGGGCGGATTTTCAAGTTTATTTCAATATACTGACCTTAGGTTGATCTTAATGCATAAGGGTTGGTTTAAAACAAGTCTAAGGGCTCTGTGGCTACTAAAATGAATAAAGGTACAGTAAAATATTATATACGAATGTATAAAAATGTACACTCAATATTGTCCCCGCTCTGGACAAATGCAGGGTGTTGTTTTGTTGTTTTTTTCTATTTATTCTGTGTTTTGGGCAGCAAACTACAAGTGAGTACCCTGAACTTGCAGGAGTGTCTTGGGCTCAGACTCTCCTGTCCATTTTCTGCACTCCTTCTTCATCCCAGAGCTCCATAAGCGTTATGAATTTGCTTACTTAGCTTAATTCTTCTCTTCTTAAGAGAGGAATCTCCTTGCACAGGGGAATCATGGCTCTTGGATCCTGCTTTGAAAACACTCTGAGCCTCTTGTTTCCCTCCACGTTGGGCACTAGTAGGTCAAAATGGGTACCACAATATGCAAGGCATCCATAGAATCAGAGAGTGGTTAGAGTTGGAAGGGACCTTCGAGATCATCCAGTTCCCACCCCCCTGCCCTGGGCAGGGACACCTCCCACCAGACCAGGTTGCTCAAACCCCCATCCAGCCTGGCCTTGAACCCCTCCAGGGATGGGGCAGCCACAGCTTCTTTGGGCAACCTGCTCCAGTGCCTCACAACCCTCACAGCAAAGAATTTCTTTCTGGTATCTCATCTAAATCTCCCCTCTTCCAATTTAAAGCTGTTACCCCTTGTCCTGTCACTTCACTCCCTGACAAAGAGTCCCTCCCCAGCTCTCCTGGAGCTCCCTTCAGGTACTAGGAGGCTGCTCTAAGGTCTCCCCAGAGCCTTTTCTTCTCCAGGCTGAACAACCCCAGCTCCCTCAACATGTCTTCAGTGGAGAGGTGCTCCATCCCTCTGATCATTTTCATGGCCATCCTCTGGACTCATTCCAACAGGTCCATGTCCTTTCTCTGTTGAAGTCTCCAGAGCTGGACACAGTACTCCAGGTGGGGTCTCACAAGAGCACAGCAGAGGAGTAGAGTCACCTCCTGTGACCTGCTGGCCACACTTCTTTTGCTGCAGCCCAGGATGGGGTTAGCTTTCTGGGCTGCCATTGTGAACTGCTGGCTCATGGTGAGCTTTTCATCCACCATCACTCCCAAGTCTTTTTCCTCAGGGCTGCTCTCCAGCCATTCTCTGCCCAACCTGTACTTGTGCTTGGGATTGCCACATCCCAGGTGCAGGACCCTGCACTCGGCTTGGTTGAACTTCATGCAATTTGCACTAGCCCACCTCTCCAGCCTGTCCAGGTCCCTCTGGATGGCATCCCTTCCCTCCAGCGTGTCAACCACACCACTGAGCTTGGTATCACCAGCAAACTTGCTGAGGGTGCACTCTATCCCACTGTCCATGTCTCCGACAAAGATGTTAAATAGCACTGGTCCCAGTACTGACCCCTGAGGAACTCCACTCATTACTGGTGCCACTTGGACATTGAGCCCTTGACCACAACCCTTTGAGTGCAGCCATCCAGTTTCTTGCCTACCGAGTGGTCCATCCATGACTTTAAGGTTCTGAGACCCAGGATGTTGTGTGGGACAGTGTCAAACACTTTGTATAAGTCCAGGTAGATGGCATCTGTTGCTCTGCCCTTGTCCACCAACTCTGTGGCAGTATCATAAAAGGCCACCAATTTTGTCAGGCACAACTTGCCCTTGGTGAAGCCATCTTGGCTGTCTCCAGCCACCTCCTTGTTTTCCATGTGCCTTAGCAGAGATTCCAGGAGGATCTGCTCCATGATCTTGCCAGGCACAGAGGTGGGACTGACCAGCCTGTAGTTCACTGGGTCTTCTTTTTTTTTTCCTTTATTGAATATTGGGGTTATGTTCTCCTTTCTCCAGACAGTGGGAACTTCGCCAGACTGCCACGATTTCTCAGATATGATGGAAAGCAGCTTAGCAACTTAGTGCAGTGGAATATGTTTTCAGCTGAGCTGTACAAATGTTTAACAACCATGTACCAGCACAGTGATGGTAACCTGGGAAAATGGTGGGAATGGGAAAGTCTGGGAAAGAGAGGTGGTTGTTTATATTTTATTCCTACGAACTCACCTGAGGGCATTTTTCCAATTTCTTTTTATGGGTTGGGTTTTTTTCCCCCTAATTGGTTACTTTGCTCCTACCTGGCCAGGAACAAAACTGGACCAAGTTGCACTGCTCTGCTTGGGTCAAAAATATAAGAAAATATGCCAAGCTCAGCAGAAAGCTGGTAGAGGCAGGATCAGTAATCGGTGCCTCGCTTTAACTACAGTTGTCTGGCAACAGGCAGGTTACTTCATCCCGACGGAGTCTCCGTGGACCAGCACCTTTGGGGAATAACTACTAATGAAGTCTAACAGTTCTCAGGAAAAAAAAGAAAAAGTAAAAAAAAAAAAACCCACAACTTGCTAATAGGAGTCTCATCCTTGGCGAGGTACCTCTGTAGTTACTCTTCAAGTCACGTAGCTTCCGAATAATTAACATCCTCCTCCAAATTGCTCCAGCCACGTATTTAGGACGGAGCGGTGCCTGCGCCGCCGGTGGCATCCCTGCTGCGGCGTGGGACCCCGCACTCTGCTGCACATCATCACCTCGGGGTGATGTTCCACCATCACCTTTCCTGTTTTCCCTTGAGAGGAGTGGATTTTAATTTTTGGGGGGTGGTCTTTTTCACAGTTCTCCGTGCTTTTTAGGTCGATACCAAAGTATCAGCTGTAGAGTGAACTGAGGTTTGGTTACAGAGGTAATGCAGGCTGCAGTGATTTCAAAAGCAGAAAGAAACCCCTAAGAAATACCATGTGGATCTCCTAAAAGTATTTTTTTTTCCCCCACAGTTGAGCAAAACTTGGCTTTTTTTTTTTTCCTAGAGTAGAAGCACGTTCCTCAGTGTGATTTGAAATAAGGTGTCTTAAATCTGCAACGGAATTTTATGTACCACAGGGAAAAAAAGTCCCTCTACTCAAGCATGCTGCACATTAAGTCTGCACACACACACAGAGCTTGTTGAATGGGAGCCGGTGTGTCACAGCAGCGAAGACGTTTTGCCCAGTGTTTGCAATGTCTGTGTCATTGACTATTAGTTTGAGGAAGAGGAGGCTGAGGGGAGACCTCATCCCTCTCTACAACTGCTTGAGAGGGCATTGCAGAGAGGTTGGTGCTGGTCTCTTCTCACGGGCAATGAGCGATAGAAGGAGAGGGAATGGCTGCAAGCTGCAGCAGGGTAGGGTCAGGCTGGACATGAGGCAAGAATTCTTCCCAGCAAGAGTGGTCAGAGCCTGGAATGGGCTGCCCAGGGAAGTGGTAGAGTCCCCATCCCTGACTGTGTTTCAGAGTAGATTAGATGTGGTGTTGAGAAATATGGTGTAGGGGAAACTTTGTAGAGTGGGGCTGATGGTTGGACTCGATGATCCCAAGGGTGTCTTCCAACCAAAATGATTCTATGATTCACGGTGAAGAATTTTCATAGGTTATTCTTGGAAGGTGACACACCTGCCTTGCCTGGTAGAATAAAGTTCCCCCACGTCCCGGGCTGCATCAAAAAAGGTGTGACCAGCAGGGAGAAGGAGGGGATTCTGCTCTACCTTGGGGAGACCTTTAGGCTGCCCAAGGAAGGGGTTGAGACCCCATCCCTGAATGTTTGTAAGAGTCGTTAAGATGTGTTGTTGGGGGATCTGGTGTAGGGGAGAACTTTGTAGAGCAGGGTTGATGGTTGGACTCCATGATCCCAATGGTCTTTCTGAACCTGAGTGATTCTGATTCTATGAACCCCCCTCCCACAGTGCTGCCTCCAGCTCTGGGGCCACCAAAAGCAGAAGGATATGGAGCTGTTGGAGCAGGGCCAAAGGAGGCCATGAAGATGCTGGGAGGGATGGAGCTCCTCTGCTATGAGGACAGGCTGAAAGAGTTGGGGGAGTTCAGACTGGAGTCTCTGAGGAGACCTTCAAGTCTCTCCCAGCCCCTAGAGGAAAGATGGATAGATGAAAGCTGGAGCTTTCATCAAACTTTCATCAAACTTTTACTTTGCATCAGTACTTTCATCAATCTCTTGATGAAAGAGGGGAGCCATAGGACAAGGGGGAAGGGTTTGGCACTGAAAGAGGGGAGATGGAGCTGAGATGTGGGGAAGAACTTCTTTGGTGTGAGGGTGGTGAGACCCTGGCCCAGGTTGTCCAGAGAAGCTGTGGCTGCCCCATCCCATTTTTGGGGGTTTCAAGGCCAGGTTGGAGGGGTCTTGGAGCTACCTGGTGTGGTGGGAGGTGTCCCTGCCCAGGGCAGAGGGATGGACTCGGTGATCTTGAAGGTCCTTTCCAACCCAAACCACCCTGTGATTCTATGAGAATGGTGTTGGGGAGATTGTAAATGCATTGTGAAGTTTCGCAGTGCCCTGTTTTGTGCTCTTAAGCAATGTGGTTTGGAAACATAAATTGATCACCACGGCCCCAGTTCAGGGAAGCAGCTGAAGCGTGATGCCACAGGGCACCAGGCACCGCTGCGTTTTACTTAAATCAAGACACATCAGGGATGTTATGGCATCCAGTGGGAGTGTTGCCGTACGCCCTGCTTCCAGGGCCTGCTGAAACCTTGCAGGGGATTTGAGCTGAATTCTCAAATCTATAGGCTTCAGTTTCACACATGCAAAACAGGTAATGCTGGATATGTGTTCCTGCTGTGTGAGCACAGAATCATAGCATGGTTAGAGTTGGAAGGGACCTTCAAGATCATACAGTTTCAACCCCTCTGCCCTGGGCAGGGACACCTCCCACCAGACCAGGTTGCTCAAACCCCCATCCAGCCTGGCCTTGAGTCCCTCCAGGGATGGGGCAGCCACAGCTTCTTTGGGCAACCTGCTCCAGTGCCTCACCACCCTCACAGCAAAGAATTTCTTTCTGGTATCTAATCTAAATCTCCCCTCTTCTAATTTAAACCTGTTACCCCTTGTCCTGTCACTTCACTCCTTGACAAAGAGTCCCTCCCCAGCTCTCCTGGAGCCCCTTCACATACTGGAAGGCTTCTCTTAAGGTCTCCCCAGAGTCTTCTCTTCTCCAGGCTGAACAACCCCAGCTCCCTCCACCTGTCTTTGTAGGAGAGGTGCTCCATCCCTCTGATCATCTTGGTTGCCCTTCACTGGACCCGTCCCAACAAGTCCATGCGATATGCTGTGATGTTTGTAATCAAGTCTTCCAGACAGGGGCTTTACGGGATGAGAAAGGAATTCCAGACAGGAATGAGATAGTTCTAATGCAGGAAAGCCCCATTATTGGGGTGTTACTATTCCTTGGTGTGATAAAATGTGGAAAAAGCAGCAGTTCCACGACACCCAGGGACTCTCATGACCCTGCCCAGCAGTCAGTGTGGTGCTTTACACCACAAATAAGAGCACAGGTAGGGTATTTATTCAGCTGGGTGCAGGTTTTTGAACTTTTTAAGTTTGGGGATGTTAGCAGCTGCCTGTAAGAAGGAGATCGGGACCAGTCGGCGGGGGTTGTACGGGTGAAATTCCTCCAGAGTCACGGGTGCTGGAGCTGCATCTCCATCACACACCTCTTCCCCCCCAGCTCCCTCTTAATTCCTCCCTTCTGTCATAACGGGGGAGAAATTGATTCCGAATGTGTTTTCTTGACCCCCTACTCCATACGTGTTGCCACCTAACCTTAAGCCATGTTTCTACAGTCTCGCCTGTATTTACAGTAATTATATGCATAATGTAGCATATTATTGTCTGGACTTCCTGTTTAATCAGTACAGAGCTTCTTACAAGTGCAGCTGAAAAGGGCAAACAAAATTAAAGCTTTATATACCAAAACAAGTTTGATTTGCTAAGCTCCCAGCATTCCAAAGTACACAGATTTGTTCCACCAAGTTTCGCGATGGCTTGCAGATGGGCAATGATTAATCAGAGAGCTAACTGTGAAGTAGTTTGCAATTAAACTGGAAAGCTCTGAAGCATGCTAATTGAATCAGAAAATTAGAGACACTGAGCAGTAATTGGCTATTTCTCATGCAGCAGGTGCCAGGCCACTCATCTGTGGAACAAGGTATTTAAGGCGCATTAGCACTAGTAAAAATACTTCTTGATATGGAACCGTCAGATTTTCTGCTCATTTTCACCATGGATGTCAAAACAGGCAGCTGTGGTGCCTGGTGGCCACAGCTCATGTTGCAGGAGTTGGAGCAGGGTCATCATGGACCTACATGCATGCGATGTCCAGCCTCAGGTGGGGGTTGAGGAACCTGAGTACGTTCCCAGTCCTTGCAGATGAGCAAATACCTCCTTTTTTTCTTGTGGGTTTTTTTTTTTTCCTTTTTTTCCTTTTCCTTTTTTTAAAGTAACCATAGTGTTATCACAGAATCAGAGAATCTCAGGGATTGGAAGGGACCTTGAAAGCTCCTCCAGTCCAATCCCCTGCTGGAGCAGGAACACCCAGAGCAGGTCACACAGGAACGCCTCCAGGCGGGTTTGGGATGTCTCCAGAGAAGGAGACTCCACCANATGTCTGGAAGTGTTGAAGGCCAGGCTGGATGGGGCTTGGAGCAACCTGATCTGGTGGGAGGTTTCCCTGCCCAGGGCAGGTGGGTTGGAACTTGATGATCTTGAAGATTCCTTCCAACCCAAACACTTCTATGATTCTATGTCCGGGTTGATCATTACAGGCTAATTACCAGGTCCAGCCTGTGGAGAGATCAGCCCTGCACCTTGGGATCCTCCTTCATAAACCGAGGCGATGCTTGCTCATCTGCTGCCCTGCCCATGGAGGTGTGTCCCTGGGAAAGCCATGCGTGGGTGCTGGGTACGGATGTATGGAGAGCAGTCCCGCTTCTTGGACTTTTGCTGGGGGAAAAAGGGACCAAAAGAGAGACCTTTTTATCCTATACGCTGCTTGCGAATGTGGAGATTCAGTGGAGTGTGGATCGCTGAGGTTCTCCAAGTGGCATTAATGAGGCACCATCACTTTTGTTTTCCATTTTTCCTGCAGATTTGAAAAAATAAAATTAAAAAAAACAAAAACAAAAACAAAACCTAAGTTTCTAGTTGAATATTAGTTGGGGGCATCAACAGTATAAATCTAATACCGCTGTGAGCTTAGTAGATGCACGGAGCCAATTCATATCGTGTCTCAGCGTGAGTTTATATCTTCTAATTAGTGGCACCATTTTATAGAGAGCACAGGCAATGAAAGTTTGTTTGCTGGGCCAGCGGGGACCCCAGTTTCGCTGGAGCAGAGTGATGGTGCCGCAACCAGCGCCGAGCGGCTGGTCGCCTGAGCGGGAGGTAACCAGCAAAAAAGAAAAAGCAAAAAAAAAAAAAACCAAAAATCAAAACCCATAAGAAAACAAGAGTGGGGTTTTAATAAGTGAAACGGCGGCGGGTTTTTACAGGGATATAAACCCTCCTCAAATTAGACGGGGTGGGGCGCGGGAGTTCTTCCTTGGAAAACTAATTAGCGCTCGGGATGCTTATTAGTGAATTGCAAAGCACAAAAAAGTATTAAGATGATACAAACGGGCTGCCTGGTATTGCTCTGAGTGTGGAGAGGCAGAATATTACAATATTCAAATGCTAATCATATCACTTAGCAGATGACTGCAGAAAGTAGTGTATTTGAACCGAGACATAAATTATAAATTGTAAACAGTGCATAGGGGATATGTTATAACTGTGTCTCATTTAAATTAAGGCAGGGAGTTTTCTCTGAAGCAGATTATGTGCCTTCATTAAGTTTTAAAGTCCCCTCTATAATGTTTTATTAAGATCGCTTGGCGCGGCGTTTCCCAAACTGGATGTTAGCAATATGCACTGGTGGAAGGGGCCGCAGCGGTGGCAGTGGCTCAGGTGCCTTGCTGTGCTCCACGGTTTTAAAGGTGGCTCTAAATGCTGCTTCCACACGTGCCTTCCCTGCCAAGGCCAAAGCCCACCTACACCGGCGACTCCCCCATCCCATATTACCCCAGTATAGGTACCAGTATAGGTTGGGAAAGGACCTGTTGGAGAGCAGCGTAGGGGAAAGGGAGCTGGGGATCCTGGTGGGCAGGAGGATGACCATGAGTCACACCATGCCCTCATGGCCAAGAAGGCCAATGACATCCTGGGGTGTATTAGAAGGGGATGGTTAGTAGGTGGAGAGAGGTTCTCCTCCCCCTCTCCTCTGCCCTGGTGAGACCCCATCTGGAATATGGTGTCCAGTTCTGGGCCACTCAGTTCCAGAAGGACAGGGAACTGCTGGAGAGAGTCCAGGGCAGGGCTACCAAGATGATGAAGGGAGTGGAACATCTCTCATAGGAGGAAAGGCTGAGGGAGCTGGGTCTCTTGAGCTTGGAGAAGAGGAGACTGAGGGGAGACCTCATGAATGTTGATAAATCTGTAAAGGGTGAGTGTCAGGAGGATGGAGCCAGGCTCTTCTCAGGGACATCCAATGACAGGACAAGGGGCAATGGGTGCAAGCTGGAACAGAGGAGGTTCCACTTCAATANCCCTCCTGGAGGCGTTCCTGTGTGACCTGCTCTGGGTGTTCCTGCTCTGGGAGGGAGACTGGACTGGAGGAGCTTTCCAGGTCCCTTCCAATCCCTGAGATTCTGTGATTCTGTGATTGACATCCCCTCCCAAAAAAAAAAAAGAAAGAGAACAAAACAATCCCCATGCCTTTGCTTTCTTCGCCGCTCCAAAACGTTTACGTGATCAATGTTTGTTGCTGGAGGGATAAAGTTTGCTCTTCCGTGGACAAGTGAGAACATATTGATCATTTTATTCTATTTGCTATTTCTGAGTTCAATATACCTCTGGAGTCGATAAGCGAGATCGAGAGCATATTCTTTCTTTCTTTCTTTCTTTTTTTTCCCCTTTTTGTGTGTGTGTGTGTGTGTGTGTGTGTGTGTGTGTGTGCGCCTGCTTGTAGCTTGTTCTCAAGATCCGAGATACATTTTTGATTAATCACGAATGCTCCGGGGTCATGGAGAGCAAATGTGTTTGTGGAGTGTCAGCTGATGCTGTCAGATAAATGTCTTAAGCTTAGCCAGGGTTCATGCCCCAGCTTTAGGCTGTGCCAAATGTCTCCCCTTGTTGAGGCAGATAACAGCCTCACTGGAGGCGACGGAGCTGTTTGTTCACGGAAAGGGCTGACCTTGCCATATGGGGCTACAGTCAGGTGAAAAAAGACACACACAAAAAAAAAAAAGAAGTAAAAAAAAAAAGAAATCCCAAACAAAAAAACAACAAAACCGCCGATGTTTTATCTGAAACTCTAAAAAAAGTCTCGAACTTCCTGCGGTTTTTTCCTTTTCCCCTCCCACCCTGCCCTTCTGCAATGCAAATGGTTCTCCTCCGGTGGCTACCTGGCCACCGTGGCCTCCTCGCCGGCTCCTGCTGGCCTCCACCTTTGATAACCTCCCTGTCTGCTGGGAAACTTCTGACAAGGTATTTTTACAGAGGGGGCCCTCAAAGAGGGGAGAGAGAAGCCCTGCCGGCGAAAAATAAACATTTTGAGGGAGAGTTCCCCTTTCTGGAGGCTGTTGGGGTCTCCCAAAATCTCCCACCAGGTGGCCCAGGGAAGTGAAGGCCAGGGGGTGACGGAGCAGGTTGATGGAGAGGGATGCTCAGTGGTTGCCTCCCCTCATCCCAGAAGGTTTTTTTGCGTCCTCTTGGGTTCATCCCGAGCGGTGGGTCCTCCCTAAGGAGTCATCAGATGCCATCAAGGAGCGGGGACGCCATTGCCAAGCCAACACCTGGAGAGCGCCTCGCACCAGGGCAAAAAAGATGGATCATATGGTGGTGCATAAATAAGTGAAAAACTCCCAGGGCTGCTCCTGGGCATTTGTGACAAAACCACCTCCAGCCGGTGCTTTCCCTCCCCTCTCCCCCAAAAACCTGTTTGTTCTGTGCTCCAAAGATGGTGCTCCACTTCTTCTCCTCTCAAGAAGTTCATTAGACGCGATAACGCCGCAAAAAAAACATTGGGGAAAAAAAAAATAAAAAGATACAAGGCATCTGTCATGAACTCCCACCAGATCTCTTGGAGATGAGACATTCTTAATATTTCATGCTGAACACAAAATATCTGGAGGAAATGGTTTTATATTCCTTGTACCAAAACAAAACCTTCGGTGTCAAACGAGTGATGCTGCCTGAGCGGCCCCTTCAACGCCCCTGTTTGGAATCTCTCCACTGCTAAAATATGAATTTCATTTTAATAAAACTTATGCTGTGAGAAAGAAAGAAAGAAAGGAAGGAAGGAAGGAAGGAAGGAAGGAAGATACGGTCAGTCTTGCAAACAGTGGTTGTTGGTTTTTTTTAGTTAGTTTGTTGTTTTTTTTAAATGAGATGTTTTCAGCTAACATCTAAATCAAATTAAAGGCAAACATTTTGCATGGCAATTTTAACTAAACCTCTAGCTGCTCTTGTCCTAAAACCAACTTTTTCTTCCTTCAAACAATATTTAACGTAGCGTTTTAAACCGCCATCGTCTGCCCGCCCTGTGTACGGCGGGGAGAGAGGAGGAGGGAGAGACATGTTTGAACTCTTCCAGTGGGGAAAAGTTAAGCAAATCCCTGTTTCAAGTTTATTCTTAGCGGCAGTTCACGGATTAAAAAGAATGCTTACCTGAGTGTCGGGGAAAAGGCACTTAAACAACTGCTGTGAATCCCAATAAAGTTGGAGGCGTTCATTTGAACACCGAGCTGGAGACACGTTCTTTAAATAGATCAGTAATCCTTCTTAAAAAGATAAACATACCCAGCTTGGCACATCTGCAAGCATTTCTACACGATAACGGTGTTATCCCTGACACGCAAAAAAATACATCTTTTCTCCAACTTTTGGTATTCGCATACACCGTTTCTGCAGCTGTTTTCCCCAGTGCACCCTTGTGTGTTCCCTTAGGCTGGCCATGAGGAAAGAATTCTTCCCAGCAAGAGTGGTCAGACCCTGAAATGGGCTGCCCAGGAAGGGGGTTGAGTACCCATCCCTGACTGTGTTTCAGAGTGGTTGAGATGTGGTGTTGGGAGATCTGGTGTAGGGGAGAGCTTTGTAGAGTGTAGAGAGCCCTTTGTAGAGGGCTGATGGTTGGACTCGAGGATCCCAAGGGTCTCTTCCAACCTGAATGATTCTGTGATTCCCAGCTCAGCTACAGCTTACAAATCAAGGTAGCATCGCCGTGTAGGAGCCCTGTGTGAGGAAGGGGCTCAAGCCCTTTGGCTCAGCCCATGGAGAGAGGGACTGTGCCTCTGCAGAAGTGACCAAAGCAGGTTGTGGTAATGGTACAGGGGCACCTTCCACCATCTGAACTGTGTTGGTCCTTTGGGTTGGCTTCAGGGAGGAAAAATTATATAGAGATCAAATTATTTCATGGAATCGGGGAATTGTCAGCATTGGAAGGGACCTCTAGAGATCATCTAGACCAACTCCCCCCCTGCTACAGCAGGATTGCCCAGACCACATCACAGGGGGGTCATTATCTATATCATCTATATCTATATCTATCATCTATATCTATATATCATCTATATCTATATATCATCTATATCTATATCTATCTAAATCTATGTCTATATATGATATAGAATCATAGACTCACAGAATTCTATGATTCTATATCTATATCTAGTCATCTATATCTATATATATCTATATCTACATCTATGCTTATGGTTTTATGTGATATATATTATTTCTATTTGTATATTATATTTTTAATATATTTACATTTATATATACATTTAGAGAGAGAGAGAGAGAGAGAGAGAGAGAGATGGCTGCCCTCAGGCTCAGCTCAGCTGGAAAGGCAGGGTAGGAGAGGTGAATGCAGAAATAAAATTATCGATGGAATTAAATCAAAGGAACAACAGAAGTCTTTTATCAGCAAATTTATCAGTACAGTTGTGCTAAAGGTCTCCCACAAACAGTTTATTGACCCTGGTTCCCGCCTCAAGTTACTCCTTGATGGGGGCTCAGCGTTATTTGGGATATTAAACTTTTTAATTAGCCCAGCCAAATTATGAATTGTGTTCCACTTTCTTGTTACTTCCCAGTCCTGACCTTTTTAGTGAATTACCTACCTGAGTGTGAACTCCTTCAGCAGTTGCTGGTTCAGACCGCAGCCAGCGAAGAGTAGCAAAGATGATGTTGAAATTTAAAAGGTTTGGGCAATCTGTGACTGCTAGTGAATTTGTCCCATCCCTGGAGGGGTTCAGGGCCAGGCTGGATGGGGCTTGGAGCAACCTGGTCTGGTGGGAGATGTCCCTGCCCAGGGTAGGGGGGTTGGAACTGGGTGGGCTTCTTCTTGGTCACTTCCAACCCAAACCATTCTGTGACTCTATTTGTCTGTCTGTCTGTCCATTTGTCTATTCAGGGTTCATCCAACAAGCAGTTGGTTAATGGGTTTGATCCGTGAGTTGAGTTCTGCTGGTGGGATGTGCTGCTCATCCCTGGCTTGGGACCTCTGGACAGGGTGGTGGTGAGGTTCTCAGGCTTTCCCCAGGCCTCTTCAGAGGGCAGGTTGTGTGTATGTATGTTTTTACTTTATTTTCACCTTTATTTGGGGACTGCCTCACTCAGGGAGCTGCTGAGTTTCACAGGCAGCATTCACCTGCCCTATTTTTTAACTGTGTTAATTCAGGTGCCACCTCATTGCCCTCACCATCTTGAAGTTCCTGGTCTGGTTCCCTTGCAAACACAGTTAATTCAGTCCACTGCTGACTTTTAATTAGACATAAGGAGAAGATAAGACTGTGTTGCTTGTTGTCAGAATATGACCTTAGTGCATCCTACGTGGGAATGAATATTTGTGGTTTAGCAGCTCAGCAGGAGCAAGAGGTATTTGCTTTGCTACAGCTGGACTCTGTGGGGAAAGTTGGCCACCTTCTAGCTACAGAAGAAACTTAATAAAGCTAACGAGGGAACCTGGAAAATGAGCTACGGCGTTGCTGTGCTCAGAAGTCCCAGAGAAGCATCAGTCAAACCAGGTTTGCGGAGGAGGTGTCTGGTTTGGTCAGCAGAAATGTGAAGGACTTCCCTCTTCCCACTGGGGACCTGGTCTCCTTGAGGCAAGCTCTGGAGAAAAGGCAAGTTAAGGCAAGTGGAGGCCAAGCAAGAACATACATTGGAGGGATGGAAAGATAAAGTCATATGGACATCGTGCTGGGAGAGGGGCAATGGGCACCTCGCACTGGCTTTGACCTCTTGGACGTGCATGCCAGGAGAGACAGTCAGTATTTGGTCTTTCCTGGTTGTGAGCACAAAATGTCAACCTCCTTTCTTTTTTCTGTGGTCCATCTTTGCTGGGAACAAGTCCAGAGCTTCTGCAGGTGCCTGCAAAAGGGATTTCTTGACAGGGCTGTCAAAGTGTGTCAGCCACCAAAATGGGTTTCCATCATCAACAGTGGCATGTGGATGGTGGAAACCTGTTGACTGTGTTTTTCTGGGAGCTTTCAGCTGTCCCTAAGGGAAACTGCTGGGTGTTAGGCAGAACTTCGTGACACCTGCTCCACCTTCACTATGGTACATGCATTGGATCTGCCCTACCCTTGGTGTCATCCTCCTAACATGTTTGCCAGTAGAGGTTCTTCTCTGAAAACTGTCTCAGCCTGTGTCCTGTGAGGCTGCTTTTCCCAGCTTGAGACAGCCACTGTGCTTAGATGTGACCTCACTTCACCACCTCCCTTCCACGCCGATTCTGCATAACACAACAGCCAGCTCTTTTCTCTCAGCCCAGCCCAGAGAGATCATCCTGGACATGATAAGGCCACAGAATCACAGAATAGTGTAGGGCTGGAAGGGATCTCTGGAGATCATAGAATCATAGAATCATTTAGGTTGGAAGAGACCCTTGGGATCATCAAGTCCAACCATCAGCCCTACTCTACACGTTCTCCCCTACACCAGATCCCTCAACACCACATCCAATCTACTCTGAAACACAGNGGGTGGCCTCCCCAGTGCTGAGCACAGGGGGACAATCACCTCCCTACTGCTGCTGGTCACACTATTTTTTATGCAAGCCAGGATGCCCTTGGCCTTCTTGGCCACCTGGGCACACTGCTGGCTCATGTTCAGCCGCCCGTCAACCAGCACCTCCAGGTCCTTTTCTGCCAGGCCAGATCATGTAGTCCAACCTCCTGACAGAGCAGGTCCACCCAGAGCAAGTCACATAGGAACATGTCCAGGTGGGGTTTGAATGTCTCTAGAGAAGGAGATTCCACCACCTCTCTGGGCAGCCTCTGCCAGGGCTCTGACACCCTCACAGCAAAGAAGTTCCTCCTCATGTTTAGATGGAGCTTCCTATGTTCAAGTTTGTGCCTATTCCCTCTTGTCCTGTCACTGAGCACCACTGAAAACAGATTGGCCCCATCCTCCTGACACCCACCCTTGAAGTATTTATGAGTGTTGATCAGATCCCTCCTCAGTCTTCTTTTCTCCAGACTAGGAAGACCCAAGTCCCACCTGAGCTGTGGTGAGAGCAAGCCAGGTGGATGCAAGGTCTTCTTCAAGGAAAAGAGCTTGGCAGCTGGAGTTAGGGGCAGGTTATGGTCAGCACCATGCAAAGCCCTGCCACATTTTGAAAATCTAACATATAACAAAGAAGTGATAGGCAAATACAGTCAAAACCCTGCTGTACGACGTGACAAAGGGTTGTCAAAAGGACCAGCAGCCAGATTACTCCAGCCCTTTGCAGGCTTTTCAGCAAAGGAGAGCTTCATTGAAGAACTTGAAGTCAATCCAGTAGGTCTGCAGCAGTTTATGAGGAACACTGCAGGAGTTCATCACCTGGAGGACTGTGTAATGAGCTGTCTGGAGGCAGGAGGGGATTTGAAAAGAGGTTAGGCAGCTGGCAGGATGCTCGTGGGTGTCTCAAGGAGCTTGAGAATGGTCCTGAGCCTTGGGATGTGCTTTCCTGCTCCTCAGGCAGTGTCTGGTCCACTTTTCCCCACACCGAGGGATGCCCTGCAGGCACTGCTCTGGAGACAGGATTTCCCTGGGGCTCTTCCCAGGAGGTGGTTGGATTCCACCACCCTGTTTTGGGGTTGGGGAGGGGTTATTTTAGGGAGGACAGACACGGGCCTGTTCGGTGCCAGCTGGATGCAGTGCCCAACAACGCTCCTGCTTTATGTTTAATTTATCAGTGAGGATGAAGCCCACAGGCTCCCAAAGTTTTTTAAAAAAAGATCTTCCTTATGTTAGGAAATCAGAGCCAGTGAAGGATGCAAGGAGAAGACTGGACGGTCAAAGCTGTAGAATATGAACTAAGATCTTTAGGGTGACGTTCAGGAGGGGGATCTGCAGAGCTGGGGCTCGGTGGAGAGGACGATGGAGGGGCCGTGGTCCGGCCGGAGAGCCTGGGCAGCACCTCAGCAAGTGGGCTGAGGATGGTTTTGGGGACGTTACACAGGATTAGGGGTTTAGGGCTTTTAGGGACATTACACAGGATTCAGGCCACAGCTCACACCACCCGAGACAAGGGCCGGTCCGTGAGAATTTGTGTCAGTGAGGAAAAAGGATGATGTGCTCTAAATGGTGTTTTTACCTTTGTTTTCGGTGTCTGTTAAAGGCACACGTTTTAGCCACGTACACGCGACTCTTCCGAAGCTGAATTTCTTATTATGATTATGTAAATGTTGCGAGTTGATTAAGTCTTTGTAGTTATGTTTTGGCTCATAGCAACGTCTTTATCAGCAGCATAATTCATACCGTAGCAGTTAGTATGACACTAGAGAGAAGTATCAGTTTATTTCTTGGAGCTAATTGGCTCCACTGCATAGTTCAAAAATCACTGGCATCTAGTCAAGCCCTGCTCACAGAAAATGCACCACGCTAATAAACTCGCATCTGATATTAGCTGTAAAATGGCTGGTAAATTCAAATTAAGGCGGATCCCACCTACAATCCCTGTTTAAAAGCTGTTTACGTGTGGCAAGGTAAATAGTGAAACGACCAAGGTCCAGTAGGTCTGCTTCGCCTGCCAGGTGCCTGGCCGTGGCTCTCACAGAATTGTTTCGGAAATGTGAAATCGGTTGCTTTAGTCGTATTTTTGCTCTTGTGTATCTTAGTGAGGAAGGGCACACAGCGCAGGCATTCCTGCTGATGGATATGCTTTTGGGGAGGTTAAAGAAAAGGCAGGCTGGATATAACCCCAGTAAAGAGGTGCGGTTGTAAGGAATGGGAAATTGTATAGGTGTATGGGAAAAATGGGTGTGAAGGAGGAGGTTTGATTTTTTATGCTTCAGTTTGGGTTTAGAGAAGGCAAAGGCATCCTTCCCTTCCCTTCCCTTCCCTTCCCTTCCCTTCCCTTCCCTTCNAAATCTTCCCTTCCCTTCCCTTCCCTTCCCTTCCCCTTTTTGGAGCTTTTAGTTTTAAATAGTTGGGCTTTATTCCACATTTGTTTAACTGCGCCCACAGGAGGAGAGACAGCGATGGCAGTTCCATCCCCCACCCCACACACACCTTCCTCATCTGTCCTGTCCCCTCTGAGCAAATGTTAGCACAAGTGGCAGCAAGTGGGGACAGGCGAGTGATGGATGGGGCTCAGGGAAGCCGTGTCAGGGTGGAAAAAGGCCTAGGAAAGGGAAAAAAAGAGGTGTCTGAAACGCTTCTTCAGCTGCAAGAGCCACCACTGCCGAAAAGCCTTCTTCTCCAGGCCTCCTCGGGGAGGGTGGCAGCGGAGGGGCCATGTCTGCTGATGCTGAGGGAGGAACGTGCAGTTCCTTTTGACAGTTTAATCACATTTTTCACTGATGCCAGTCTGCCCTGTCCTCCCCATTTTAAGATTGCAGAGAAAACTCTCAGCAGCAGCAGCAGAGGAGATGTTGCAAGGCACAGAAGCTTCCGTTTTCAAAAATACATATTTAAAAAACTCTTAAAAAAAACCCCACATGACAAGGGGGAAGGGTTTGACACTGAAAGAGGGGAGGTGGAGCTGAGATGTGGGGAAGTTCTTTGTTGTGAGGGTGGTGAGACCCCAGCCCAGGTTGCCCAGAGAAGCTGTGGCTGCCCCATCCTTTTTTGGGGGTTTCAAGGCCAGGTTGGAGGGGTCTTGGAGCAACCTGGTGTGGTGGGAGGTGTCCCTGCCCAGGGCAGAGGGTGGCACTGAGGGGGCTTTGAGGTCCCTTCCAACCCCAACCATTCAAGGGTTCTATGATTCCATGACCTCTTGGCCGTTCAGCAGAGCAGTGTCGTACTCTACTTCACTTTTCCTGGTCCTGGGGAAGAGATTTTGGTGGTGCCTCTGGAATATAGAGAACTTCAATAGAAGTTTTTGTACCAGGACACAGGCTGAAGCTGGCACTGCATTGTCTTTGCAGCTGCCTGTCACATTTTGAAATTTTAGGCTGGTTTCTGTGGATTATTTCATCACTGCCAGCTAATAATTCAGGGTTGGAACTCAATGGTCTTAAAGGTCCCTTCCAACCCGAACTCTTCTATGTCTCTATGACTCTAATGTGTACCCGTGACCAGCTTCTCCTGGGCGGAAGGTGGTCCCTGTGCTTTTTCAAAAGGCAGCCCCAGGCAAGTGGAAATGTGACCTGCAGTGCTGCCAGACTCGCTCCTTATTAAAATGTAGGCTGATTTCCTCGCTGGGTACCCGCTCAGGTATCTTGTATCATCTTCTGTCAGGGTTGTATCTCCCCATCAGTTTGTGTGACACCATCTCTTCTGAATAGGACAAAGGCTCACCGCTGCTGTCAGCCCCTGTTCCCTGCTCAGTGTTCGCCTGCTCCTTTGTGGATCCCGTTTTGTTTTGTTATTCTGGGGGTTTGGGTTTGGGTTGGTTTTGAAGAGCATCCTTTTTGCCCACCCTGTCCTCTTTCCTGGCACATCACTTGTGGGACGGCATGATTTTTGGGGGGGGGTAGGCCTGGTGGTGGGATGAGACAAGCTCAGATCTGGGATGCTTTTCCTCTCTCCACGGCCGGCGGAGAAAAAGGGACAGTCTCTGGTGCCCACTCTGCCGAGAAAAGTCGATTCATGTGTAAATTACTGGTTGCCCTTTATTTGCTGGGGTCCGGGGAGAGTACACAGGCAGATAAAAGGCTCGGTGGGTCGGGGCTGAGTACGCGCCGGTTTCTCCCGTGGCTGCGGCGACGACGACGGGGGTGAGGGTTGTTGTCGGAGATTATCAGGGCAGGCTCTGGTGTCTTATCGTTATCTACGGGCGTGAAAAATGAAATCCAGCACGGGGGAGGCATTTGCAGCTGTGCAGTGGCCTTATCCGTCAGCTTTGGGAGCACTGCACATCTGTCTGTATACTGAAAGGCCTGCTTTCCGTGCCTCTTATACCGAGGAGGGAAGGCAGGCCCTGGGCCTCCTCCAGCCCCTCTGCAGGAAAGATTACCAAAAAAAAAACCAAAGAAGAAAAAAAAAAAGCCAGCATTATCTGAGCAAAATCACTTCTGAGATCTTATATAAAAAAGTGGCCTAGGGAGGGTTGTGGTTGTTCTGCACCGAAACCTTTTCAAGAGTTTGATTTCCAATGGCATCCTGGAGGGGCATCAGGAAGAGTGTGACCAGCAGGTGGAGGGAGGTCATCCAGCACCTCTTCTCTGCTCTGGGGAGGCCAATGTGGAGCACTGGGACCAGTTCTGGGCTCCCCAGTTCCAGAATGACAGGGAACTGCTGGAGAGGGGACACTGGAGGACCACAAAGATGATGAGGGGCCTGGGGCATCTCTCTGCTGAGGAAAGGCTGAGGGACTTGGATCTTTTGAGTCTGGAGAAGTGACGGCTGAGGGGGGATCTGATCAACACCTGTAAACACTGAAAGGGTGGGTGTCAGGAGGGTGGGATCGGTCTATCTTCAGTGGTGCCCAGGGACAGGACAAGAAGGAATGGGAACAAATTTGAACATAGGAAGCTCCATCTAAACATGAGNAGAGGGGACAGCAGAGCACCACAAAGGTGCTGAGGGGCCTGGAGCATCTCAGGAGGAAAGGCTGATGGATTTGGGTCTGTTTAGTCTGGAGAAGACTGAGGGGGGGATCTGATCAACCACCTTAAAGTGTGGGTGTCAGGAGGATGGGATCAGTCTTTTTTCAGTGGTGCCCAGGGACAGGACAAGAGGGAACGGGCACAAACTGGAACGTAAGTTCCATCTCAACATGAGGAGGAACTTCTTTCCCTTGAGGGTGGCAGAGCCCTGGCAGAGGCTGCCCAGAGAGGTGGTGGAGTCTCCTTCTCTGGAGACAATAAAACCCCACCTGGACACATCCCTGTGGGGCCTGCTGTGGGTGGATCTGCTGTGGCAGGAGGTTGGACTGGGTGATCTCCAGAGGTCCCTTCCAACCCCAGAGCACTGTGCGATTCTGCCGCCTGCAATTCCCAGTCACGGCGTTGAACGGCTCTCAGCTCCTTCCAACACCCCGTGTTGTGTCTCATCTAATAACGTAGTTATAATATATTTGTCTACTTTACAACTGTATTTGTATTGGCATATAAAGTGTGCGGCAGCTGGGAGCTGTGTGGGGGTGGCAGAAAGTTATTTGATCTACAAAATCAGTTACCTGTCACTCAGTTGCCTTTCACTGAAACATAATAAAGAACCATTATGGGCCTATTAGCAGTGCTGATGTAAATGCATTTTACGTGCCATTTTCAGATCAACAGTTACCCACACAAAAGTAAAGTTGTTAAGTACAGCCTCCTTCTGTTCAAGGAGGCAAATCATAAATCAGGCAGGATATTAAGCTTATGAAATGTAAATTCAAGACCCAGAGGGTCAGATCTACAAGGTCGGCTTCAGCTTAGGCATTGGGGCCTATCCTTCCCTTAATAACCAGTCACCTCCGCTAGCGCATTGCTTTCTCCTTTTTTAACAGTTATGAATGCTTCTTAAAAGGCTTTTTTTTTTTTGGAGGGGGGAGGGCAAGGTAAAAAAGAAGCAAGCCTTTTAATATATTGTAAAAAAGGTAGAAATTAAATGGCTCAGCCTGGATTAGGAGAGTGAGGGTATAACTTGTTGCACACGAGTTTCATATCTCCCGCGAGAATTCTTTTCTTTTTCATTGTTATTAATGATATCACGTTCTTGTGTATAATATTGATGCTATTGAAATCACTTAACGGCTTTATTTGCCAGAGAGAACCTGTCTAAAAAAAGAAAGTTGTTAGTGCTAATATTTTGAAATTCACCTCACATCCCTTGTTACTCTTTTAGTTATTTAAATTCCATTTTGAAAATTCCCACAGTTCGAGAACCTAGAGTTTCCTCTTGATCTTATCGACACAGTTTGAAGCGAGTGTCTTCAAAGCCACCCATAAGTGCACTTTTTGTCTCTTTTTGTGGATTAGCGAGGCCCACACTGGGGGTGAGAAGAAAATACAGAATACGGTAAAAAGCCAGTTCCTCACAGTTTTATTTCACTCACTCCTACACAACTCTCCGGTTCGCTTGATGGGCCCATCCCAGCGCTTCTGGTCCCTGCCCCACCTGGTGTGACACAGGAAGGACCACCGTGCCTCCTGGCTCCCCTTGGGCAGCCGGGGAATGGGGAAAAAGTTTGGTAACTTGGGAAAGTTTTGTCAGTTGTAGCCAAAACTGAGGCACCGTAGGGAAACCGCATGGTGGGTCCAGGTAGGGATTCGGGTGGAGCGTTTGGCAGCGTGAGATAGCGGGTAACGACAGTGGTGAAGGCTGCAGCCTGAATAAGCCTTGATTTAATTGGGTTGATAAAAGCCATGTTCTTTAGCTGCCAGCCTACCTGGCCACCTAGTATCCTTACTTCTAGTGTGAGGTAGCCTTATCAGCATAAAAACACATTTTCTGGAAGGTATGTCGGTAGTGAACTCGGTCTTAAAACCACTCAGGAAAGTTAGTAGGGGAATGGGGTGGGGATTATTTTTTTCAGGCGTATCAACCTGTTTGTGTAGTAACAGAAGTGAAATATTTGGCAGTTCTGTATGTATACAAATATGCTTCGTGTGTGTGTGTAAGTATGGAGCACAGTACACAAATATACCGTTTACTTAATATAAGCAACAACATTCTGTGGCAATTTTCCTAAGAATGTATTTCATACATCTGTGAGGATATATATATATGATATAATTATATGACAAATAAAAATATTTGAAGGTAGTGAACAGATTTGTTTATCCACATAGGCATTTACTTACCAGGGTAGCTGATCTCAAGTGCAGGATTCTTATCTGCGTGGCGCCGTAAACACGCGGTCCGTATACGCTCCGAGCTATACGTAACAGCAAGGAGCAGATACCAGGGCTGAAAATAAACCCAAATTTCTGAGGACTGCAGCCTCTGGGGCAGGCGAGTGTGGAATTACGGTGTGTGGAATTACGGTACCGGTCAAAAGGATTGGCTGGAGAGTTATTTAAATAGTTATTTAGCTATTATTAATATTTAGTTATTTAAATAACAAGGGATGTGAGGTGAATTTCAAACTATTAGCACTAACAACCAATGGAGTTCAATCCAGCTGCTGGCCGGTCACCAGTGGTTCCTCAGGGCTTAGTGTTGGGGCCATTTCTGTTTAATGTCTTTATTGATGATCTCAACCAGGATACAGAGAGCACCGTCAGTGAGTTGGCAGATGACACCAAGGTGGGTGGGAGTGTTGATCTGCATGAGAGCAAGAAAGCTCTGCAGAGGAACTGGGATAGATTGGATCCATGGGCCGATATTAATGGCATGGGCTTCAACAAGGTCAAGTGCCAGGTCCTGCCCTTGGGCCACAACAACCCCATGGATGGCTACAGGCTTGGGGCAGTGTGGCTGGAGCTGCCTGGCAGAAAAGGACCTGGGGGTGCTGGGTGACAAGTGGCTGAACATGAGCCAGCAGTGTGCCCAGGTGGCCAAGAAGGCCAAGAGCATCCTGGCTTGTATGAGAAATAGTGTGACCAGCAGAATTAGGGAGGTGATTGCCCCCCTGTGCTCAGCACTGGTGAGGCCACCCCTTGAGTCTGGTGTCCATTTCTGGGCATCTCAACCCAAGAGAGATCTGGAGGGGCTGGAGCGAGTGCAGAGGAGGGACACGGAGCTGGTGAGAGGCCTGGAAAATCAATCTCATGAGGAGCCATTGAGGGAGCTGGGACTGTTTAGTGTGAGGAAGAGGAGGCTGAAGGGGAGGCCTCATCCCTCTCTACAACTGCTTGAAAGGGCATTGTAGAGAGGTTGGTGCTGGTCTCTTCTCACAGCCAATGAGCGATAGAAGGAGAGGGAATGGCTTCAAGCTGCAGCAGGGTAGGGTTAGGCTGGACATGAGGCAAGAATTCTTGCCAGCAAGAGTGGTCAGAGCCTGGACTGGGCTGCCCAGGGAGGTGGTGGAGTCCCCATCCCTGACTGTGTTTCAGAGTGGTTGAGATGTGGTGTTGAGGGATCTGGTGTAGGGGAGACCTTTGTAGAGTGGGGCTGATGGTTGGACTTGATGATCCCAGGGGTCTCTTCCAACCTGAGTGATTCTAGGATTTGATGATATCAGGGGGCAGTGTACTCGGTGTGGCCTTTTTGGGGGGATGGGATCCTACACTGTTTTTATCTTTAAATACAGAGAGAGGGAAGTCGCGTGGCTGGTGTGAGGCTAAAAGCGGGCAGGTTTTGGGGTGGGCTTAACCTACATCCCTTGTGATTTATGAGGACAAATAAGTGAAAGTGCTACGAATTGTGTATGCACTTAAGCGGCCTGACATTTGAAAATTTGCATGCTATTTGCATGACATTTAAAATCCGATCCCGGTGGGGAGAGGCCAGCCGGGGAGGAGGTCATGGAGGGAAGACGACTTTTGGCAAACCTTCACCCTTCCAATGGGATGTGACCATTGGGAAGAGGAGGAGTGGCCACACCAGGTTTTTCTGCTTTCTGTTAAGGGGCTGTTAATTAATTGCAAACGACCCTCCCCGCAGCCTCAGGCCTGAGCAGAGCTTCGGAGGAGCAGCCACGTTTCGCCTTCACTCGACTTCACGGCACTTAAAAAAGCTTAAGTGAGAGTTCTGTTGTTTCTTATTATTTATTGAAGGCCCAGCAAAGCAACACCAAAACTAAGGTCATGTCACGAAGTCAGCACGAGAGTCATTCTTAGGGCTGTGCTTCTCACTGTTTTCCGGATTGCTTTGCAAATAATAAATCAAATTCCTCCTCAAGGTGACATGTCAGTAATTTCAAATTTGATTAGCTTTACGTGAAGGGTGTTGATACGTTTCTACACGAGCTAATCTTTGATAGCTCAGCAGACTGACAACCTCAACACTTATAATGCCCCCTTTGTGACAGTGTGGCACACTGAAATAATGTTAAGCTACTTAAATCTGTAAAACCGTGGGGATGCTGGTTGGGGTACGGCTCAGCAAGCTTGACTTTGGCCTGTTCCTCCTAAGAGGATCTGGGACATGGAATATCTGTTCTGGTTTCATTTCTCATGTCATCAATGCAAACAGGAGGGGAATATCTACGTCAGTGTCTCGGTTTGAGGTAAAATAAACCAATTTTCTGGTTTGCAATTCTACTTTTTTAGCTGGGCCTCTTCTTAGTGACCAAACTCTGGAATGAACAGGTTGGTTAGAAACTGTCCCCTCTCAGGGTGACCAGCCCTGGTCACTCAAGGGATGGTGCAGAGAGGCCCTGGCTTGTACTCATGGCTGGAACAGCCAAGGGCAGGGAATGGTGGGGTTTGCCCCCTTGGAGGGTGGGAAGCGGAAAAGCCTCCAGGGGTCACCCCTGTGGGGAGGAGGGGACAGGACAGGGGACCCCAAACTGACCCACAGGGGACTCCATCCCATCCCCATCATGCTCAGTGTAAAAGCTGAGGGATCAAAGGGTCAACCCTCTTCCTTCCATGGCCGACGTCCCAGGAGGACCCTGTCTGTTCCTCTGCCTTTGACGCCCATCCCAGCGTTCCTGACTCCAGAGCTGGAACCCAGCTCCTGTCAGTCACCCAGTCCAGGCTGGGACTTTACCTGATGCTGCTGGGGACGTTATTGTCATCCTGGGAGCTTGATACGGTTTTGTATATATTGCATTCATTTCATTATTTTATTCTTTATTTATTTATTTATTTTAGTATTAATACTTCATTAAAGTAGTTCCAATCACTCTAAGCGCATAAATCTCTTTATCCTCTTCCTCCCTTCTAATTACCTGTGAGAAGAGACCAGCACCAACCTCTCTACAAGTAGGTGTAAGGAGTGATGAGCCTCAGCCTCCTCTTCCTCCAACTAAACAGTCCCAGCTGCACGAGGTCAGGGAAGCTCTGCAGAGGGACTTGGATAGATTGGATGGATGGGCTAATGATAATGGCATGGGCTTCAACAAGGCCAAGTGCCAGGTCCTGCTCTTGGGCCACACCAACCCCCATGGATGGCTACAGGCTTGGAGAAGTGTGGCTGGAGCTGCCACGGAGATGCTGGGAGGGCTGGAGCCCCTCTGCTGTGAGGACAGGCTGAGAGAGTTGGGGGAGTTCAGCCTGGAGAACAGAAGGCTCCAGGGAGACCATGGAGCCCCTTCCAGTCCCTAGAGGGTCTCCAGGGAAGATGGGGAGGGACTCTTCATCAGGGAGGGGAGCCATAGGATGAAGGGGGATGGCTTCAAACAGGAAGAAGGTAGATTTAAATGAGATATTGGGAAGAAATTTTTCATTCTGAGGGTGGTGAGAACCTGACCCAGGTTGCCCAGAGAAGCTGTGGCTGCCCCATCCTGCTGGGTTGGAGGGGGCTTGGAGCCACCTGGTGTGGTGGAAGGTGTCCCTGCCCAGGGCAGGGGAGGTGAGACTCAATGATCTTTAAGTTCCCTTCCAACCCAAACCGTTCTATGATTCCACTGATTATTGTCCTGGAAATCAGACCAGTAATCGCAGGGGTTAAGAGTCTCAGCTGGAATAAATCAAGGTGCTGTAATATTCTAATGGTTGAGTGGCACTCAGAATTGAGATTTTTGGCATCAGCGCTTTGGGTGCTGCCCAGAGCAAAGGAATGGCACTGTGTGGTGATGGGCAAAAAATATCCTTGTCACTGCCAAGTCCAGGAGGGACGTTGTGACAGGGCAGCAGTGAGCAGAGCAGAGTAGTGCCCGATCCTTAGTAGATATGGGCCGTAAAATACGTGTCAGAGTCTGCAAGGTGCTTTGCTCTATCTGCCGGGTGACGTGATGCATGAGCAGTGTAATTGCTGCTGGAGGGTGGGTGTTTGTTCAGGTGATTGCCTCCCTGGGCAGATCACTGCTTTTTGTAATTTGCCTGACTCTTTTACATATTTTGTGTGAGCGCCGGGTAGGCCGCTGTCGGACCTGAGCCTTTTTAACGACTTGTTCCGGACTCAGCAGATTTTCTCTACTCAAAAATCGATCCACCGAAATGTTGTTTGGGAGTAATTGATTCTGTTTGCTGTGGAGTGGCCTGTGGCTGTGTCGCCCTTCCTTTTTATCTCACTCGAGGAATGCCACCACGTTAGCACAGAAATATGCCTGACAACAGCTGAGGCAAGGAAAAGAAGCTGCTCCTGGCGGTCGTTCCGAAGTGAGTAGCTCTTTATACGTCATGGCATCGTCCGTCATACAAAGTGAAAACTTAAATCATAGAATCAGGGAGTGGTTAGAGTTGGAAGGGACCTTCAAGATCATCCAGTTCCCACCCCCCTGCCCTGGGCAGGGACACCTCCCACCAGAGCAGGTTGCTCCAAGCCCCATCCAACCTGGCCTTGAAGCCCTCCAGGGATAGGGCAGCCACAGCTTCTCTGGGCAACCTGGGCCAGGCTCTCACCACCATCACAGGAAAGAAGTTCTTTCTGGTATCTCATCTAAGTCTCCCCTCTTCCAATTTTAAGCCATTATGAGGATTATGAGCTTATGAGGATCGATTGAAGGAGTTGGGATTGTTTAGTTTGTGGAAGAGGAGGCTGAGGGGAGACCTCATCACTCTCTACAACTGCTTGAAGGGCATTGGAAAGAGGTTGTTGCTGGTCTCTTCTCACAGGCAATGAGCGATAGAAGGAGAGGGAATGGCTGCAAGCTGCAGCAGGGTAGGGTTAGGCTGGCCATGAGGAAAAAGTTTTTCCCAGAGAGAGTGGTCAGTCAGTGGAATCAGCTGCCCAGGGAGGGGGTGGAGTCCCCATCCCTGACTGTGTTTAAGAGTAGATTAGATGTGGTGTTGAGGGATCTGGTGTAGGGGAGAACATGTAGAGTAGGGCTGATGGTTGGACTTGATGATCCCAGGGGTCTCTTCCAACCTAAATGATTCTATGATTCTATGATTACTCCTTGTCCTGTCACTCCACTCCCTGACAAAGAGTCCTTCTCCAGCTCTCCTGGAGCCCCTTCAGGTACTAGAAGGGGCTCTAAGGTCTCCCCAGAGCCTTCTCTTCTCCAGTGTGAACAACCCCAGCTCCCTCAACCTGTCTTCATAGCAGAAGTGCTCCATCC
>VZTM01002572.1:0-10278 GCA_013400555.1 Jacana jacana
ATATAATATCTGGACTGACAATTAGACTGTCAATTAGGTGAATTCATTGAGTCTAAGAGTAGCTCTATGTTGTAAAATAGTAATATGAAAATAAATAACATGTCTAGAATCTATGCAGATGGAAACTCCCTTGGTTTTCTATTCTGAAATAAAAAGGTAGGTAATTTTGTAAGTATTTAACAAAGATTTGAATCATATGTATAATTACCGATATTATATCATTTTATTGCAAAAAGATTCACATTCTTTTTCTCTGGTAAGTCTCATTATGAAGGAAATTAGCCATTCAAAATACAGCTTCTTAAACTCATATTCCTTACTGTTCCCTTAATTTTATAATTGAAAATTGTTTATACTGAAATCAAAATCCAAATCCAGGAATTTATCTGCTTTAAAGAAGTTTACTCCATCTGACTGACTGTGCACTTCATGGTGGTGCTGTCACTTCATTGATGTATCTCTAGGTACACAAATAAGAAACAGGATTTCTTTGTTTGTCAGATAAAAAGAAGCACATAAAACAAATAAATGTAGGCTCTCAGTGTGATTCTTGGCTTGCAGTACAGTTCAGAATAGTGTCATTTGACCAGAACAACAGGCAATAGAAACAGGCTTGTGAAGAAGCTTGCTCTTAGCTAGTCATTGTAGACAATTCCTTTTTTGGCAAAATATATGTACGTATGTATTTTGGGAAACTGGAATAAAAAAATTTTTCACCTTGTTTTCAATCTCTGTGAGAATAAGATGTATTTTCTCAGGGATATGACAATGCATACAACACACAAATGAAATACAGTGCCATACAATGCCAGATCAGAAAGTTTGTTTGACTTGATAACTCCACATAAGATAACTTAATTCCTTCCTGATACAGTACAATAAAATCTGATTTACACTTCATTATAAATGACTGAAATTATATGGAATATATTCTCTGATACAGATTTTTTTTATTATTTCCTTTGGATGAGCACAATATAAGATTCAAAGTGTGTCCATAGCAATGAAAAGCAATAGGACTTCAATTTTATGATTATGTCAATACTTAGACCTAATGCCTAATTTCTACAAGCATCTAAGAGGTTTCTGTAAATTACAGATGTACAGATATATGAATGTATGATTATACTTTTATATAAATACCACAAAAAGCAAGTTCTCAAATGCATTGAAACCCAGATAGTATTCTAGAGGACCTAGACAGAAGCTGATTGCCAAATGAGTTCAATTCATCACATATTTGTCTATATGAAATAAAAGAAAAAGAAAATAATTTGGATGGGAAAACAGTGCATTGATATGGGCATTATATTNAAACAATGCATTGATATGGGCGTATTCATGATACGCCTGCATTCTGCTTCCCACAATCTAAAATATAAGGGGAGACTGAATAACCTAAGAGGAAAAGGGGAAAAGAGTCCACCATTACTTAGCAAACACACATTCTAATGATTTCTTTTCAACATATAATATATCATCATCAGAAGAAGAGAGACATGTCCTAAGCTACAGCACTGCTGAGAAACACACCATAGACAGGTGCAGGCTTGGAGTGACAAAGTTAACCTCTGTAGCCCTCAAGCAAAGGGTTGGAGGTGTGAAACAAATTGCCATCTGTACTCTGTTCATAGGAGGAGGGAAGAGGTAGGAGTGACTAGAGACTAAAGCCACCAGCTTTGTATACCATTTAATGGCAGGTAACAGGTACTCCCTGGAACATAACCTTAAATTATACTCCCCAAAACTGATGTTCTATTCTATGTACTACTGTAATGCATGTGTCTAACCAGACTCCTTCCTCCGGTTATTATTCATTACAGAGACTGCTCTCTCTGTCTTGCAAGTGTCCACATAACGGTTAAAAATAAGCAACAGCAATGGTGAAAAAACAAACCATTCACTCTACCTCATAATTTTCATTATGCATACAATCTAAAAGCCTTTCAATATAAAGCCAGAAGTCCAGTTCTCACCTCAAAGACTGCCAGCAGTAAAAATAAATCTTATGTTGGCCCTGAAGTCCAGTTTAGCTATAGTTATAATGTAAAATATCTACTTTCAGTTCACAGAGTGTAGGTGGGGAGGAGCACAGTCATCTACTTATGGAGACAAGATAGCTGGTTAAAAGCATCCTTTCTGGCATCTGAGTTCATTCCAGCATTTTAACAGCTTAAGAATGTTTGCTTTTTTCTGGTATTTCTCATGCCTTGAAGGTCAATTGTGTCTTAGTAGATAATGCATCACCTGAGGAAAACATTGTGTTGTCTAATTGCCTATTTTAGAACCTATTGTGAAAAAACACAGGTTATATGTTTTGTCATGGAGAAAGAGATTGATGAGCTGCTAGGAAAACAGGAATAGCTTCAGCCCGCATATAACAAGCTCCACAGTTGTGGGCACAGTATCTCTGATAGTTTGAGGTTTGTTGGCTGTTTTTATTTTTTTAACTTGACAGCAAATGCTAGGTTGTGTCATCAGAAAGTATCAGTGAGTATAAATTGTAATTTAAGTCAGCTGTCCTTTTAGGAAGAAACTCATTCAGTTTAATTATTAATTGGTGTCATCAAAAAAGTAATACAGACTTTCCAGCTCACCATTGTTTAGACTACTGGGTTTTTCAGTCAAGTCCAAAATTCTGTAAAACTGTGGAGGGAATACTTGTATAAACACTTCTCTCCTAAGGACACAGCTGACTAATAGCACCTTTCTTAGAGCTGAATCTGTGTCAATTTGAAGGCCTTTGCCTTTTTATTGTTCTATGTTTGGTTCATTTTTGATCCCAAATAAGCTTTTAAAAGTGTCACCTAAAGGATATATTTTGCCTTGTGAGATTACTATACCTTCATTAAAAGATGACAAGTCATCAGGAGTGTTTTAGGGTATCCTGTACCAACTCCTGCAAGACTCCTTTGCCCCTCTCCCCTTCTTATAGTGGAAGGCCCCACTGAAGTTAAGCTTTCTAAATTGCCCCTACTGCCCTCCTGTTAAACACAAGGGACTTTTGACACAGATGTTTAATTTCCATTTCTTGAAGATGGGGTGAGCACGAATTATATACTAAATTTTGGATGAAATTTGCTTACTAATACCAGTATAGGGTATATGTTTAATAATACATATAGGATATAGATATATGTGATGCCCTTTTCATACCAACACCTATTAGACTGGTTGCAGGGATACTGCTTCCCTTTACGAATGTTAAACAAGTCATTAATAGTATTCTCACTGTGAAGCTGATGTCTCCACTGACTTGAACCGCTGCATGCTGAAAAGCAGTTACTGTGGAAGATGATGTTGAGGAGTCAATTTCCTTAACTTCTCTAATTAAACATTATTTTGAAAAGTAATAATTGGTGAAGAATTGCAAACTTTTCTGTATATTTTTATGTGTATATATATAGAGTGTACTTTAGCACAGAGGAATTTAAGAAATGCATATGCATAATATCCACTATTTCTGTTGCCAAGGTGGAAGAGTGGCTCTTCTACCACAGCACTTATCACACTGGATGGAAAGAGAGAGGGCAAGCTACAGCTCTACCAGAGGAGACAAAGAGTTGAAGACTGGAAGACAGGCAAAACTCTTATCTGAATACTCTGAGGCCCAAAACTAGACCGTGCAAACACTTCTTTTTCCCCAGTCTACCTCCTTACAACTTTTTTGACATTTTAATGGAGACAAATGTTGGGTGCTTTCCTGCACACATGAGACAGAGTTACATAAGGTGGAGAAAGCTGAGTCAGTATAAACAGAATAGAACAAAATCTTACCTAACTTCAAAGAGAGAGCTTGGCAAAACTTTTCTGTTTTGGGGGTTGACTCTTGCTGGACAGCCTGTGTCCACCAAAGACACTCTGTCACTCCCCTCCTCAGCTTGTCGGGGGACAGAAAACAAAAGGCTCAAGGGCTGAGATAAGGACAGGGAGATCACTCAGCATTTACCATCACTCAGAAAACAGACTTGGATATTTATTTTTTTTTAATTTCTTAACAATCAAAATCAGAGTAGGATAATGAGAAAATAAAAAAAAAATAGTATTAAAACTCTTGGTTTTTCTACCTCTTCCCCAAAAGTGGCACAGGAGGATGGGGAATGGAGGCTGTGCTCAGTTGATCACACATTGTCTCTGTCACTCCTTCCTCCTCAGGGAGAGGACTCCTCACACTTTTCACCTGCTCCAATGTAAGGTCGCTCCCATGGGAAACTTCCCCATGAACATGAGTCCTTCCCACGAGCAGCAGTTCTTCATTAACTGCTCGAGCATGGGTACTTTCTCTGAGGTGCAGTCCTTCAGGAACAGACTGCTCTGGCATGGCCTCCCATCTCCATGTGTCCACTCATCCTGCTTACAGCCTACTCCAACATGGGCTTCCCGTGGGGTCACAGCCTCCTTTAGGCATTCACCTGTGCTGGTGTGGGGTTCTCCATAGGATGCAGGTGGATATCTGCTCCACTGTTAACCTCCTTGGGATGCAGGGGGACAGCCCCCAATCAGTATCTTGATTTGTTCTTAGGTGTTGCAAAAATTGTGTAAGTATTTACAATCAGGTTTGGATTCTCCATTTGGCAATGGAAAATACATTTTCCCTTTAGCATGAAGTCCACATTTATACCAAAATAACTGCTCTTACCATTTGTATTAATGCTCAGCTGCCACTTTTCTGTTTTCTTAAAGTATATGTATGCTCAGAAAGCTTCACAAGATCCTTGTAGCCATCTAGTGACAAGCTGTACAGACAAAATGCATGCTTCAATGTGGATTAGAAAAACTGATACCCTTTGCATAACCATCTGATGCAAAGCCTGTGGGGTAGACTAACCATGCATTGTGGGTTGCCAGCACTTTCACAGAAATACTGAAACAGTTTGTGGTCAGATTCACACAGTTCCCTCTCTTATATGACATAACAGCAATCAAGAAAAAACTCTCTTTGATAATTGTATAATATACTCTTCCGTTAACATATTTGACAATTTTATGTTTCTTGTTGGACAGAAACTTGAATGCTGTGTGAATCATTTAAAGTCACCTGGCTTTAAGGCACCAGACGTTTGTTTCAGAGGTACTTAATTTATCAAATTAAACGAGATGCATATTAAACCCAGAATAATCATAGAATCAAAGAATCATAGAATGTTTTGTGTTTTAAGGGATCTTAAAGATCATTGAATTCCAACCCCCTTGCCATGGGAAGGGACACCTCCCACTAGACCAGATTGCTCAAAGCCCAACCCAGCCTGGTCTTGAACACTTCCAGGGATGGGACATCCACAACTTCTCTGGGTAACCTGTGTCTCATCATTCTCACAGTAAAGGATTTCTTCCTGATACTTAATCTAAACCTCCCCTCTTTCAGTTTAAAACCATTACCCTTCATCCTATCACTACACTCCCTGGTAGAGAGTTCTGCTCCATCTCTCTGGTAGGCCCCCTTTAGGTATTGAAAGGCTGCTATGGAGTCTCCCTGCATTCTCTTCAGCCTGTCTTCATAGTAGTGTTCAGCCCAAAATTCTGTGGCTTATTCTGAACAAAAGTATAATTAAACATTTTAGAGTATGCTAGATCTAGATACTTACATATCAGCTCAACAAGTGTGGAGCCTTTATCAGAAGAAAAGAATTTACCTTGAGAATTTTCTTTCTAGCAGAATTGAATTGAACTCTTTAAATATGCTTGTCAAGTCTAATTGGCACATTTTAATATATAATGACTATGGCCCACCTGAAGAAAAAGTAATGCATTTATTGCAAAATCATTCTTGTCTAGTGTAAAAACACACTTTAAAAAAAAAAGTAAAGCTGTATAACCTTTCTTTACTAAATATTTTATATGAAAAATATAAGTTATTAGGTTTCTAATAGTAGGGGAGACTACACCTGCATAACCACCCACACCTATGCACCCATTGACGGAATTCATCTGTTCATAAATCTCTGTCAGGTATCTCTTCCTCAGTACCTTAGGAACTACTCATATCAGCTTAGGATTTTAAAAATATTTTTTAAGAAGATTTTCTGTTGCAAGACAGTTCCTTACTGCTTCTGGTATCACTTCTCATGGACAATCCCCAATTTCTCCTGTACAAAAGATATTTTTCTTTACCTCAGAAGTGGTCAACGTTCCTGACCATATGAGTCACATCATGAAACACTTAGAAAGCAATTATGAAATACATTAGAGAGTTAAGAAACAGAGATCCTTAGTAATTCTCCTACCTGCAAGTGATGACTCAGGGATACTGGAATGATGTGGTCTCCAGAGAGATCTTCTCATAATATCCTCAGAACCTTTTGCTACCACATTTCAGAGTAGCCAAGGGTTTGGACTTCCTACCAAAACAGCAGAGCCCCTCTGACAGCCATGCCGTACAGGGTGGCATTGGCATCACAGCTGAATTGCTTGTGACTCATTAGCTGCAAGCCTGCAGCACTGACCTTTTTTACAGATGAAGAACCTTCAGTGTTTGTATTTCTCATTGACTGCACCCTTCACCCTGCCTTGATCTTGATATTTGACCACAGTATTTGGATCAATGAAAGAGGTTCATATTAGGTCAGAAATTTGTTTTTAGATTTAAATATCCTTTTTGTAAAGGAGAATACTAACTCTATAACAACAATGAACTGACACTTAGCTGTGGCTCCTAATACCACCTCAGAAGTGTTCCCAGGCAATGTTTAAAGGTTGGGTGATGTGACATTTTGCACTGGCCAAGAAAAAGACAGCAAAACTTTTCCCCACAATATTTATTGTTTAAACCTCCTTTAAGTAAATATTGTATATACCTAAAAACATTCAGCAAAACTCCTTAACAATAACAAACTACACAGTATTTAGTTATGTGCTAACAAATAATTATTATTTATCTTGCTTTCAGTTGGGACAGACTAAATTTTCTTTCTAGTGGTTTATGTGTTTCAGATTTGGTATGAAAAGAATGTCAGTAATGCATATTACTTTAGTGGTTGCTAGGTGATGAATATACTACTTAAGGACTTTTTTCAGCTTCCACAGAATCTGAGGAGCACAGATAGAACAACAGAATGGGCAGTGGAACATTCCGTAGCATAGGCATTGTGTTTGATATATAAATGAGGGTTGAGAGGGGGAGTAATCCACTATCACTGTTCGGGACAGGCTGGACAACCAATTCACCAGGTAGTAACAGTGACTTGTGTTGTATTACTTTATCTCCCAAACCATATTTCAGAACTATCTTTCAGCTGTACATGAACACTCAGTTGCAGCAACCAATGTAGTTGATCTTACAAACAGAGCACAAAACAAAACATAATAAACACATAAAACATAACAAATTACGAGCAGCAAAATAAAGCAAATGTCTCTCTGTCACTTTAGGCTACCTTCAATACAAAACCACTTTTAATGTGAGGGTCTTCAGATCTTCTCAGCTAACAGTATCAACATATTTTTCTTCTTTCACAAAATAAATCCAGCAAGCTACCCTGCTCCAATCATGTTTCAATGAAATATCCATACATATTGCAGTCAGAGAAAGTAGCTATGCTCTCCGCTTGCCTGACCAAAAGCAATTCTTCGCACACTCTCCATCACAAATAAATAAGAAAACAGATATTAACCATAGGATTATATTGCTGTGCTTTAAGGTCCTGGTTCTCACCTCTAGCTCTAAAAGTTACAAGGAATGAAACTGTATTCACAATTAAGCGCTTCTATTGAAAGCTACTGGTAGCTTGCCCCTCTCTGGCTTACCCTTGGCTCAGTCAAGTATATATTGAATTATAGGTGATTTAATTTGCAGTTGTTGAGCTTTTCTGTCACCATTGTCATATAAAGCACATGAAACTGTATAATAGGTTCTTAAACCACTCTATTATGTGTAGCAACTCCTGTTTATATGTAGATGGTCAAGAAAGATCAAAATCAAGTGGGCTGATCCATAGAAACAGGAGTAGAAAGAAATCAGCCTGAAGTCACATAAAAAGTTAAGAGCCAAGCTATGTACAGACATTTTCTTGGTTTTCCCATAGACCAAGTTATAGGACATAAGGAGAGTGTAACATGGAATTAAAAATCCATAACAGCTGAATCGTATCTATGTATCCAATATCATTCTAATACTGACAGTGACCTACGGTGTCTCTGGCAGGTTTCCTCCATCATATTTTTGTCCCTTCCATAAATATAGAAAATTGAATAAGGGATAACTTATTAAGTAGAGAGTCAGTCTAGTCGTTGCATAACATTGCCATGTTGGCTTCCTTCAGAGAAAGATACACTATGGAAGTATTACATAAGCTTCAGATCATTACCTGATATTTCAGCTGCTTAGCTTTGAAAAAGCTATACTAAGTTACTTGAAACACTTTTGTAACAGACTGCTAATAGTTTGTTTTGAATGGAAAAAAATTTGTAATGAGACAGAAATCATCAGCCTAAAAAGAACTGTCACAAGTATGAGACTGTGACACTAACATAAGACTTTATAAAAAAGGAGTTGATGAGTTCAGGGATGAAAATTTGAATACTGCAAAATTATCTGCTAAATTGCAAGAGGCAAAAGTGGACAAAATAATTGCTGTCTGAACTATAAACTTGTTTTTCATAGTGCTTATTTTTTAAAATATTCTTGATTACCTTTGGAGCCTTAATTGTGTGGTGTGCAGAGCTCTTCTAATCGGGGCTAGTGAAACTGAGTAAACCAATAACATTTTGAGACTAGTAACTGGAAAACTTGTGTAAACTGAACAGGTAACCACTTGACATAGTACTGGTGTTTTAGAAAATGTTTTCAGTAAGGACTTTGCCATGATATTTTGGCTATATAGTAGAGGTGTTCACTTTGAGGAATGTTCTTTCTTTCATTCCTTATACAGGGAGAACTGTTGCTGGAGCGAGGGCACCCTTGGTGCAGACTTCTGTTAGGGTCCTGATTTCATCCTGGACTCAAGCATGCTAGGCACTGAACACTCTGGTCTCCTCCAGTAAGGCAGATGAACATATGCTCAACTTTCTGTTTATAAATGTTTCCTTGAACTCTGTCGGAGCACTCTGTGCATGACCACAACTAAAGTTGGAACCAAAATACTTGTGGTTTGTAGGCAGCTATCTCACCACATGAACCATTGTGTTCTTTGGATGAGCTTTTGGTAACTGTACAAAACTGCTCTGGGCTGAAATCCACCCCGTTACTCCTATTGTTCCTCTTCATCCATGCCTACTGCGTACACTTTTCCAACACTGTGCTACTTTTCATGATAGCAGCAAGAGTGGAAACGACTGACTTAATTTTCTGCTTCTATTAGATGTATGTGTTTATGGGGTGCATGTAACTACATAGAGATGTTTACTGCCTGCCTGCTTTTCCTGACTGAAAAAAAGCATCACCTTTTTAAGTGCAAGGAATCTTCCTGCCTAGCAGTGGGAAGTGGTCTTGCTGTGACGTTACTAAAGATGGAGGCAATTAGAGAGAGAGGGGGTTAAATGAATTACAGTTTTTCTGATTTATTTTCTGTTTTCTCTCCTTTCACTTTAAAAGAAGTCACCTATAAAACACATATTGTCTTTCTGTGTATGAAGAAATACAGTCATTCATAATTTCCTTGAATAATGTGTGACACCTGTTTTATCTAAATAAAATAAAGGACTCCATCCTTTTTTGCAATGTTTCTCTTTTGTAAAAAGACCCTCATTTTGTAAAATGACCTTCTTTAAAAAAAAAGACCCTCATTTCCACTGGGCGATGAATGTATTGAACTATTAGTAGAACAGCAAGGGCTATTTTGCCTTGACACTGTACTTGTTTTCCTGATAAATCAAACAAAAAAAAGAAAGAAATACCTTTATTTTATAACTGATTGTGTGGAATTATGTATAAATCTGTTGGAGGTCTTTTTAGGGATTTTTTTGGAGGTCTTTTCAGGGATTTTTTTTTTTTTTAAAATTTATGTATGCCCATGTCATTCTTTTAGGGCCTTTTGTTTGTTTGCTTCTGTATCCGATTCCCTGTCTTTTGATTCTGTGCAATTTCCTTACTAAACTAATATTTGTATGAACAAATCATGACATATTTTTTGACATTTATTTTGTAACATTTAATAAAGGGTAGAATAAATGTAACACCAAAATTATTCTGCAAAAATTCATCGCAGTGTTTTGCGAAGTACTATAACAAAAAACAATGGGAAGAGGGGAGAATAATTCCCTTTATGTAAAACTGAAATTCTGTTTTAACTCACACATGTCTAATACATGTGATTTTACTTTGGCAAATGTGCTACACATTGT
>VZTM01002573.1:236-19331 GCA_013400555.1 Jacana jacana
AGCCATTACTTTCACTAAGGCAAAATCAATTCTTGAATTGCCCATGAGTCTCCAAGAGTAAATATGCAAGTATTTCAGTATTTCACAGCCATATTCTGCCCATCAGAGTATGTGGGCAGCTCTATTCAATTACAAAGGATGCAGATGAAGGGTATGATGTGTCCTGAAGTGATGACAATTTGACGATTATTGTGTTTGATTTGTAACTCTACCCTTATTATTGAACTTATATTTCTTTTATAAGGCCTATTTTAATGTTGTTACAGAAACCTTTGCCTTGTTTCACCCAAGGCAGAAAACAGCATGTAGGCCTGAAAGCAGTATTTTGCTTTGTTCTGCCAAAATTAGAGACAGAGCACACGAAAAGAAAAAAAAAAAAAAACAACAGTGTCTACAGCGTGCCCTCCATTTCCTATTAAGACCTTTTATTCTGATACATTAATACTGCAGCCTGGTAGATTAGGAAACAAATATCCTGACACAATCCCTTCTAACCCAAGAAGATATTTCATGAAGGTAGATTATTTTTCACACAGATGTTTTGCCAGCAAAATGTTTTATATTCAGCTACAGGGAAGAGTTTTATAACAATTTGCAGAAAACCTGCTCATTTGAGGAAGGAGAGAGACATTCTTCCCTCTTCCTCCAAATCTGGAATCTTTATTTTCAGCTCTGAACACAAGTGTTTGGTTCTCTCTGTCTGACAGTTTGTTTTATTTCAAAATTTTCATTAATTTTAATACCTGAAATAGCCATAAAATGTTTTATTACATTCAACAAAAAGTTTTGTTTCATTATCAAGACATAATCTTTCTTCCTCTTTCTGACTTTTTAAAATTGCTAATGATTGGATGCCCTTTTTGCCCCTGATTGCTACCAAAGATTCAAAAATTTAGCCAAGCATTGTCATTATTTCCAGCTGAATACATTCTTAACTTGAAAACACACTGATGGGGCTCCTGGGAAACTTTCTATCTGTAGTTGCTACTCCATAGTAGCTCAATTAAATAGAAATATGCTATTCTGGAGATTAAGTATCTCTGGAGAGCAGAGAGGTAGAAATAGAATTCTTTGCAAATATCTTTTCCCTGCTGAGCTTTCTTAAAAACTCAAGGGATATCTCCACGGACTTCACATGGGTTTGGCCACCCATCTTTGCGGAGTGGACATCATTGTTCAAATGTAAAAATTAAAGGAAAGCAGACATATCATAGGTGAAGTGACCAAAAAAAGATCGCCCACTATAAATGCAAGGTAAAAACCCTTATCTCCCACCTCTTTCCTCTACTAAAAAGCATGACATCTGGGGATCTCTGAAACATGACTGTGAACCTGAAGTTCATGCAAAGAAAACAAAACTCCACAGAATCTTAAAAGACAAATGTTCTAAAATGCCAACTGTTTTGTTTTGCTGTTTGAAAACAGCTACTTTTTATTTTTTAATTTTGAAACCATATCTGTAACTAACCATTTGAAATATTTCCGAACTGAAATACTTTGTTCTGGGTTGAAAAACAATTTTCATTTGCCCAAGATATTTATTGTTTCTAACATTATTATTCCTCTGGAACTTTTGGGTAGATGCAGCATAAGTCATCCTTACCCTTCATTTAACCAGAGAAGCACAAAACGAATACGTACACACCAAAAAATCTAGATATGCCTGATCAGTGATGATGATTTTCAATTTAATACGTACTTTCTACCCATAAAGAGAAGACCTTCATTGGTCTCATTATGCATGGAAAACATATACTGAGTATTAAGTATTATTGAGTATTAAGAGGGAATGGCTGCAAGCTGCAGCAGGGTAGGGTTAGGCTAGACATTAGGAAAAAATTTTTCACGGAGAGAGTGGTCAGTCAGTGGAATCAGCTGCCCAGGGAGGTGGTGGAGTCACCCTCCCTGACTGTGTTTAAGAGCAGATTAGATGTGGTGTTGAGGGATCTAGTGTAGGGAAGAACTTGTAGAGTAGGGCTGATGGTTGGACTTGATGATCCCAGGGGTCTCTTCCAACCTAAATGATTCTATGATTCTATGATTCTATTACGCCTAATCAGTGTTTTAATGGAAGTACATATGCAGGATCTGTCTCATATATGAGGCAATGATTCCTATCTGAATATTGTAATAGTTTATAGCAAAATTTATATATCATACAAAACAATAAAATGACAATTCCCATCAAAATAAAACTTAATTTAAACTGAATCAGAAGCTATAACTGATTTCCTGGCATAAACAGACTGGCATCAAAGTTTTCTTTCAAAATAAATAAAATACCAACAAAGCTGTAAAATAAAGTTCCTGTAAAATTCAGTCTTATTGGCATCGACTTATAAAATTAATTTGTTTTGTTAAACTATACTATAAATTTTGGATAACTGACCTATGGTAATTTTGTAGAGAAAAACATTAAAAACAAAAAAGCTAGATGTTAGGCAGGAAAGTATACATTTCACTGGGAAACTTCAATGACATGTACATGACTGAGAAGAAAGTACTATTAGGTTGTGCAAAAAGAAAAGAAAAACAAAAAAGAAAACAAAAAAAACAGCTCCTGGATCTGCTGTTAGTTTCTTTCCAGAACCATTATATGTACCTCCTTGGTTTACAAGTAACCTTCTGATTTCATTACCAAGTCTGAGACTTTTCTTTCTAAAATGCTAGTCACATTACATGCAAACAGATGTGATATTTTTAGATGTATACAAACATAAAAGATAAACTAAGCAGACAGTCCAATTCAAGCAAAGTCTGCTAAACTTCAATATAAATATACTGATCTTATTTACCTCAGTAAAATTTCACAGACTTGAAGTCTAAGAAATTCCACCTTCCCTTTGGGTAAGAAGTAGCTTTCACAGGTCATCAGAGCTTTTTCACAGAATTCACCATTCAAGCAGTGGTTTACCAGGAGAATTACATAAAATCGTAAACCTCCATGGGCATATGTAGGAAGTGTTGAAGGGAGAATCCTCTCCTTCACATATTTACAAACTCAAGGCTAAGAACTTGCCAGTTAGAAACATGTTTTCTAAAGAAACTAGCAGTTTGGGATTCTTCCATTTTTTCAAAGTTCAATTTTAGAAGATTAAAGGCTCGATAAATCCCACAGAGTAGTAAGTACTTATCTCATGAAAGTCCTTCACTGAGATATTCAAAATTTCATGTGCTTGTAAGAATTAGTTCCTCTATAAATTATAAGTGATAAATTACAGGACATTCCTCAATAAAGATCTTGGTCGTGGATATGAATGTTCGTTTTTTCTTCACAGACCATAGTCCTCATTAATGAGGTATACACAAAACAGTGTTCAGTAAATCAAGAATGTAAAGACTCAGGAATTCTAAACCTCAAATGGATATAAGAAAATAATCACAGAATCTTCATGGTTGGAAGGGACCTTTGAGATCATTGTGTCCAACCACAACAAACAAGCAACAAAAAACTAAAACCAAAAAAAACCAAAAAAAAACAAACACCACACCCAAAAAAGCCCCACCATAACAACAAACACCAAACGCAATGATCTTAGGTACTACAGCATGCCCTGAAGTGCCACATCTACATGTGTCTTAAATACCTCCAGGGATAGTGACCCCACAACCTCCATGGCAGGCTGTTCCAGTGCTGATCACCCTTTCAGTAAAGTAATTCTTCCTTCTATCTCATCTAAACCTCTTCCCTGCTGCAACTTCAGATCATTTTCTATGGTTGTGTCATTATTCATCTGGGGGAAGAGGCCAATACCCACATCACTACAACCTCCTTTCAGGTAGTTGTAGAGGGCAATGAGGTCTCTCCTCAGCCTCCTCTTTCCCAGACTAAACATGCCGGGTTCCCTCAGCCTCTTTTCTTATGACTTGTTCTCCAGACCCCTCACCAGCTTGGTGGCTCTCCTCTGGCTCTTCCTTGTAGTGAGGTGCCCAGAACTGAACACAGTATTCAAAGTGAGGCCTCACCAGTTCTGAGTACAGGGGTATGATCACTCCTGCTGGCCACGTTATTCCTGATACAAACCAGGATGCTGTTGGCCTTCTTGGCCTCCTAGGCACACTACTGGCTTATGTTTAACCGGTTGTCCACCAACACCCCCACGTCCTTTTCTGCTGGGCAACTCTCCAGCCACTCTTCCCTAACCCTGTATTGCTCTCTGAGGTTGTTATGACTGAAACGCAGGACCTGATGGGAATGACTGGACATTTTGTCTGCATCCAATCAACTTCAGAAGCTTGAGAATTCTCAGGGATTTTTTAAGGTCTTTTGTTTTCTCTAGTCTTTTTATCCCTTATGTTTTTATAATTATAGGTAATTCTCCTTTTTTTTTTGTAAGTTTAGAATCATAGAATGATACAATTATAGGATAGTTTGTGTTGGAAAGGACCTTTAAAGGTCATCCAGTTGAATTCCTCTGCAATGAGCAGGGATCTCCAACTAGATCAGGTTGTTCAGAGCCCCGTCCAACCTGACCTTGCATGTTTCTAGGGATGAGGCATCTACCACCTCTATGAGCAACCTGTCCCAGTGTTTCAGCAGTCTCAATGTAAAGAAATTCTTCCTTTTATCTATATAACATCTACACTCTTCTAGTTTAAAACCATTACCTGATATCCTATGAAGTCTAACTGCAGAACAGAATATTGCTTGTATTTTATTTTGTTTTTTTCATTTCCTTGAGCATTCATTTGATATTATTTTCTTGCACTTGTAATCTATTTGGATCTACTGGATCATTTGCTTTGTTCAGGAGGTTCTCTGATAGATATACTTTGTAATGTTCTTCTCATTTGCTTCAAATTTTTATTCTTCAAATTGGTCTTTTAATAGTTAAGATTTTCCAAGTTCTGCAAATAATTTACCACTTAACAGTAAAAGTGCAGCATCTGATCTTTCCTTGTTTTCCTAAAGAGCAAAGGAATCACTCTTGCTAGTCAAAACTGCCATTCATTTATTAGAAATTGAAGCTGTGATTTGCACTCAGAGAGAGGAGGATAAAGAATTGTAGGAGAATAAAATGAAACTCAAATTCCAGCTTAATGAATCATTTAGAAACAATACATCTTTCCCAAATAATCAGCAATCTTCGCTGTCAAAACATAACTTTGCCAGGCTTTTCATCTGACATGCTGTTTAAAATGAGACCAGAATCGTATAGTCTCATTTTCTGGTTCTTTTGAAAACTCCTCATTTTAAGGAAAGAAAATAAGTCATTCACGATTTTCTCATCCATAAGTGCTAAGAGAAGTAAAAATGAAAGTAAGAACTGAGTATGTTGCTTGGTTATACCAATCACCACACTTTGTTCAGTGGCTAAATGGCCACTCTCCTGTTTTCACTTTGTGTATACAGAATTTGACATAAGGGAACACACCGTTTCTGCAGTCATCTTTACAAACTGAAGCCTATTGCATTAAAAGCATAATAAACAGTGTCTCAGTTTAATCTGTATTACTTTATTTCCTCCAACGGGTAACATGCCCGGTTGGGACAAGTCCAGAATTCAGTTCTTCATAAGCAGTTAAGGTTAACCAAGGGGCTGTGCCTAACAAAGGTTACTATTTTTTAACAATACCTGGTGAACTAATTTCCACAGAACGTTAAAAGAGTACAGATTAGCTCAATTATAGCTATTTTTCCTTGAGCAGTTGCTCATAGTGTTTTGTTTTATGAGTGCTCTGTTTATTTGGCAGAGGTAGTATCTTTCCCCAACAGTGGCTAGAGAGCACTATTTTCCTCATTTCAGTAAAAACACAGGAAAAACATGTGCACACAGTGCATGTTTCTTCCAAGACAGACTCTTTACTCAAAGAAACCAGAATGGAGGATCATTCCAGAACAGAAGAACAGATTTGACAGATGACAATCATACTGTGTTAGGTGACACTAGCAACAGGAAACGTATTTTAATGAGATAAGAGAAGGAGCAGAATAATTCACATCAAGTCAAATCAGTTCAAATGCTCCCATTGACTTCTGAGGTGACTATGGTGATGAAATGTCTGATGCTTGTCATATTCCATCCACCAGAAGAGAAGTGAGATAAAGACAAACTTCAGTTGATTTTGAGTCCCTTTCATCATAATCTAGAACCTCAAGATAATGTTTTGGCAATTGGTGATGTTATAGAGGAAATTGAACACTAGATGTATTAACGAGACTGTAAATTGATGAATACTAGGAGGTGTATTAAATATAAGCTTTACCCACTTGGAAATCAGATTTGACTTTTTCAGCTGAAGGTATAAAAATACAGATCTCTGCCATGTTAATCACAACTCAAGGATCAGCTGCAGTCGTTCATTTTACTGCCCATACATCAGAAAACTTCAACAGGCTCACAGCTCATTTCACGTTAAAATTGAAAAAGTCTCTGTAGATTACACTGGAATTCTTCAAAAAGACATAGGCACTGTAGTGCCTACGTATCAGTCTAGACAGTTCAGACAGATTTATTTGATTAATGTTACAGTAGAGAGCAATACTAAAATGGGAGTCCATCTATGTGGCTTCCAGCTGAATAGATCCTCAATGTGGCTGGTGAACTTTTACAACTGTAGTTCTCCATCTATTGCCATAAGCACTTTTTTTGCAACAGCCCAGACAGGTCAAAAAGGTTTTGCAGTCACAGGATTTCCCAATACCTATTATAGGATCTTTCAACCCTTTAGTCCAGCAAGTCAGAACAAAGTGGAGTCCTCCAGGACCAGAGTGAATGTATGAACAAAACTCCATTCAGTTCTTCATCCCAAATAAAGCTATACCTAGCTGTAGTTGATGTAGCCAGTGTCACTGGTTTCTACTAATATCAGCCAATTGTTGGTTTAGGAAGAGAGAGAGAGATAAGAAAGATCACCAATGAAAGGTATGTATTAATAGTGTGACCAGCAGAAGTAGGNTATTTGAAAATTTTTTTCACAGAGAGAGTGGTCAGGCCCTGGAATATGCTGCCCAGGAAAGTGGCTGAGTTGCCATCCCTGGCTGTGTTTAAGAGTAGATTAGATGTGGTGTTGAGGGATATGGTGTAGGGATGGTTGGACTCAATGATCCCAATGGTCTCTTCCAACCTGAATGATTCTATGGTTCTATTGTCATAAGCATATGTACAATGTGTTAGAGAAGGAACAGCAAATGAGACATTTCTTTTCCCATCTATGGCTATTTCTCTAGACTGCCCCTTAAAACTCCATTCCCAAATAGCAACAGCCTCAGTAGTATTATGACCTTTGCCAAGAACATTTCTAACTTCTGGGTCTAGATCGATTTTCTCTGGCTTTCATGTAGTAATGTGGCATCTTATTGACCCAGAGCCACCAAGCGGGCAGTATCACTATCAGCAGGGGACTCCTGAGAGATTTTTTTAGAACAAACTAGAACATGAGCTGGTGCAGGTGGCAGTGAAAAAAAACATCCCTGCTACTCTCTAGATTCAGGCAGTTCAAGTGGGCTGACAACCATGTTTGGCAGACAGTAGCATTGGTTAATTTGTCTCAGGATCAATTTACTAGCCACAGGCACTGCATGGCCTCCTTGTCTTCAGCTGTGTATTGGGGGTCCAAGGGCTTTTGTTTCAGTTTGCAAAAATCCAAATGAGGATCCCAATAGGATGCTTATGCAGTGCATTAACATATTAACACATAAGAGCACAAAAAATGTGAGAGACGTCTCAACTTAGCTTGTTTTCTAGAAAGTGTTGAAACCTATCAGGGAATTCCTAGGGATCTCGTTTGTACATGGACTATGTACATCCTATTAATTTGTTGGAGGTTTTTTTAGTACAGATTAAGGTATTTTCCATTTCTCTTTGGAATATGATAATTTTGACAGCAGTAAATGTATCCTTGTAAGGATTTACTCTCAGTGAAATTCTCCTGTATTCCTTAAAACTCTGTGTGATGTAGCAGATTGCTAAAGGCTTGAAAATGGTTGCTTTGAATTACATCCTGTGGAGGACAGTCTACAGCCATCCAGCCTGGTGCCTCAGCCCAGATGATTTTAGTCCTGCTGATGTCTATTACTCAGTAATTACAAATTAAGATGGTCTAAAACTGAATGGTTCTACAGAAGGAGAAAGAAAAGGATGTAGAGCCTGATGATTACACAGAAAGCATCTAAAAGTTTCATTTTAATGTTAGTATTTTCAATTAGGCAGTAAAACTGCTGGAATTCCCAATATCAGACTATTGTATTTTTAAATCCCCAATTTCATACTCTTTACTCAGTTGCACTTCTTTCAGATGCCTGCTTAAGGGTTTAAGAATTTGCTACTCCCCACTACCCATTTTGCAACTCTTCTTTAGATGTTTAATATGGTTTTGTACTCCTTGGACATCGGTTCATTCCTGAAAAGTACAAACAAGCATCTGATACAGAATTTTAGTGAGGCACTCCAGGAAATCCCCAGGACACAAAAGGGATATAATCCCTCTTATTTCCAAATCTGCTCATGCATAACAAGGGTTAGCACACACTTCCTCAGAGTATATTTGTCTTCAGTAAGGCAAGAAAGGAATGGACTCCAGTGAATTTATTTAATAATTGATAGTGGAAATAGACTCTAATGAAATTTCCATCATCCAGAAACATGAACTCTACTTTATATATACTGTCATTCATTTGTCTGCTAATAGCTGACTTGGCAGCTTCCTTGAATTCCCTACTTGGATACAAACAGCCAGTCCACTCCTCCTGTGATAAAGCTCTACAAATCCCAGGGGAAATAGAGAAGAGCTAGGGTTGTCTGCACAGAGGCTGTATAACTACACAGCAGCACAAAGTGGGTAGGAAAGTCCTATTAGAGGTGGATGCTGCTAAGGAAGAAAAATCAGAATATTTCAAACTGTATTTATCTTTTCCTTTGTAGATCCTTTATGGGTTGGAGCTAGCAGAGGACTTAGAAACCCTCCAGACAAATACAGAACCTAGGTCTTCTGCCCAAGCCTCCCACAGTCCCTTTACTCCCTACGATTTACACTTGGAAGATTTGTGGGCTGAAGAGTGGATATATTAAGACAGAAACTCCCAACATATGGTGGCAAACTAATTTCTCAGTAGTACTCATCCTTTATTCTTTCGGTATGAAGTGGAAAGTCTTCTGTGGCTATTGTGTCTTCTTAAGGCACTGATAGGCACGATGTAAGTACTAAGCACTATCTAAGTACTAAGCATTGTATTTTCATATGGTTTCTATGCTTATATAACTTACCTTGGATAAAAGTGCATGTATTATCTACATGCCATAAGAAAGATGAAAAAGATATGCTTCTGACTGTAAACAATCAAATGTTTGGGGATAATGGGCCACAAAGATGATCAGAGGGCTGGAGTACCTCTCCTACACAGACAGACTGAGAGAGCTGGGGTTATTCAGCCTGGAGAAGAGAAGGCTCTGGGAAGACCTTATAGCAACCTTCCTGTACCTGAAGAGAGTCTAAAAGAAAGCTGGGGAGGGGCATTGCAAGGGCATGATGTATCAATAGGCCAACAGTTTTAAACTAAAGCAGAGTAAGTTTGGATTGGAGTTAGGAATAAGTTCTATACAATGAGTGTGGTGAGACACTGATCAGGTTGGCCATAAAGGTGCTGGAGGTCCCATCCCTGGAGACATTCAAGGTCAGGTTTGGTGAGGCTCTGAGCAATTGGACCTAGTGAAAAATATCCCTGCTTATTGCAGGGGGGGTTGGACTACATGACCTTTAAAGGTCCTTTCCAACGCAACACATTATATGATTCTATGAATCATAATAACTGATACAGGGCTGCTTAATGAAATATATTTTACAAGAATCACTGCTCTTGAATCTCCTATTTGACCATGTAAAAACTGTAAGACGTCCACTTCTACTGTGGGAGAAAGAGCAGAGAATTATACAAAAGACAATACTTCATTAAAATAGAAATTTTTATTACAGCTATAATAATTCTTCCTCTGAATCAAGTATTTCTTATCTCAACATTCCATTAGTGTCCCATGTTAAATAAGTTAACTGAGAAACACAAAGAGGAAAAGCAAATCTGTTGTTTCCTAAGAAAGTGCTTGTTGTCTAATTTCAGGTCTCAAACATGTCATCATCATAGCAAATATACAAATTTTCTCTTTGATTTCAGTTGTATGAATTAGTATGCAGATGTCTCCAGAACCATGATCTTTTGAAACAGTCACATCAAATACTTTCAGAAGACTTACTCTAATGATAACTGCCATATCGGCTTTGTCATACAAAATGTAAATTCACGTGGTTTACAACAGTGCAGCTGGGACTACAAATACCCAATTTATGTTGAATATTTTATTCTCCTCCAGCAGGTGTTCAGTCCAAACTTTATACACCTCCTTAGTCAGGGAGATCCCAAGGCTCAGTTTAATTTTCCATGACAGTTAAGTTCTTCCATGGCTGACTACACAAGGTTACTATTGAAATAATTCTTCACCTGTTACCCTCAGTAATCAATAGTCTACTCTAATATTTATACTAAGTCAAACACCTCAGACACTTATTGGAGGTTTTCTATTACCTGTATGTCAACATGTCCATGTGCATGCATAAATGTAATTTTATAGTATTTTTATAATTTCTGATCATTCTGTGCATTTAAATAATTTATATGCCAAAATAGGCATGAGTTTTTTTCAATCTTTCTTCCTCTTTTTGAAACATTTGTAAGAGCTCCTAACATCAGAAAGCACTGGAGAATATAAATATTTCTTAAGCTAAAACTAAGTACCCTGTAGGAGCATTCCATGTGGAAAATATACCATGCAGTACTTGCATCTACTGCAAAATCACAGACTCACAGAGTGGTAGGAGGTTGGAAGGGACCTCTGGAGATCATCTAGTCTGACTCCCCTTTCAAAGCAGGTTCACCTAGAATAGGTTGGACTGGATCGCATCCAGGTGATCTGCTCTTCCCTGCATTTTCCCAGCTCTGGGACCCCCACATTCCCCACCGTTGCCCAGCCACTGCACTGTAATGCTGTGCTTTCCTATCAGGTTGGTAGCAAGCATCTCTGAGGTCAGAAGCAAAGTAAGAAAATTGGAAACGTGAGCATTATGAACACAAAACAAAAGTAAAAACCTTAGTAATTCTTAATAGAACCAGAATCACAGCCAAAACCAAAGGAACTCAATAGCTTCCACATATTATTGAACCACAGAGTCCTAGAGTGGTTCGGGTTGAAGGAAACCTTAAAGATCATCTAGTTCCAACCCCCCTGACATGGGCAGGCACACCTCCCACTAGACCAGGTTGCTCAAAGCCTCATCCAGCCTGACCTTGAACATACGAGGAAAGGCTGAAGGAGCTGGGTATCTTTAGCTTGGAGGAGGCTGAGGGGGGACCTTATTAATGTTTATAAATATGTAAAGGGTGAGTGTCAGGAGGATGGAGCCAGGCTCTTCTAGGTGACATCCAATGATAGGACAAGGGGTAATGGGTGCAAGCTGGAACATAGGAGGTTCCACTTGAATATGAGGAAAAACTTCACAGTGAGGGTGACTGAACACTGGAAGGGGCTGCCGAGGGAAGTTGTGGAGTCTCCTTCTCTGGAGACATTCAAAACTCGCCNACCAGAGTGTCCAGTTCCTTCATGTACAGTGACACTAAAGTAAATTTAAAGTATCATTTTACATAGAAAGTTAGCAAGAGTAGAAGTAATTTTTCCTCCCTTGAATAATGCACTAAATAAACACAATAGCTAGTAAATGCTACAGGAACAGCAGCACCGCTATCCTTATCCAGCATCATACCTTGGAAAGGTGGTCTAGATTCTTCACTGAAATGACAGATCAAATACAAGTGCATCTGATACATTATTAAAAACAGGTCAAATATCTACTCAGTTGGTGATTTTATAAACAGCACGATAATGTCTTTTCTGCTGAAAGGAACTCACCATATTTATATTGTATAAGTACAATATTTTCAGCAATTTTAGAAAAAAGTTAACTGCAATTTCCCATTTCAAGCCTGTAAGTAAACCTTTAATTATTAAAGCATGTTGCAGATTGAAAACAAAAATACCCTGGTAGCAATTCCTTTCCATTTTTCCCATTCCAAATCATTAATAAATGTCATCAGTATAGGGTGGCAAAAAGATCTTATTTTTGTGTGTGCTTGAAAATAATGTTTCATAGTGCCTGGGAAGGACTGACTTTACATGGCCTTGTTTCTTTTTTTTCTTGAGAAAGTAATCAATAGGGAAATATGACATGACCCTACAATTTGGAATTTAAAGAAAAGCCAAAACCTCTAAAGTAATGGTTTAAGAGAACAAGAATATTTACAATACAATCAGAGCATTTGTCAGTACAATTATTTAATACATTTTAGAATAAACTTGTGATTTGCCATATCTATCAGTATGTTTATAGACCTGCAACCATTCTGGTTACAGCTGAATTTTGCAATGTAATCTGATAAACACCCGTGGGGAACTGGTAGGATAACTCTCGGCAAAAGCAAGCTCATACCAAAACCAGGGGAAAAAGGACTTTGTTGCTGTTGTAGGTACGGAACCCCCCCTTGGACATTTTGCATAACTGGAAACAAAATTTGATTAGAATATGAAAAATTTCATTGATTCTACTAGTACTCACAGCACAGAGTAAAGGCAGAAGACATGAAGAAGTACGCAGTTAATAATATTATGTTTTTTCTCTAGAGAAAAGAGAAAATTTGCCCTATAGAACTTTTTTTTTTTACTTCAATGTGGTAGCATTCTAGATATCTAGATTGTTGTGGTCATTTGTTACATATGCAAAAGCTGCAAAAACAGATAACAGTCATCAAAATATTTAGTATTTCAATTCACTACTGAAAGGTCAGGATGTGCACAAAGCATGGAAGAGGTATGAGCTATGCACCAGGAAGGTGGAATGCAAGATTCAGCAAAGCATGATATCATGAAGGTTAGGAAAAGTAACTGGAGGGTGAGCATATAGAGTTTCTGAGCCACACACAAGACAGCAGTCTTCAACATACAAGTTGCTTTGAGAGTGACAGTCACTTACCAGCAGATGCAACAAATATCTTACGAGCAAGCAGCATTATCCAGGTGAAATTTTCAGCACTACAATGGAATAATTAATTCAGTCAATGCTCTCAGGGAAGTAGTAGAAGAAAATCAGGAAAGAAACTAAGCACAAATAGAAGTGTTTGCCAATTTATTTTCAGTGATTATTTCAGAATTATTCTGTAGGTAGTAAAAAATAAATTTCAAAGTGCAGAGCATAAACATTTTATTTTGACAGTAGACAAATGCATTTTATAGTCAATGAATCTTTGCTGTGTAACTAAGAGGTAAGGAGATGCCAGCCAGAACCCAAGTTCTGTCCCTTACAGTCACTGCTAAATGGAAAACTTTACTTAATCAGCAACTCTGCTAGTATAAACCAGACTAGCTCCATTGATAATAACAGCATTATAATGATTTACTCGTCAACAGATTGGTGCATTGAATATTTGAAAATGCTAGACAAAGAATTTATCTTTCTAGGAATAAGCATGACTGGGTACTTCCAGCGCTTCCATGTCCCACAGATGAAACCATCTATGTGTCTGCAGAGGCTCTGAGAAACTCTGTACAGTGTAATGAGAGTAAGGAATTAAACACAGTGCAGAACACAGTGGCTGTGGTTACATGTCTTTTGGTTGGTGCATATCCACTTTCAGGACTATATTTCTTTCTCTCTTCAAATAATAAACCAATCAGCTGACATGCCAGCTATCTGTCAAGAATACATAGAGCAAGTGGTGAATGCTGTGACATGCTCTTATGGAAATAAGATTAGGGTTCCGAATAGCCTGTAAAACACATTCATTGTGCATGCTTCCTACTGGGAAAGCACTCTGCGTTTTGCCAGCCAGGGCTTTCCACTTGGCATTGACTGCCTCTGTGTAGCTGGATCGTGTCTTGTAGCATGACAGCTGAGATCTGAATGTTACTAAGCAGAGGGGCACCATTGCTAGCACTTTCCTTCTGTTGGTAAAGTCACAGAAGTCTGTAGACTTCTGAAATACACCAGCACTGGATGGGCTCTTCGCTCTTAGGGACAAGGCAGAGCTTGCAATAGAGCTGGAACGAGCCAACTGTTCTGCAGCTGATAAAAACAGACATTCACTCCTTTTGGCCAAAGCTAAGCAGGATATATTTTCAATATATGTAGCAAATAAAAGGCCTAAGAAGATGAACAGGAAATACTTCCCTCAAAAATGAAAAGAGAAGTGGATACACTTTCCTCAAATAAAACCAAATCTTACTTACAAGAGAAACAGTCAGAAGAGACCTAGTGATAACCCACAGCTCTTGCTGATGGTATCATGGCAAAGAAAACTGCAGAGCAGGGAACCCATTCAGGGACTATTTGGTTGCATTTCATTAGATCAAGAAAGGTGATTCTAAAAATAAAGCATCAGATAAATATAGATGTATCTCAATGTTAACCAAAAAAGTGTGAGTCACATTCAACTACTTGAGTAGGCTGGTAGAAATTTGAGTTAAGAGTTTCTGAACTAAGTGCTCAGGACTAACTGAAAGTCTCAAAGTGACAGTAGAATTTGCAGAGATTTGGTGTTATCCAGAACAGGCGTTATAGCTCCATTGTGACACAAAGCCTAATCCTGCCACTAAAACCAACATGTTGTGTGACTGTGGAAACCACTCAGACGAAAAACATTAAAGAAATTGTAGGAATTTAGTGGATCTGTTTTCACCTGACTTCAATATAATTTCACTGTCTTTAGACACTGGGGGGAGCGGGGGGAGGGTGGAGGGAAAGCTTTAAAAATTCCTAATTGAAAGCTGGAAACAACGGTGTTTAGCAGAAATGGGTTTTCAGTTAATATTCCTACTGGTTTTAGGCTTTTGTTTGTTTGTTTCTTGTGCTGTTCAGATGAATGGCGATTAACATGAGACTATCAGTAGTTGGCATTATTCATAGAATCACAGAATCATTTAGGTTGGAAGAGACCCTTGGGATCATCAAGTCCAACCATCAGCCCTACTCTACAAGTTCTCCTCTACACCATATCCCTCAACACCACATCTAAGCTACTCTTAAACACAGTCAGGGATGGGGACTCCACCACCTCCCTGGGCAGCTGATTCCACTGACTTGACCACTCCTTCGGTGAAAAACATTTTCCTAATGTCAAGCCTAAACCTACCCTGCTGCAGCTTGCAGCCATTCCCTCTTGTCCTGTCGCTCATTGCCCGTGAGAAGAGACCAGCACCAACCTCCCTAGAATGCTCTTTCAAACAGTTGTAGAGAGTGATGAGGTCTCCCCTCAGCCTCCTCTTCCTCAAACTAAACAACCCCAACTCCCTCAATCGCTCCTCATAAGACTTATTCTCCAGTCCTCTCACCAGTTTCATTGCCCTCCTCTGCACTCGCTCTAGCACCTCGATATCTCTCTTGTGTTGAGGTGCCCAGAACTGGACACAATACTCAAGGTGTGGCCTCACCAGTGCTGAGTACAGGGGGACAATCACCTCCCTACTTCTGCTGGTCACACTATTCTTTATGCAAGCCAGGATGCCATTGGCCTGAGAGGTAAAAAAACATAGCAAGACTTCATTCTTGTTATTCCAAATGATTTTTTTTTAATTATCACAGAATTTGTTTATCTGTAAACAGCAAGGGACTATGGCATTATTTCCATAGTATAGTCTGAAGATCTAATATCAAGCTAAAGGTGTAAGGGCTATAGATATTCTGACTTCTATTTCTAGTAATTATTTAGTAAAAATATTGTAATTTTGTCTTTTTTAAGGAACAGATTTATAGTTCAGGAGAAATTGATATGAAGATTTGAGAATTACAATATAAAAAAGGATTCATTCCATTGATGTTTTCAGGTACCATAAGAGACAATGCAGTAAAATTTCAGACATTTAATTATTCAGCAGCAGCAACTGTTTTTTATGAAAATAAATAGCAATTCATGACCTTGTGATGTGCAAGGTCACATGTACATGAACACATGTAAAGTGCAATCAAATAATAAACAATTGTTTACATTTGTATCATTACTATGTATGAAAACGCCTCTTAGGAAAAGAGTTATTGGCAGCAGTATGCCTACACCACAGCACAATCTATAAAATGCAAAAGTGCGTGCTGTGAAAAAAGTTGAAACGGTTGAAAGGGTCAGCCTTTGAGAGTGACAAACTCACTTGCAAAACTGAAAGGATGATAATATTCTAACTGTTGTAACTGTTACTAAAACTTGGCATAAAAAAAGGCCTATGAAGTATGTCCCTTTGCAGAAGAACAGAACTGGGGAGAAAAAGATGAAAATGCAGTAAAACACATTTCAAAGAAAGAAAATAAAAAATCTGAATGTTGCAAAGAAAAGAATGTCAATATTTGGAAAGAAATTAAATTAGAATGACCTAGTAACAGACTAGTGTGAGTGGTTGATGGCTTCCTTAAGTGGAATAAAGCATAGTCCACTACGTGCATTCACAATAGTCAGTTAAAAAAATCAGATTTTCATCACAGCAACAACACATTTATGAGTGAACACACTAGCAACAATTGTGTAAAGATATCTTCATACTCTTGAAACAAGACACATTCAGCTGAATTCTGGTTCATCTCTTATGTTACTATGGAAACAAGCAAAAAAATGTTAACTTATCAACATAGAAAGCTGTGAACAACTCAAGATCCATCCTGGTCTTGGGATCATAGAGTCTAAACAAAGCAGAACCACTTCAGTTCTTCTGAATGTAACTGGAAGCAAATCAAAGCCTTCGAAGGTGAATTTAATCAGAAAGAGGAATAAGACCTATTGGTTAGTACACAGTACAGTGGAGCAAGTTCAGTCTGAATGGTTCTAATTTTGTTTATCATCCTGCCACAATTTCTGATTTAGCACTGCTTATATTTTATTTTCAGCTGATTATGCCATTAGAAACAGTATGGTGGTTAAACAGTTAATTCTTGTACAGAACATAAAAGAAAGAGTGAACAATCTGCTGTTTTATGTTATGAGATGTAACAATGCATGATTTACAGATATAATCTTACTATAGATTAATTAAAATCAAATTATTAAAACAATTTTTTTTAGTCTAGTCAAATTTTAGAGAAATAGTTAAATAGATAAAAACTACTTATACTTTAAGTTACATGCATTTATTTTTCAAATGTCAAATTCAGATCAATCATAAATTCCTAAAACTAATCCTCTCTTTATATCCTGAAGAAGACAGGATAATTTCCTGATCTGAGACTATGTTGAACAAACAGTAGCTTCACCACCCAAACCAAGCATTTCTTAGCACTTCTTATAGAGAGTTACATAGATCAAACATGGTTAGCTTCTTGTAAACACTGTTTCTTAACATCTGGCCTGTTAGCAATATGACCATTAACATAAGTTTACACTCAAAGCGACTGGTTAGTTTGGTGTTAACATTCATACATCTTTTGAATACATAGTCACAACTGGCCATATTTGCTTTTAGAAATATCCAATTTTCACTGAAATACAGTAACATATAGCTTGCACGCCAGTAATGTTTCTTTTTAACTTTCAGGCTTGATTTTAATGTGGTTTTGCATATTCTTTAAGACCCTCTTAATAGTAATAGTTCCATGGGGAAACACTCGCATAACATGTACCGGTTTCTGTAGTCCCAGATTCTTATTTTTGTTTTACAAAACATATGGGCATCTGTTATGGATAAGGTGCAAATTTGTCCTATATCACATTCAACAATCTTTCAGTATTGTTCTCTGTACTTAATCAGCACTTGCACCTCAGTGATCTCCCTAGCCACACACAGTAAGGCAGATGGTTAAAGCAATGCCCTAATAATAATAGTTTTCCCAGTGCTAGGTAAACGTCATGGTTGTACTACAATGATATAACAGACAGTAAGATTTCCCCTTGTGTTTTCTAAAGATTTGGACATAGCTCATAGGCTTACTACCAAATAGTTGATACACCTATACATGTAATTTAACATGCACATAGAAAATACCCTCTATTTTTAAGATGTCCCATTTGAAGTCTACATTCCATACCAGGTTTTTAATACGAAAACACACCAGTGCAATTTAGCTCTCATATTAAAACTTTGGAAGCTGAAATCACACATTTTCCAGCATTTTTTCCTGTAGGAGTTAATATTTCTGGGGTTTGACAAAGGAAAAATATAGTGAAATAGTATTATTTACCCATAGTTATAACAAAATACAGATTCATCCCATTATTCATGGAACTTCACTTACTGCATTCAATATATATCCATGGCACAGTATTTCATCAGAAGCAGGAAAAGTGTTTGCAGTTAGTTGAAACAGGGTCCAAATTTGTAGGATAAGAAACTGAAAACAGGATCACTGAAAAAAAGTAAAATTATCATTTTTTAATATCTGCAGCTGAAAAAGTACTTTATTTTGTAGATATTTCCAAAGGAACAAAGATTTAAAAGTTAACTTTGAATAAGAGGGAGGCAACATTTGCTTTATATACAATCTCTGCATACTGCCCAATTGCAATAAAATATTGATTTTATTTGTAAATTTATAAATTTTATGTGAACTTTATTTACCATTAATTTTGGTCGTAACTTAAATTGTAATGTGAGTTATGAATTGCAACAGGAAGGTATGGAGTCAAAATTAGAAACTATATGGTGGAAATCTTTAAGTTCCTCAATGGAAACAACAAATTCTGTCGTATTTCAAAATAATATTTTTGATATGGAACTAAAGTAAAAGGGTGTTTTTAATGTAAAAATAAAGTTCAAAATTCCAGTCTGGTATGTAAAAGGTATGTGAAAAGTATATTTAAAGTACACATAATGGAAACTATGATGGAACCAAACCAAAATTGATGTTTTTTGCCTTTGAAAATCTATAACATTATTTTGAAAGTATTTTTTCAATTTATTTCCCTTATCCATTTTAAATAGTATGGCAGAGTGAATATATTTGTCAAACTAAATGGTTCAGCAAAGACTATTTTTTCACAGAAGTAATATCTGCTTGGGTAGTTAAGGACTTTGAATGCTTCTTTGATTATTATTCTGTGGTTATAACCTTTGAAGGATGATCATGAGATTCAGATTTCACAATCAG
>VZTM01002575.1:16008-31951 GCA_013400555.1 Jacana jacana
TGAAATTTTGAGGATGCCTACATGTACCTTGGTCAAAAAATCTTCCTTGCATTTTGTTCTGAGGTACCTGGCATTAGCTGCTGTCAGAAGTTGAGTATGAGACTCGGTGCTCATGGTTTAACCCACTCCTGATATTTTTAACGAAGCCTTTGAGACACGTTTTCTGTAGTAATATTCCATCCTGTGTCCCTTTGTTTCTGTTTGTACAGCCACAAGGACAATGTCTGATGCATCTGAACAACTTGCTGACATGGTGCATCTTGGTGATTGCCATCAACTTAAACCATAGAAGAAGAGGCAAACATACTCACAGGAATGGCTGTAAGAGAGAAGATATTTCCAATAAAACTACTACTTTCAGTGCTATTTAGTGATCTGATTCATCACCATCATGTTCAGGCTAAACAGCTTTTTGTAAAGCCAATCTAAAACAACAGCAACTGTTTTTCTTCATCACATTAATTTAGGTTCTTCTTAACCACCCCTAGTCAACGTCATGACAGGAAAAAAGAAAAAAAAATCTATCACACAACTCACTAAATGTTTTGCTTTTTGTTTTGGGTTTTTTTTTAATAGTTAAGGATAAACGACTGGGTTGAGAAGTGAGTCTTATGTGGCCTGGATAATGCATGTTTTGGGCCAGGTTGCTGCACTGCACTGAAATTCCTGCTAAAAGCACTGAGTAAATAAAATGACAAAATTTTTGGACTTTGCTTTTGTGGCTTTTCAGATCAGCTGGGAGCTGTTGGGTGCTGAACTTGTTTGAAGAGCTAATCCTTTGTAAAGTTTCATCTATTCTAATTTTAGGCATGCCAGTCAGGAAGTTATTTCCTTTGTGAAGTTGTTGCAGAGCATTAGTTTCCAATGGTGATATTCAGCTTACTTTATCACTACCATAATATCAGCCATTATTTGAAGTGAAAGCCTTTATCTTACACTAAACTATTCCTTTAGCTATATGGCATTCGTACCTTTCAAAGAGTGCTGTGGATTATCACCACTCTTCTCCTTTTGTAATTTTGTTTTTAATTTTTAAGTTGGAAGTGCTTGGTTCTATGAATATCCTCTTATTTGGTGACTGTCTTTCCAGGTTTGTAACTCTTGAGGCTCTTTGGGAATTCCTTCAGCTTGCTAATTTTCAGGAATGGCTTGTCTTCTATCCATGCTCTGGTGAAGTTGCTTCTGATTCTTACAGAGGTAGTTTGAATCAAGACAAGGGAGATGACTGCTCTGCATACTAAGATATCCTCGAGCTCATCTTAATGTTCACCGTGGTCACACCTCTCAATACAAACCACAAAGGAGTCTTGTCATGTCTGTTTGCAAACAGTTCTAGAAACATATGACGTCATATGATAAATGATGTAACTGGCATATGTTGTGAAGCTTACAGTTGCTGATTTTGTAAGGTAAGGCCTCTTATGTCCTTTCATTAAAAATTTGTTATTTTAGGTGTTGATTTGAGAAATGTGTGTCATGATGAACTGTTCTTCTAGGTCTCTACTGAAGAACTTGGGTTTTGCCAATAATCTTAGACTTGACGGTGAGCTAAAGGGGCTTGTGTCTACTCTGTGCTGCCCAACATTAACCTCTGCAAAGTTAACCTATGAGACACCTGCATAGCTGGGGGCTTTCTGTGTCACAGAATTTCTGAAGGAGTAGGGAAAATGAGATTTTGGAAAGGGAAGGGTAAAACGTGAACTTTAAAAATAAAACCCAACAAAACAACTTAGAAGTGTCCTAATGGATTCATTAAAGAGATTATGTGAAAACACTCCTGAGGTAGTAGGAGACAACATCCTCAGTTTTTGGTAAAGGTAATCTGAAACATTCATCCTAGAAACTTCTTATTGATAGAAGAGTTCATAAGTTTTTTTGATAAATGTTTTTGGCTCCAGACCTGACTCATTACTGGAATGTGATGGCCTTCAAGGTAACCTGGCAATACCTTTCTAGGAAAGACTTAATTGGAAAGGACAATAGTTACAGACATTGGTCAAGCATTACAGTGCCTTCATTTTAAAAACATAGCAGAACAGACACCTACAGAAAGAACTAGGTAAACTTTAAGTGTTCAAAAGTGCCGGAGCACACCAAGACACAGCCTGTAGGAAGTCTGGAAATCCTAATACTTGTGTTCTGCTGTAAAACGTACTCCTGGCTTTGTACTAAGGTTTTTAGCTTCTAACTTGTCCCTTGAAAAATGAATATGATTCAGTTTTATGGTCATCAGAGATTCTAGAACAGTGTTTGAGATACGTAACAGAGATAGTTTATGTTATTTGAAGAGGCTTTGTTATGCAGAAAGGTGCGGGTCTCCTATGGGTTCTATGTTATATTTGTCATCTGTGTGCAGATGTCCTTAGTACATAGGGTATGTTGTGATGGCATACTCCCACCTTAAGGAACCTGGGTCACCTCATGAAATGACACCAACACTGAAGTTTATTCTAAAACTCTGGGTATAATATAATTGGATTAGTTATCAGTATTAGTTATCAGTAGATTTCAAGATAGGGAGGAGAAGAAAACTAGATGTCTTTTGAGGGTGTTAAAATCACATTAACATAACACAAGAGTGTTCAGTTTACAAACCTGGATCTTTGAAGGTGTAAATGAACATCTGGTGCTGGTGCTAATTGCAGTGATCTAAAGCAGGTGACTGTGATTTTGGGAAGAAGAGATTAGCAAGGCCCCACAGTAGTGCTATTGATGTCTGAAAGGGGTAATTTTAGAAGTGTTCCTCTTTTCATGCAAAGACTTTTTGTGTTATTAACTTTTAAATCATCCAGATTACTTTTACATTATGCCTGCTCTCCTACTATTGACATGGCTTTGGTGTTTAAAATGTACATTGCTAAAGGGACTATTGATTTTGGATCCCTTTTTTTTTTTTTTGATTGACCTACATGAGAAATCATAAAGACAATGATCCCAAATTTCTGAAAACTGAGTGCCTCCTTTACCAAGATCAATTGTATCTACCCATCTGAAGACTATGGATAAAATAGTTCCTTTTTTGGGCATCATATCTTCTCATTCATAGAATCATTTAGGTTGAAACAGACCTTAAGTCTAGTCCAACCCTTAACCCAGTACCTGTCAAAACCACCTCTAAACCATGTACCTATGCACCACACCTACATGTCTTATAAATACCTACAGGGATGGTGACACAACCACTTCCCTGGGCAACCCATTCCAATGCTTGACATCCCTTTCAGTCAAGAAATTTTTCTTAATGTCCAATCTAAAGCTCCCCTGGTGCACCCTCTTGTCCTATCATTTGTCACTTGGGAGAAGAGACCAACCCTCATCTTGCTAAAACCTCCTTTTGGGTAGCTGTAGACAGCGATAAGGTCTCCCTTGACCCTCCTTTTCTCCAGGCTAAACAATCCCAGTTACTCCTCATAAGACTTGTGCTTTAGACCCCTCACCAGATTTGTTGCCCTTCTGTGGACATGCTCCAGCTCCTTGATGTCTTTCTTGTAGCAGGGACCCCAAACTGAACATAGTATTTGAGGTGTGGCCTCACCGGTGCCAAATACAGGAGGAACATCACTTCCCTAGTCCTTCTGGTCACACAATTTCTAACACAAGCCAGGATGCCATTGGCCTTCTTGGCCACCCAGGCACACTGCTGGCTCATATTCAGCTGGCTGTCAACCAACACCCCCGGGTTCTTTTCTGCTGGGCACCTTTCCAGCCATTCTTCCCCAAGCCTGTAGTGTTGTGTGAGGTTGTGCCCCAAGTTCAGGATTTGGTACTTGGCTGTGTTCAACATTATACAGTTGGCCTCATCCTGTTGATTCATCCTATCCGAATCCCTTTGTAGAGCCACCCTACAGATCAACAGTCTTGCCAAACTGGGTGTGCTCTACAAACTTACTGAGGATGACCTCAATCACCTCATCCAGATCATTGATCAAGGTTTTAAACATAACAGGCACCAATACTGAACCTTTGAGAACACCACCTGTGGTCAGCCACCAATTGAACTGAACTCCATTCTCAACAACTCTTTGGCCCAGCCCTCCTGCCACGTTTTTGCCCAGTGAAGCGTACACACATTCAAGCTATGAGCAGCTGGTTTCTCCAGAGTAATGCTGTGGAAAACAGTGTCAAAAGCTTTATTAAAGTCCAGGTAGACAACATCCACAGCCTTTTCCTCATCAACTAAGTGGGTCACCTTGTCATAGAAGGCAATCAGATTAGTCAAGCAGTACCCAACTCTCATAAATCCATGCTGACTGAGCCTGGATACCTATATTGTTCCCACCTGCTGTGCGATAGCACTCAAAATGACCTGCTCCATAGCCTTCCCTGGCATTGATATCAGACTGACAGGCGTGTAGTTCCCCAAATCCTCCATCTGGGCTTTCTTGTGGATGGGCATCACGTTTGCGAACCTCCAGTCAACTGGGACCTTCCAGGGTAGTCAGGGCTGCTGATAAATGATGGGAAGTGGCTAGATGAGCAATTCTGCCAGCTACCTCGGTACCCTTGGTTGGATCCAATCTGATCCCATAGACTTGTGTGTGTCTAAGTGGTATACCAGTTTGCTTAGCATTTCCGTTTGGATTATGGGGGCTTCATTCTGCTTCCTGTCCCTTTCTTCCAGCTCAGGGGGCTGTGTACACAGAGTCTGGTACTGGTATCTACAGAGTACTGGTCTTACTCTTAAAGACTGAGGTAAAGAAGGCATTAAGTACCTCAGCATTTTCCTCATCCTTTGTCACTGTGTTTCCTCCTGCATCCAACAAAAGACAGAAATTGTCCTTAGCCCTCCTTTTGTTCCTAATGTATTTATAGAAATCCTTTTTTTATAGTCTTGTAAGGCAGTAATCAGATTAAATTCTAGTTGGGCTTTGGCTCTTCTAATTTTCTACCTGCATAACTTCACAACATTCTTTTAGCCCTCATGAGTGGCCTGCCTTATCTTCCAAAGTTCATAAACTCTCCTTTTTTTCCTCAATTTCCAGCCAAGGTTCTCAGTTCAGCCAGGCCAGTCTTCCATTCACCACTTTAGTGGATAAGCTGATATCTCACATTTGATGATCATGTGGGGTTTTGGTTTGGTTTTTTTAATGTTTGTTTGTTTTGGCTTTTTTTTTGTTATGCTTAGTCTTACTGCAAAATAATTAATTCTCCTCTTTTAGCAGATAAGGAATATTAGGTCAAAAACTTTCAAAACCTCCCTGGTGAAACAAATGTTTGCCTCTCCTAAGAGTCCCACCTATACCTCCCTCCAAAGTGCATCTCTTAGTGTTACCTGACTCATTAAGTGATTTCTAATTTATTTTCTAATCTTACTGTATTTGTATATTTGAAAATATTAGCAGCGATGAGCTGAACTTCAAAAGCTCCCTCTTCTTTGGAGATTGCCAAAAGATTTAAGAGGCGTTTGTATTACTTGAGAATGTCAAGCCTTAGAGAAGGATTGCATTCATGCCTGGGAGTCTGAACAGAGCAGTTGTTAAACCAAAGAAGAGACAAAGCTGAAGGAGGTCTAGCTTTTCATATCAACATTGGTAAGACTAATGATTTTGCAGAAAGAGGGTAAATGGAGTATTGATGTAAAACCAAATGGATGTGTGATCATTACTTCCATAGCCTTGTGTTATTCAAACAATATTTATGTCCTTTTGAAATAAAGCAGGGGGTACAGATTTGATTACTCTGTTGCTGTGGAGACCACAAATATATGTAGCTTAGAAATTTTCACTTCATTTCTGTTTGCAAGGCCATGTGACATCCCTTTAAAGTGATGGTCTTATAAAGGGCAGCACCTTTGCAGCATCCAAATCATCTGAGGAGGGAACATGTCTGATGGCATCTGGAGAAGTAAGAGGACCTGATAAAGACTTGTAATGAAAGATGAAGTGGGTGAGTTGTGCTTTCCTGTCCACCTAGTTCCAGTGAAGCTACTGTATAAAGAAATAGTTATGGATTTGGTTAATCTAGGGCATTGCAGGATTACCATAATCCTGAGTGGCACCTGCCTTATTGGTAGATAGGATTTACATTAAGTCAATGCTTAACAGCTCATGGCCTTCAGAGTATTAGAGTGTCTCGACTGATTTAGCTGGGATGAACAAGAGAAACTTGGAGAATTAGAAAAACCTGTGAAGGAGACCTGAAGACATCATGGAGTAGTCCAGACCGCATATGGTATGATGTTCAGGTCCTCTGTTGGTGGGAGTGATTAGTCTCCTGACAAGAAGACAGCAATGTGAATTTGGAGAAAGACCACTCAAGCAGCCCCTACTGTCTTCCTCCCTGTGCTAGGAATGATGGCCTGATGGTCTGATAACTTCATGTAGTGTGGACATGCACCCAGGGACATATATCTCAGGAAGGAGATAGGTTATTGAGCTGGGAATTTGGCTATAAGGGATAAAGATATCAGGGTGTTTGATGGAAGTGTGAGCTTCTGCAAAGACTAACTTGATATGTGTGTGAGCATGACAGGCACAGCCTTTCTGTTGTATTGTAGTGGAGCTGCTAGTTGTGCTTTCTACATGTGTGTACCCATTGTATGGAAGAGAAAAAGATGAATTACTGAATGTAAGATCTTAGGTAGTAGATTTGTGTGTGTGATAGCATTCTCTGATATGCTGCGAGTGTCATGTGTAGGAACAGATGGAGTAGGGGAATCTCCAGTCATGACTCAAAAGAAAATAGTATAAGGAAAGACATCATATCCATTAAAAAACTGGGGAAAAATTGGAATGGATGGAGGCTGTATGCGGAGAGAGAACCAGTGTGGAACCAGCCGGGCAGTGCTTGAATTTAAAATACAAAGAAACAAATCTAAGGGAGTTTTAAAACCAAAGGCATGGGAAAGGTAGGAAGTGTAGATGAAGAGAGATATTGATGGGAGAAACATCTTTTCAGGGAGTAGTTAAGAAATTGTAATTCTAGACAAAGCTAGGACACAAGTTGTTCAGAACGAGAGGGGGAATAACAAAAAAAGAGTTTGAAAAGATGAAGTCTCAGTTTATCGGGACATGGAGACAAAACCTGCCTGACCTCAAATGTATGTGACCTTCCTGAGAAGACTAGGAAGTAGCCTGGACAAATGGGAATATCTGTCATAATTGAAGACACTGATATAACAGCTATTTTAGAAAATGGGACACAGCTATCTTTAGCCTATAGAAACAATAGAGCAGGTAATTCTTTGGAGATTGTCCTGAGTTGAGCAACACAGCACTAACATTTCTTCTAATGCTGGGGAAAACAGCACTTTTAGAGGACTCTAATGTCTGAATTAATGAAAATATTTACTTTATAGCCAGCTAGGCTATGTGAGAGTTGAGGTCTCAATGTTTTCAAGCCTTGCCAGGTGCAGGGATGAGGAGAAGCAAGGCCTGGGCATTTGACCCAGGCTGGCCAACAGGATTATTTCATATCATGTATGTCACATTTGATATAAATCAGAATAGTTTGCTGCATAGTTCTCTCTCCCTTGATGGCAGCTCCTTGCCCCAGTGCCAGATGCTTGAGACCTTACTTTCCCCGTGAAGCCATCACGCTCACAAGTGTCCAAAATTTGCTGTCCACTGCTGCAAGTGTAGTTTCCTACTGATAGAATTGGCTGAGTATAATTCTTGTATATCTTAGAATCATCAAATGGTTTGGGTTGGAAGAGATCATCAAGTTCTACCTCCCTCTAGACCAGGCTCCTCAAAGCCCCATCCAGCCTGGCCTTGTACACTTCCAGGAATGGGGCATCCACAGCTTCTCTGGGCAACCTGTTCCAGTGTCTTACCACCCTCACAGTAAAGAATTTCTTCCTGATATAACTTATTCTATCTTATATTGCTATCAGGATTAATACTGGTTCTTTATTATTATTGTTAATTATTTAGTCTTATCCTGTTAAATCTATTTATATTTCAGCCCTCAAGTTTCCTTGCTTTCCTCAGTTCCCAAGCGGGGAAAGGTCATCAGGTGATAGAATAATTGTCTAAATGACAATAAATTGTTATGGGTTTTCTCAAACCATAAAAGAGGTGAAGTTACATGCTAAGGAAAGCACACAGTGCAGGAAGTAACCTATCAATAAGTATCTTTATGGATTAAAATTCTCTTCGAGAACAGAGAAATCCTTGTAAAGCCATTGTATCAGCTGGTCAGAGTAGCTGTGAGATACATAGATCAAAGAGTCTTTGAGGGAAGAAGTACCATGGTAATGGGCACTTGCATGGGACACACAGGGAATGATAGCGAGACAGCATTTTTAGACTTGGTTAATAGCTATCTGAAGCAGTTACTCTGCTGGATGTGAAGGCGAGAAAACTCTTGATACAGCTCCATGTAAGGCACAGAATCTACTTCAATTTATAAACTGCCGGAGATTTGTCTTGCAGTAGTGCTCATAATGTGTACAGCATCATGCAGTGGCCATTTTTCCATGGAAAAAGCCTACACACAAACTAACAGAAAAGAATTTCACCAGTGTGGTGTTTAGCTTTTAAACAAAAATGAGAAACGTCATTAAGAAAGAATTTTCAGAAACTGTCTCAAAGCAAGTGCTATGTCTAGATATGGGACCAAGAAATAGCACCAAATGTAAATTATGAGGTTTTTCACTGCTTATATACTCATACTCTTCAGGACACTTGTGACAAGAATGCCTTTTAGCAAGCTCTATATTTACATATGTCTCCATCCATGCTAAAATGTTGGTGGTTCAAGGGAGAGAGTAGTAGGAAAAGAAGACCTTTTTTTTTAAGGAATTCTTTTTATTATTATTTTTAATAAATGAATATGTGGACTTCTTGGTCCTAGAGCTTGTACAGGGTTCAGCTAGAGTGGAATATGTCTATCACAGGAGATATATCCTTTAAAAATAACAGAGTTGCTAGCCATGGTAACGCTTTTCACCTTTGCTTTGGGAGGCATGAGTTCCAGAAAACTTTACAAATTGTATATAAGTTATAAATTGTACCTGTATGAGAAAGGTCATGTTCAGAAGTAGTTGCTGTGCTGCACTTGCTGTCTCATGATATAGCTTATAATGGTCTATTTGCCTTGAAACAAACCTAGTAAATTGTCTCTTGCAAAGAAAGGACAAAAGACTTGAGGAAAAGGAACCAATAAAATGAAAAGGACTGACTCTCTCATTTTGCAGATGTTAGTTCTTCCCATGCTAGTTGGATTAGACAGCTATTTTCATCAGGTTCTGTCCATTTGTGGTCCCGTACAGCTGTCTTTTGCTAAAAAACCTAGATGTGTATCTCTGAGCTACAAGCTGTAATGTTCATTATAGCTGTTTTGAGTTTTTCCATCTAACTAATTTCTCAAACAAAGTATATTTTGTATGGTTTACTACCTTGTTTTCAAAGGATGTGAGTGTGTATCTTATTGCAGTCCTGAACAGATTACTCAAACATCTACTGCAATGGATGTTGCTGTGCCAGTGACCCACCCTCCTGTTTTCTTCTGTAAATCCGCCCCCCCCGCCCCCTGCAAATCCCCCAGTACAGTGACACACCCCAGTGTGCTGCCAGGACCTTGGATGAGGAAGGGTGGTGGCACGTCAAAGAATCTGAGCTGTTGGTGAGGATTGGGGCCTTGTCTATCTGAAGCTACAGTCAGGGGCATACTGTGCTTTCACTTGAAATAATTTGTGTTTGATTTTTAGATTTGATTTTGTATGTGTGTTTGCAAGATGTCAACTTTCCTCTGAAAAATTGTTTCTAAAATGAAATTCAAGAGTTTAATGTGGAGGAAAGGTCAAGAATTGCTTTTTGGGCTGTGCTGAAGCAAGTAACTTAGAGAAGTAGGCTGAAAGAGAATTAAAGAAAATGTCATGTAAGATTTCCTAACAATGAGCTTCATTAGTTTCTCTGGGGGATGATAGGAACTCTGTGTTAAATCCTTTAGGCTAGAAATGAGGAAGATGCCTGGTAAGTGCTGCTTTCTCTACTTTCAGTATCAGTTGGCCCCATTCATTGGAGTTAATTCAGTATGTAAAAGAAAAAAACCACATGCCTTGCCTTCACACCAAGGACACTTTTTAAGGGCTGAACTCAATGCTATGAGGACGCAGAGAACAGGAAATAATGCTACCCAATCTGTGTGCAGTACTATCTATACTCTGTCTCTGGTCATAATTTTAAAGTATAACATAACTTTCACATGTGGAGGAAAAGAAGCCCTTAGAGGCAGTAAACTAGCAAATTAAAATAAGATTGCACATAGACAGTTTAGCATTGAAGGTGACAAAATTTGTTATGGATTCTGCAAACACAATTAGCGGGTGTACAAGGTGAAAATAAGTATGTCGGCATTGCCAGGCTTCCTGGAAGTAGCACAGCTGTATTCTCTGATGCGTGTTTCACAGGACTTTGAACCTGCAGTGTCAGCCATGTTGGCCATCCCTTAAGTTTATCATTGACTGGGAAATCAACTTGAAGATCTTGATTGTGTGCAGCAAAAGACTAGAGCAAAACCACAAGTAATATAGGCAATAAGGATTTTTTTTTCTTTTCCTCTTGTGATGCACTCCTTGCATGAAAATTCTTCACTTGTAATCCAAAAAGCAACGTTATCTTCCATCCTGTGCTTTTGTTATTCTTATTTTATTTTATTTTTTTATTAAGCCTTATAACTCTATAGTCTGTGTTGGGAGTTTTATTTCAAAGATGTGAAGAAGGCAACATAAAGATTAGGAAGTTGCTGTGGCTTCATCCAGAGGTTGTTTGTCAGGACTTACATATGGAATGGTCACACAGAACCATATTCCTTTGAGGCCCACTGGCTAATGACAGGTAATTTCTGCTTGACCACTACTGGGACTGTTAAAAGATTGCTGCAAAGAAGTAAAGGAGTTACCTTTTTGGAATGAGGTATTTTCCTGGTCTGTTTCCTTAGAGAAGGTTTATGTAAGTGAATGGAGAACATTGTACAAATGGCAAATACAGGCAGCTTTTTATTTTTTTACAGACACTCTTATATGGCTCTGGCACAATTGGATATAAGTTTGGCACAACTCCCTTAAAAGTCATTGAAAACAAGCTGATGTACATCTATGGAGAGTGTAATCCAAAATGCATATCCAGATTTTATACGGGATTTTTGTGATAGGGAGCAAAGGAACCCTGAAGACTACTACAGATGTTTCTCTATTGCTTTTCTACTATCTGCCCTACAATATGGTAGAACAAGGATTATGCCTTATGTGCTTATATGCCCTTGTGTATGATGTAGCCTGAGTCACTGATGATTGAAAGAAATCCTACAAATTCTGTTTCTAAGTGCCAACAGAGGGTTACAAATCCATAATAATTTAAGCTTTCACCTTGCAACAAAGTAATTAACTTCTTGTTATAGAAGCGCTTTAGCAGTTGAGGGCTTACCCAGCTGTGACTTTTCTGAACACTTTTCTGAACAGTTGGTGATTAATACCTGTTGTATGTAAAGGAATGACCCTTAAACAGTAAATGCTAACAGACGTCTGAGAAATTTCTTAATAAAAGTAGCATGCCTATATGATGATGCAGTGATTTGGACTGTTTCTTCAGGCATGCTTTTGTGTAAGGAAAAAATAACATGTGGAAGTAAAAACCAGTATTTTTAAATATATCTCTCGATGGGTAAAATTTGATGCTCCTAAAGAGACTTGCTAAAGGATTGTAACTATAGCTCTTCATTCAATGAAAGACATATTTTAAGAGAAAGCAAAGAAATGAAAAATTATCTTTAGGTATTGCACTGAATGTTATGTGGAGCTCATGAGTTTTCACTGATGAGTTTTCACCCTCTTTCTCATCACCCAGTGAGAAAGAATGCCAAGGTTTGAAAGCTGGGGACCATACATAGGTTGTCAGTGAAGGAAGCTCACTGCCCTTTTAGGCTTCAAAGGAGTAACACTGAGCATTTAAATAAGGTACTGAACAAAAGGCAGCCAAGAGCTGGCCTACAGCAACCTTTCTAGAAACCTGAATAGGCTCTGAATAACATCCCTTAGGGCTCCAATAGGACCCTAATAACTTAGTCATCCTGTCTAAATAAGCAAACCTTATTTTTTAGAGGTTTTAAACAACTACAAATAACACTTTTGTGAAATAATATTTTGATCTGAAATCAGAATTATCTAATGGTTGCTTTTGCCAAATCCTACCCTAACGCAAAGAGTTTAGTAGATAAGAAGAGATGTTCACACCAGAAATGGAAGAAGCTACATGTCTTGTGAAGCATGATGTCGTGGTTTAGCCTTAGATGGCAACAAAGAACCACGTGGCAGCCACTCACTCTAAAGCTCGTCCACGGTCAGGAGGGCAAAATCAGAAGAAAAAGGCAAAACTCGTGGGTTGGGATAAAAGCAGTTTAACGGAACAACAAAACAGTAACAAATAACGCGGGTAAAGAAGTATGAAAACAGGATTACAATGCCGACCACTCACCCACTGCACCCGGGACCGTCTCCGACCACCAGGCGCGCACCTCCCTCCCAACTTCCTGTCCCCCTCCCCTTCCCGGCCAGCTCCTGTTCCCCTCCCCCTGCCCGGCCAGCTCCCCACTACCCCCTGGGCATGGCTCACATGGGATGGAATACCTGTGCCCTGCTAGGAGAATTAACCCTGTCCCTCCTGGAACCAGGACACACCAGGACACAACCCGTGCCTTGAGTAAGTTGTCTCTTACTGGCCTACCACACCCTCCCTGTCACTGCAGTTTACATTGCTCCAGTAAGAGAAGTTATGGATGGCCTGAACTCCCCAATACTTTGTTTCCTGTATATGGCAAATACCATGTTAGTGACATCTGCCTGGATGCATGTTTGTGTCTCACAGCACAGGCTAAGCTTGGAAACCAATTATTTAGGGAGGAAGTTATATATAACAAAAGAGTGATCCCTATGTCTGTCGTGACTGTGATTCAAAGCATTGCTTGAATTACTCCTTAGTCTTTCTGGATTTTTCAGTATCTGGAAATATTGTATCAATCGTATCACTGCGTATAGCACTATCATAGCTGAAAACTAGAGTCTGAAATGCACATATGTCATCTAAGCTTGCCAGAATGTATGACCTATGCTCTGCAAAATGTTTTGTATATGTCAGTATTATTCATTTGTGTACTAATATTTTAAAATGCTGCACTCCTTGGAAAGGGCTGGGTGGTCATTAGTAAAATGAAGTGTGAAGGAGATGAGGTTAACTAAGCAGATGCTGCCTAAACTGGGAAATAGAGTCACTGCATGCTCAGACATAGACATTTGATCCCTAGCTAGTAAACTGATGTAAAGCACAGATGCAGAAGGAAGCAGCAATTCTGGAACAAGCCCTGCATTTATTTCTGTCATACAAAGAAGCAAGGAAGTATAGCTTTGTATATATGGAAAGTGTGTAAATCTCTCCAAGGGATCCTTTGTAAGTTTGTATGCAGAGAAATAAGGAGGTTGTTATATTTCTGAGAGAACGACAGATGGGGGATTTTGCTCTTACCAGGATCTCCCTAAGCCTGCAGCCTTTCACAAATGTTTATCAGGACTCTTTGTCCTCCTTACATCATCTAATGATTCTTCCTTAATTTATGATACTGAATGGTTTTAGAGCATGTGCTTAAGCATCTCAGGCCATTGGGAGAAGCAAAACATTTTGGCTTTACCCTTAATGGGAATGTGGTGGTAGAAAGGGAAAAGAACTATGGTCACTGAGCATGAACTATTGAATTTTAACTCACGTTTTATATACTTAGTGGTTTGGCTGTTTCAGGGCTTTGTCTGACAGAACTAATATCTAGATGATTACACTATATTCTCCAGAATAAATGCTTGTTTCCTTCAGTGCGTATTTCAGAAAGTGCTGTATTCCCACTCGAGGCTCTATCTTGATTATTTGAGCACTGTCTAATGTCCTGCTTCTCCTATCTGGTACAGGACAGAATTTTCATCATGAAAAGCCCAAATAGATGCTTCTGCATCCACGTTATTTTGATGACATTACAGTGATTCCATATGTGTTTGGCAGTTGAATGGTTTCATCATCTTATCCAGGCAGGTCCTTTTGTTTGAATTTACCAAGTCATAACTAAGAGCTCATCATTATGTCCAAGGCTTCCTCAGTTGAGCCTAACGGCAGGGACCATAGATTGCAACTCACATCTTCATTTCCTAATCCTAGCTAGATTGTGTTGGCAAACAAATGGGACATTTATCAAAGAAAACATGGAAAACAACCATGTCAGGCATGTTTAATGGACACTTTACAGCTTCATTTATAGTACAGAAGTTCAGGAAAACAGCGGAATCTAACTAGGAAGACCTTAACATAATGGAGAAAAAAAATAACAGTTCTGTTGAACACTGGGACTACAACAGGGCCAGTAAGATGATCAGAGGGCTGAAGCACCAATGCTATGAGGACAGGCTGAGAGAGTTGGGATTCTTCAGCCTGCAGAAGAAAATGCTGCAGGGAAACACTATAATGGCCTTCCAGTATGTAAAGGGGATTCACAGGACAGATGGGAAGAGACTCTTTATGGGGAATGTAGTGACAGGAGGAGGGATAATGGTTTTAAACTGAAAGTGGGGAGATACAGATTAGATTTTAGGAAGAAATTCTTTACTGTGAGAGTAGTGAGACACTGGAATAGGTTACTCAGAGAAGATGTGGATGCCCCTTTCCTGGAGGTGTTTAGGACCAGGCTGGATGGGTCTTTGAACAACCTGGTCTAGTGGGAGTTAAATTAGGTGGCCATTCAGATAAGTCGTAACAAGCAGGACTGCATTCTCTGAGATAGCTTCTTCCCAACTGATTATTTGTGATTCCCCAGATTCATTTTCACTCTGAACTCAAGAAACTTAAGAGGATCCTGCACTTGAATGCTATCAAATGTTAAATATTAACAGAACAAAACAAGGCTGCTGTCACAACACTGAAACCCTTTTTATAATGAGGAATGCTCAGTAGGACTGCTGATCTCATTTGTATTAGTGTAGGGACAGCACCATGTAAAAGAATAATTTCATACATTTTTTTGTGGTTTGCTAATTTTTTTTAGGGGATTCACTTACACAGTGTTATGAAAACTTTTTTTGTTTAAGCTGTTCTTTCTACATACTTAATTACAGAGTCTGAGGCCAGTTTGCCAACCTCCTTGAACTACTAGCTCAACAGTCCTTTGGGTTGCTCTTGTATGCATGGTCTCTCTCTTTTTTTTCCAATCCCTTGAGGACTATCTCTGTCATCACACATGTGTATTCCTACCCCATTCTTCTAAACTCCCTGAGATTAAAATCTTACTATTAAATAGTTCTAGTTCACTTGTTGATGTTGTATCTTCCCTAGGGCTTGATGTATTTATATAGTGGTTTCTTGACCTTTCTCCTGTGGATATTGGGAATAAATTGTTGTCTTTGCAGCAACCTTTTGTGTATTTAACAACCTTTTAGCAGTGGCTTTACAGTTTATATGCAGCCTTCTAATCTTTCCTTACATGATTCATATTTAATTTTTTCTTGTCCTCCAGCTTTCTCCTGCCTTTTCCATAAGCTTTCTAAAGTGACAAACTGATGAGTAATTCTGCTGAGCCTTGTTGCTGAGACTAGGAACAATCCAGCTGTATCATTTGCCTTAATTGTGACAGTTCCTTTATTTTGACCTATTTGAGATATTTGGGAGTCACTTTATGTTACTGATAATGATTTTCTGCAGAATTTCAGAAGAGTACTTTGTATCTTATTATTCAGGCTATCAGCAATGGCATTGGATAACGCTGAAGTAGGAAAGACCTTTCTTGGAATTCATCTTGATAGCCAAGTTTGAATACCAGTTTGGGTGGAAAATGACACTGAAGGACTTTGAGCCATTTTCTGGAGAGAAATGTGGAAGCTGAACAATGGGTTTTGAGCATTTCAGGGGTGCTTAAACAATGATCTTAGGCTTGTAAACTTTTCTGCATTTTGACTCTTTGCATCTTTCAAAAA
>VZTM01002576.1:1673-11960 GCA_013400555.1 Jacana jacana
ATTAGAATGAGTTGAAAATAATTCAGTGAAAAACACAACTAAAGTATGATATTGCTTGTATACAAACCGCTGGATGGTCTTTGCCCAAAGTCTTTTCACGGATAGCCAAGGCATCATTCAGGAGGTTTGCTGCATCTTTGTATTTGTTCTGGTCTCTAAATTTTAAAGAGCCATAATTAGTACTGGGGATTCAGAAAAAGATAAAAATAAAGCTGACTTCAGTGTTGGCCCAAAGATGGTAATACAAAAGATTAATTGAGAATATTCAGAAATTGGGAAGTAAAAACCTGAAGCCTGTAATTTAGAGCAGTTTTCCAGTTGAGGATTAGCGTGTACTACTCCTCCACTGCTGTCCAATTTACACCTCTAGATCATCTCTAAGTGGGTTATCACGACATGCCCCCTCAGTAGACCAGAAAGAGAGAATTATTAAAACTAGCCTCACTCCCAAAATAAAGGCACAGGCAAAAGTGCAGCAATTTGTCTGCCTTTTAAGTATACAGTATGTAAACATTGCAGGACCCTCTTGAGGATTTTAATAAAAAAAGTGGGAATGGAAAATACTTCAACAGTCATAAAACGTCAGTCTGAATATTAACAAGTTGTAGCCAAATATTATCTATTTCTGCAACCAGGATTTATCTATGTCAGTATACAAACCTGTACACCAAAGCAAGGATGTTCAACATAGTGGCAACATCAGGATGATCATGACCTGAAGTCTTCTCCAGATCTTCAAGAGCTTGTTTACAGAGAGGTACAGCGACCTCGTATCTGCCTTGGGAAGCGTACTGAATAACAAGATTATGAAGGGTTCTTAATCTTGCTGGAATTTCATAGCCTCCTTGCTGGGCAGCAGCTGCTGCACTGCTATGCTGCTGTTGAACTGAAAGAAATCCAAAAGATTTCAAGTTGATTAAAAGATAACTGTAACTAAAACATCTAACATCATTGCTCAGTGACACAAAACGAGACTCACTGAATTTTATTTCTTCCATGCAAAGTATTAGTATTGAATATCCATAGTGTTAGAACATCCTTCACAGCAGTCGTGCTGTCTTCAGCAGTGACAGTGCAAATGTGACCATTTCACGCATCATACTCTGGCCAGTATTGTATTATCTTACACTTCTATTAGCTCAAATGGCCAAATGTAATAAATCAATTAATGTATGAAACTATTTCAACTCAGCAAAACATTAACAATTCTCAAGATTACATAATAATTTTGCACTTATAAATATCCACATCTCCCTGTGGAAAGGAATGTTAACACACATGCCCGATACCTGCAGAAAAGTTCAAACGACTCATTCTTTTTCCTTTTTTACCCTTCTCTAAAAATACAGAACTTTTGTTTCCCTTTGATTGCTCTACCAGGGAATACTTAAGGGCACATAAAGGCACATAAAGGATTAAAACACCTTGGATGCCACTAATAACATTTGCAAGAGAAAAGGCACTGAGTTACCTCAGCCAGAGTCAGCTTTCAGGTTTGACTTACTGACCCCTCAAGGGTTACCCACTTATTTTCCAGTACCTCCTAACCTTCTGTTGTTGCAATCCCCATCACCTCACTCCCCCCCCCCAAAATCTCTTCCCCTGAGAGATTTCTGGGAAGACTGAGGAAATTATCTCTTACTCATTTTCATTAAATTGTAGACAACTCACAAGATAAGGGCTCCGGCAGTGAGCCTGACTTTCTTCTCTTATTAAGCAAAACACGCTCTCACAGCAAGAGGGAACCTTTTGACGTCAGTGGAAACATAAAATTCCAAGCCTACACCCACAATCACTGGCTACCAAAGCACTGAAGCATTTCAGTGTATTTCCTGGAGGTCAAGGAAATTACTGAAATGTCAACTTTCTCTTCTGTAAAGCAAAGTAAGGTAGATGGACTATGCAGGTACACAGACAGCTTTGCTGTTCCATTTGCCTGTTACAAAGGAAGGAAGGATGAGTTCAGCACAGTCAACACTAATCTATTTTAAACCTTCAAGTCTTCCTGCCATTGCTGGCTATGGTTACCGTGCCAGCACGCACACAGCGGATCTTGTATACGTGTCCATAAAAGAAACGCAAAATAACAGAGGTGGGACCCTTCAGACACTTTTCCCAAAGTTGTTAGTCTGCCAAGAGCCATTGTACTGCGAGCACACTGCAGGTACACTACAGTATCCATACACTATATTATAGCAGCTTTATACCCATACAAAACCCCACATTTTACTAAGCAAGCCTTACCTATTTATGGCATCTTTTATCCACACTACCATACCCAGATGACTAAAAAAGCCATTCAGCACCTGGGCAGACCATCGACAGCTCCAGTGTTTCAGAATCTGCCTCAGTCGCTTGGAACAAAGCTTTTCCATTCTGAGGCTCATGATAAAGGCTGTGGGGCCAATTCTGTACTGAAGTCAGTCCCAAGAACTTCACAACAGCTAGTAAAAATCTCTTTAAAAAACTACACCCCAGTTCTATATATATCAGTATATAGAATGTATATTAAGTACTGGCTGGCTTATTCTAGCAGCAGCTTTCATAGAATCATAGAATCATTATGGCTGGAAGAGACCCTTGGGATCATCGAGTCCAACCATCAGCCCTACTCTACAAAGTTCTCCCCTACACAGATCCCTCAACACCACATCTCAACAACTCCTAAACACAGTCAGGGATGGTGACTCTACCACCTCCCTGGGCAGCTGATTCCAGTGACTGACCACTCTGTGAAGAATTTTTTCCTAATGTCCAGCCTATGTCCAGTGTTTCTCTAACATTCCGTGTCCCAGAGGATCCCAAGCATGGATTCATTTTTGCAGACAGCATCCTTCTATTCTGCACTGCAGAAATACAGTAACATTGTAACTTGAAGTGCACTTACTTCCTTGTCCTTGGTCATCTTCATCATTGGGAAATAAGTCATCCAAAGGCTCTTTTGTGGAATCTGTATCTTTATCCTCCTATAGAAAAACCCCAAACCCAAACAAATTGTTACACATAAATCTAAGGCGTAAGGACAGTCCATTTAATTAACAACATTAAAGGGAAAAAAACACATCCAGAACTTAGGAATTGCCAATAACATTCCACACAGAAGTTTAATGAAATTTTAACGTTCAAATATATTTACACAGTCTGACCCAAAACAATACAGGACACCTTCAGAAGAGCCAGGAATAGAAATCAGGTCTCCTAGATTTCAGTTTCAATTTAAGCACAGAAGAACACCTTTGCTGTTCTTACAGACACATTGTGCCTAAAGAAAGTGCCCAGTGAGGAGCGAGTGCTACCCAATACAGAATTGCCACTGGACTTTAGACATAAATGCAGTTGTAGATGGAAATACAGTGGTGGATAGAGGAATAAGAGAATTCATCTCCTGAAGGAGGATAAAGTTGCTAGTGCAACTTTAATTCTGTTCATCTCAATTTCTAAGTACTTAATTTCTGCACAAATAATAGATTTTGCAACTGTGATCTGTAAAGGTCAAGATTAAAATAAACACTTGGAAGGAAGTTCCCCTCAAATAGTCTCATCTGAAACCATATCAATTTCTGCACAATCTATCAGCGTACACTGATTTTAAACATCCAAAGATTATTCCAAGTCCCACAGTCATGTAAAATAAAGAAACATATCATCTCTCAAATGTTGTTTCTTCAATGTGGAGCTTACACAATATAAATGGTTGAGGTTCTCGGAAATGTTAATCTCAGTAAGAAGAAAGCCCAGGAGCAGAACGGAATCACGGCATTGTCAGAGCTGGAAGGGAGCTCTAGACCTCATCCACTCCAACTGCCCTGCTAAACCAGTACTGCCCAGAGCACATCACTCAGGACTGCAGCCAGGAGGGTCTTGAAGGTCTCCAGAGGAGGGGACCCCACAACCTGCCTGGGCAGCCTATTCCAGGGCTCTGTCATCTTCACCCCAGAGAAGTTTTTCCCTCATGTTTGAATCAAACTTCCTATGTTCCAGCTTGTGCCCATTGCTCCTTGTCCTGTCATTAGGAACCACTGTAAAGAGCCTGGCTTCATCTTCCTTCAAGGTACCCTTCAGATACTTGTAAGCATTACTAAGGTCTCCCCTCAGCCTTCTCTTCTCCAGGCTAAAGAGTCCCAGCTCTCTCAGCCTTTCCTCATCAGGGAGATGCTCCAATCCCTTAATCATCTTTGTTGCCCTACACTGGACCCTCTCCAGTAGTTCCCCGTTTCTCTCGAACTGGGGATCCCAGAACTGGATGCAGTATTCCAGTTGTGGGATTTCTATTCCTAAACACATTCAGTTTTTTTCTGCCTCTCCATCCAACACTATTTTCCAAAGACTGGGAAAAAAACAATTGCTGCTGCTGGCAGTTGAGTTCAGAGGTGGCAGATTGGGTGCCCTGCAAAAACAGCAGATTGATGGGACCAGATCTCATGTGGGAAGTCCAAAATTTCAAGTGTGCCGATTCCAACCTCATACTGAGTATATAAAACTGACTATTTTCAAAGGCTAACAGCAGAGACTGTCCGTATGTTAGTGAAACTATAAAGATGCTTTGCCTACTTTGATCCTATTTGACAATTAAACCTCAAATAATGGTGCTATTTAGGCCATCTGCAGATTACAGTCCAACAGCTAGCACATCAAAATCCCAGTGCTCCCTCCTCCTGCCCCTTTTCTAAACAGGCTTTCACAGGCAACATTCAGCTACAGATACAAACTCACAAAACAGCACTGAAATGCATCATGTGCCAACTGACCAGAACAACTCTCACTACTCACAGTATGTTAAAAAGGATTTAGTCAAGCAGTCAGTTAAGCAAGATTAAAACTCATACATTTTCAACCATTATGTTGCTGAAATAATTGGTTATGAAAAAATGGTTCTCTCCAAGACACAGCTGAGAAGGTCAGACCACTCAAAATGAGGTATTTCTCTACAGCACCATCTAACTTAAGAAAACAAAAGGATAAGGTGGCCAAATAATTCAGAAGTATTTTTTAGTAATAAGTTACTTCTGTGAATTCAAATTTTATCCATTTTCTCTCTGAATCTAAGAATGAGTAATACAATACACAAGCTAAACACAACTGTAAACGTGCAGGTGATCACGACGTCTGGCAGAAGGTCATGAAGGGGGATTCAGTAACGTGCCACCCCAGTGTAAATTCTCAACGGATCTAAAAGCTCCACACTGATCCCACTACACAAAAATAAAATATTCTTCTCACAGTCAAAATAAGCCGTGTCCCTTTTGTACTCAGAAGCCCTAACAGTTTTTATTTCCCACTTATTTCAGCTGTTGAATTTACAGCAAGAGATTTCTGGCTTCAAGTTCAGTACTCCTTATTTTTTAAGCTAATATTATACTAAGTAAGTACTGATGAATTCTGACCCTTCTGTATTTTACTATCTACAGACAGTAAAGCATTTACTCTCTTAAAATAAGTATGACCTGATCTCTCAAGATCCTTCTGCAAACTATGTGACACTGGTACAAGGTAAGCATTTTAACAAGTTTATGCTAGAGACAAATAAAAAGCTGATATCCATCATTTCTGGGTAACTAGGCAGATTACAAGACACATGTAAACGTAAGGTGCTTTTTACTCCACAGCTACTTACTGAGGGTGAAATATCATCGTCGTATTTTTTTAATTGATTCATGAATTCTAGATGTTTCTTCTCTTCCTCCAGTTGAGCCACGGATTGCTCACTTTTCTGTAGTTTCTGTTGTGTATTGGCTAGCTCATCCCGTAGCCACTGATTTTCCTGGCATAGCCGGCGAACCTGAGCACGCAATTTCTGCTTCTCTGATTCCACTGCATTTAAGTGATTTGACAAGGCCATCATTACCTGCAGAGCAGAAAGCCTCGTGTGACAAACATACTTCCTCTGGAGTGCAGTTCTGTATTTAACATAAAAGCTTTTTGTTATTTAAAATGTATGGCAGTTGCGACATCTGGTAAATATTCAGATTTCTCTTCTCTCTGTATCTAGTTCTCACTTCTCCTCTGAACTTTTTTTAACATTGTTCAGCCAGAATTAACTTAAGAGGAATTCTTTAGTAATGATTTTTTCTAGGATGCCATTGGAAGTCAAATTGTTCTAGAATTCCCTAGAGATTACATACACTCTTTTAAAGCAAAATCTGAATTAGGATTTAGATTACTGAAATGGGTATCTTTGTTCTAACATGAAAAGGAGCAGTAATGCTTTTAACGTGAAGGATCACAAAAATAACCTGAATTCTAATTTAAGAGCTTTCAGACAGAAAAGGATTCATTTACTTGCTTACAGTTCACAAGGATGAACCCTTCAGCATAACAATAATACTTTGAAGGGACAATTATACTATTGAGATCTAAATGCACAAATCAACACACAATTTATAGAAGCACTTTAGACCTACACATCATAAGCTGGAGCATGCAGACATTCAGTGTGTTTGAGCAGGTACATTACAGACAGGAACTAGAACAGCCATAAAAGCAGTCTACTTGGCTTTTTTTCTTTCCTAAGCAAAGTTAGATGAAAGGAGCTTGTTAAGCAAAAGCCATCCACTACATACTGAAAGTACTCTCCCTTCACTGGTTACATCATTTCCCACTGACACACACAGAACAGCTGATGGCAATCCCAGAAAACACACCTTGTAAGAATGGGCAACTTGGGATAATAGAAATCTTTTAGATGAGTTTGACATGCCCAAGGTATTAGTATTTCACCTTCTCAATGTCATGTTTCTTTAAAATAAACCTGCTTTTAAGTGTTTTTTAAACTAAATATTTGATGTGAAACAGATTATTACTTAGCTGACATTTCAGGTTTCAAAAAAATGCATCAAGCCTTTAGAAACTACTTTTTTTTTTACCCATAAAGATAAGATAAAACTCCAGGAATAATTTCCTAACACCATTCCCAATCTCCAGACTCCAGCACCTACCTATTTACATGTTCAAAACTGTTAACAATTTAAATTACTTGGCCTACCCAAACAGTGGCATTTGTAACACCAGGAAGTGTATTTAGGAAAGTTGTGATAATAGGGTCGACATACTCAACATTCCACAAGCTACAATGGGAAACTAAAATCCTTTGTAATCTTACTATTTAGATTTAACTGAAAAAAAAGTTTGGTTCTTCAGCAAAGTCAGTTTCATTTTCATGGAATTAACATGTCATCAGACCTATAGCCATGTCACAGAAATAGCTGTAAAATATCTCCATATCTTAACTTTAAAAGCCCCTACATTGTTGCAACCTGAGATCCTGACTAAGCATACACCTTCTCATTCATCTTCTGCACAACATACCTTCACTAAGGCTGTTCACAGAAATTAGCTCAGAGGCCCCTCTTTAAATACAGAGGTGAAAGCTGTTCAGATTCTGTACTTGATTTGGAACCTGTAAAATGTTTTTTAGATTCAATTATGAATTAGTAGAATGTTCAATAAACATTGAAGACTCTTAAGCTCCAGCAGTATCACAAGCTACTATAAAGAATCTCCGAATTGAGGCTTCCTGGTTTCAGTGGGGAAAGAGTTAACTTTCTTTGTAGTGGCTGCTGTATTTCACATTTGGTAGGAACGTCAATAGTCCATACTGGTTTGGCTGTTGCTAGGTGATGTTTATGCTATTCAAGGACTTTATTCAGCTTCCCACAGAAGCTGAGAATGAGCATAGGCAGAATAACGGAACGGCCACTGGAATACCCTGTACCACAGATGTCACGCTCGGTATATAAATGGGGGCTGGCTGGGGGGCAGGGATCCACAATCACTGCTTGGGTCAGGTCAGGCAGCCAATTTATTGTGTGGCAAGAGTGACTTTCATTGTATTACTTTAACTTGTATACTCTTTTACCATCATTATTATTATTACCATTACTTTTTCTGTTATTGCACTATTAAACTCTCTTTATCTCAACCCACAAGTGTTTTTCCTTCCCATTTGCCCTCCTTTTCTCCCTCTTCTCCCTGCCCTTCTGAGAGAGAAGGGGGAGAACTGCACGACCAGCTGCATGGTCCTAGCTGCTGGCTGGGGTTAAATCAGGGAGGTTTATCTGTGAGACCTCCCTATGCAATAATTGAGAGTTAAAATGCCAATGAGCAGCACAAACATTACCTCCCTAATGCTGTGGAAAAGTCCAAACAGAAAATAGCAAATATCTCGCTGAAGTCAAAAGGAGTTCAGTTATGAGCTGCAGTGACTTAATACTGAATGCATAATTTGTTCTGTAACACGGCCAGGTGCTCAGTCTCTACCTTCATTAAGCTCAGTAGTCTTTACTTTAACATACAATAATACATGCTCCAGCACATTGCTAATATTCAGTAAGGCAAATATAAGTCCTTCAAAAACTCATCTCCATTTACGTCAAAATTCGCAATTACAGGTCCAAAAAATGATCTTTCATTCATTTCTTTTACCCCAAAAATGCATCCAAGGTCTGAAAGGCGTTCCTTCTACCACAATTTTACCTGTGCTTCACTAAGGCCAAGCTCCAGCATTTCCAGTGACTTTCGAATCATGTTTGATTTTTCTTCAACCAGATTAGTTTCATCATCTTTCTTCAAACATTTCAGTGTTTCAAGTAAGCTCTGTAAAATGGAATTGTGTTCATTCTTCAGTGCCTCCAGTCCATTAATCACTTGCTTAGTTTTGGCAATGATTTCATCTTGAGTGAGCTTCTCCAACTTCTCTTCCTTTAAATACACCATTGTGGACATGTTTTCATACATTCTGAAATAGAAGAGTACACTAGTTAACCCAGAGATAAAAATAAAATAAGCAATTCTCTATAACCAAATGAAGCTTTCTTTTAAGAAGTCACTAAAATGTACAGTTTTGAAATGTATATGTATATTCAGAATGTAATGGTATTTTTGCACAACTTTCGCAGTGTTTCGAGTTTTCCAGCTTCTGTTTCCAGAGTTAATATTAGCACCAATTCATAAGCCAAACACCAACTGAAAAGAAAACATGTGTTACAATATGGCAGAAGAATTTCTAACAAGCACTGAAAGAATCAGGCTGCATCTCCAGGATGTACAAATGCCAAGAAGCTGGTGTCTAAAAGATATACCACTATAGTGACTTGCAGATGCTACTGATCTACGGCTATCTCTACAAATATCCACAAGTCAGGGCATGAGGAGAAGAAATACCATCCAATCCTCTCAAAGGCTTGATCATTCAGTCAATTATGAGAAAAATAGTCCATTTCCTGTAAGAAGATAATGCTATTTTCCTTCTTTTCCAAGGGCTGCAAAAGCTATTATAGCTACAGATTCTGAAAGTAACAACTGCTCCCTAAGATTATTTTACATTTGTTATTGTAGCTCTACAATTACATATAGAGATCCAATTGTCTACAGGTCTAGATGCAGCTGTTTTGGGGAAGCTGCCACAGCTGTCTCAAGCTGGAAAAAACGGCCTGTATAACACAACCCTTGCAAGAAACATTTCAGTGTGCTATTTTGTTAGTACCTCACACGCTACACTAAAGCTAGAGATTCCCAAGTGTTTATAAACACCTCTTGTAAAAACACAAACAGAAGACTGAGAAATCACTTCATGCTTTTTCAATGTCATCAGAAAAAAATGCTTGATAATAAAAAAATTGAGGAATTGCTCCATTATACTTAAGATATAAGTATCTCTGACTGTACCAGGAAGTATAAATTCATTATAAAGTAGGAATAATCTTTCAACAGGAATAAATTATCACATCTCTATGAAGACACTTGGGGAAGCTTTGATAATCTAACATTTAAATTTAATTAGCTAAATTGTATCAAGACTTTGTGCAGAAATAAGTCTGGTTTTAGAACAAAGCAAATAAAAAATCAAATTACAAGCACTTAAATGTTGAATAAGCGCTGTAAGGAACATGCATGTATGCACCACTTCATGACAGCAGCCAAAGGATGTGCTCTTATAGTACATTTTAAAAAATTAAAAAGAAAGAAAAAAAAAGGAGGTTGCTCTTTCTGTGTATATTCACTCAAATTGCCCTCTGCTGTGACCTCCTGCCACTTGGTACTTATCAGGCTTTTGTCACAAAAGAGCTGTACACCACTCTGTTTTATAATAAGATCTTGTCTGAAAACACAGATAATATGGGGTGGGGGCAGCAAATTTGGTTTTACTACAGTTTAATACAGGAATTTCATATTCACAAGTATAGGTAATACAGAGTGCATATATCTGTATAAAACATCTAACCTAGTACGGCATCAGAAATCAACTCACCAAAACCTGGTGAGCAGAATGATATTTACACATTTCCTATT
>VZTM01002576.1:12004-27361 GCA_013400555.1 Jacana jacana
TACCCTTCTATGCTGAAACGACATTTTAAAGCACATGCTCTCTGAAATTGTGTATAAAAATGAGCTGCACTTTAATGTTGGCCAAATTTGTAACAAGATGCTTCTAACATGCAGTCTTATCTGAAATGCTTATGGATTATGCTAACTTCAGCACACAGCTCAACCCTAATTATCATGGGCGTGCTTTCACACCTTTAATTCATTTCCATCCTAAATACAAAGAACTAAACCTTTGATCATAAGAAAATTAAAGCAGCAGAGGACATCTAACAAACAGGGACTTCCATTTTGTATTCAAGAAGTTCTGAGCAATATACAGTGTGTCTTCTTGACTTAAATCTCTTCTAACTTCTCTGTGGAGTGCCTTCCAGTTCCAGGGGATGCACTCTACTTCCTGATACTCCAGAGACAGGCTACCTCTGCTTGGTGAGCTGGTTATGCTTCAATCTGGGGATGGCAAATTCATAAGTATCTGCTCTGGCAGGGGGATTGGACTAGATGATCTTTCAAGGTCCCTTCCAATCCTTGATATTCTCTGATTCTGTGAATACGCCTTCATGCCAGAAGAATAAAGCAGCCTGGGAAGTACCTATCCCGACATGAAATCTAGCTGGTGTGAAATGGACACTCATTTGTTACCATCAGGAAAAAAAGTGATCAGCTCATAAAGAGGCACACAGCTCTGGCTGAAGACAGTGGAGGCTAAACCAGCACTGAAACTTTTGAAGAAAGAAAAAGCAGGTTTAAACCCAAAAGGACAAAAACATACTTGAAGCCCATCACAACAGTAGACCTGCTTTACAAATACATGCTTCTTGTTTTAATTTGGTGTGCTAGATTTTTTAAACCACCTCATTCTAAACCAAATGTAGCTAATAAGCTTTCACTGACACAGGGCTACCAGTACAAGCAGCTCCACTGGAGCTGGAGTCAAGTCAAAAGCTACAGAGACACAGTGTCCACATGTGTCCACATCCTACATGTGTCCACAGAGCCGGGGAGAGGGATTCTCGAGTCTCTAGTGAAAATTGTTAGCATTCTAATCTCTCCCATTGACAGGAAAGGAATAAATCTTTCTGCGTAGGTTTCACAGGGACTCTGTTCAAATGATCTCTATGTACAATTTGGGCAATGCTGTTCAGAGTTTTATAGACTGTGCTTGGGAGAATTATTTAGAAAAAGAGAGGATAATGATTTTTATCATGCTATCAGACCTGATTCTTTGTAGGAGTAAGAGCAATAAATAAATATATAATGTCTTTTATGAGTACTGTGGAGGTAAGGTGCTATTTCTAGGATTTTAAAAAAATGATAATTTACATAAGGGCATTACCTACTCATCAAACAAGACCATACTTGAATTCACAAACATACAATTAAGTTTTGTATACCCTGAGGCAGCAAACCCCATTCAGGAAGCAAAGAAATTAAATTAGTACACAGGATGTAGACACGCATGTATACAGAGGAAAAGAGGCAGAACCTACCATGCCTTTCTATTGTCTCTTTTCAAAAATGTTAATTCTTTCTTCCTCTATTTTTTCCCTACAGGAAAAAAAAAAAAAAAAGGGCATAGTCAAAGGCTTCTCAAGCTACTGTCAGTTTTATCCTGCACACAGTCCACTGCACTGTAAATTTCACCCACTATAGGACAGGAATTCTAAATTCAAATACCGGGGATTTATTCAGTGTACAATTGAAAAACAAAACAAAAAATTAAGATGCACAAAGGTTTAGTGAGAAAACAGAATTTTGGATGAGGGAATACAATATACAATGCAGCCAGTTACAGCTGAGCCAGCTGGTGAAAGCAATTTACGTATCATATTAACTACGGGGCTGTGTAAGTCTTGAGTATTGCCTTTCTGGCTTATTTACTACAGCACAGACTATGTTAAAGTCACTTAACACTTTCCAACACTTTGAAAAGTAATAAATAAATTAAAAATATCAAGCAAATTTCTTCAAACACACAAACATTAATGAACTTGGACAGATGAACACAAAAAGCCCTTTAATAAAACCTACTGGAGAGGTTTTTGCAGAATTTTCTAACGTGAACTCCAGTCAAAGAAATGGACTGACAAGAGCACGAACCTGAACCAGCAAAAGTGTCTTTCAGTCATGTAACTGCTGGGATAATCTCATCATATACAAACGACTTAAGTGGCTGTATCTTTAATCAGTTTAAGTATTTTGTTATCCATTAAACTTTCAAACCGATTGCACTAGTAATGCTGACATCACCATTTGTGCCTAAATTCTCCTACAGGCACAGACGCACCAGAACCAGCTACTGAAGCTCTTCAACTCATATTTAAGGATCTCTTACACATAAATAGCTTGTCCTACTCAGCTACTTTAAAAAAACCAAGTGCCATTTCCCTGCAGATCACCTCAAAGAATTCTTGAACCATAACACATAACTGTATGAATCCCTCTTTGCACAGGAAAATTTATAAAGGAAGAACATATTCTCTAATAAATCCATATGACTTCTATCCCTGGGTCCTAAAGACAAATAAATAAATAAAAGTTCCTATTTTCTAGTTTGTTTTTACTTCCTTATTAAATCTCTAAGAACTCCCTTTCTCTATATTGATATTTTAATTATCTAATGGTCAGCTTTCAGCTATTAGAGGCTTGGAAGATAATTTTTTAATGTGTCTAGTGTAATCATTATTGTTTTAAAATACAATTAAAAAGAAAAGACCGTAAACTGCTCTGAGACGTCTCCCTTACCTTTTTTCTCTGCATATACAGATATCAGGCAGGATAGCTGAGCATTACAGAATACTGTGGCCACGTACAAGAAAAAGTAAGTAAAATTCCTAACAGTACAAGCTGTTGCAGGACTGGCTCAATCCATACCTTCAGGCCCTGTCATCTACAAGCACTGCAAACTCCACACTGACATAGTATATAGTGATGTGAGCTTTTTTTCCTCTCTAATATGTACCTATTGGCTTGATGTTTTGTAACAATAATCCATCTATTCAGGGCTTTTAACCCCAATTTCACTTTTAGTTGCTCCCTAATTAAATGGCAAGGCTCAGCGTCCTACATCTGGCAGGGGCTTGTTTCATTTTGTATTAGCTGCAAATTACAAGTCATTAATACCCTGCTCAGACCAAGAACACATCTCATTACATCATGGAACGCACCATCTTGAAACGCTACGAGCTGCTTTAACTGCTAATTTTCATAATGTGGAAAACTGCCTTCACAAACGGCCCTCAAAAGGTTACAAGCCTCCCAAGCACAGAAAGAAAAATCACCAAAGGCAAGAGATGAAAATCAGTCTGCTGAGGGACACCAGCAGTATGTCAAACCCCACATTAACTGCACCCCTTCCTAATGAGGCAGCTCGATGACACACACTAAGTCAGAAACAGCGAGGATGAATCACCCACTGATGTCTTTCATGCACTTAGAAAGGTATTTGGAAAAGGACTCGGGTAAGACACACTCTAGAGTTTGAATATACTGCTCTTAGGGTTTACAGTCAGAAATCTCTGAGTCTGTAAGAACAACCGTTATTTACAGGGGTTTTTTAAATCTAAAATGTTAATTTCTCTTTCTTTGTGAGGCTATGTCTGCTATCCTAAGTCACATTCCCATACATAAGGATGTTTATAATCTGACTCTTTTTGTTTGACCTGCCCTCCTTTTAATTAAAATGATCCTTTATGCCCAGGAATTTTATTCCAACACATTAATCTCTGACGCTGCAAAAGAAAGAGTAGCGTTTTCTCTTTTTTTTTGACATATTCAGGACTGCAGATGAACTGCCAGTGCCATCTACCACTCTTTTCATCACCCTATATTTGAATCCCTGTATGAGCCTTTACAGAACAGGAAATCTTGAACCACATCTGCAAACAGTGTCCTGTTGGAGGTCAGACTCAAGGTGCACTCACTGACCCAGTTCTATAAACAGAGCGGTGCTGCACTTCTGTATTGCCCTGGGTTTCCAAATATACCATCTCAGAATGTGTCTTCACAATTTAGCACACATGTCCACAACTTACCTTAAAAATAGCTCAATGAGAAAAATTAGTGGCATCTATTGGAAGCTGTAAATCACTGACCAGAAGCAGGTAAGAGGATGGAATTACATGACTAGCAGCCAATTTTAAGGTATGAGAAGTCCTTTAGAACACACAGTGTGTTTCAAAAAAAACCCCAAAACCCAAACCTTAGATTCACTTTTTTTCTATCAACTTCCCACTAGCAAGTGCCTTAATTTAAAAAAACCTTATTGTCTTCCTTCTGCCAGCCCTCAACTCAGAGCTAACCCTGAATACAAGTCTGCCCCACCACTTGGTTTAAAATGAAGATATGGAAGGTAAATACTATAAAAAGGATGTTTATAATCATTTAACATCAAAGCCACATATCCTAATAAAAACTCTGAATCATGTTTGTAATTTGACCTAGAACCTTAACATCCCAAGACACTGGTGTTGGTAACTCAAGACTTTGTGAAGGTCTTTACCATTTATAAAGGTAAACCCACAAATTTATGAAGAAATGCACAGAAAGCATAGGAAAGCTTGATTAAAAAGTGTAAAACACACAAAAAAATGAACACAGGCAGAGGTTTTCATCAGGCTAAGATTGCTGTTGCTTTTCTATTAAGACTGCCAGATGCAGCCTACTCTCCATACCGCATCAGTGGGAAGAGGCTGCACAGCCTCACATCCCACCTTTAGAGCACAACAGCAGCCACCTCCAGAAATCACTGCATCAGACTCTAGGAAATCCCAGTTGCCTGGATGGGCCACGAATAAGCCCATCCACTGCATTAAACTATGTTTAAATCAAAAGGATTACAAACTTCAGCTGAAGAACACAGCCACCGTACATTTGCCTTGACAAAACTTAGAATCTTTTAATGTCACAACCTGATATTAAAAAAACTATAATACCATACCTGTCAGGGGAAATCTATGGATTCTTTGGAAGACTAAAAAATTAGGGAGAAAAGCAACCTAGCAAATTATATTTGCCAATAAAAGATATTATAGCAAAAAAAGCTCCCATAAAACCTGTAGCAAGGGTGATGTCAACAGTTCTGTTTGAGAAAGCACAAGCTGTCAAGATTTGCACTGCTGTGGAGTCCTTTCATTTAGATTTCTGTAGCATGCTACATCAACACTAGTGAAGCACGTACTCTTTCGTTGCTAGCGATAATGCAGATCTGATTGCTATCTTAACACTATTTTGAAATAAATACTTTTGAACATTTCAAGGGTAACTGCCAAAAAAACCCTTCAGAGTAATTTCAGCCTTCAGCCTGCCTTCTTTTGTAGCAAGTAAAGTACTTGCATTAAAATTATGAGTTCCTGCTGAAACAGTTAATTCAGTAAAAGCCCCTTACACAGTACAAAGTATTCGGTGGCATAAAAGCATCCTGCAACTACAGAAATTATTCTTCCTCTTAATGAAAAGGTTATTAAGGTGTGGATCACCTGACAGTACTCTGCTGTCTAAACACTATATAGGAGCTAGCATTTCAATTATTGTGATACAGTCAAATCTGTATGCTTTTAACCACAACAATCCAGATGACCTGCCAATTTATTTTCAAAAGCTCTTTGAGATTCAGCCGTATCTAGAATTCCATAATGCTGCAGACTGTGACCAACTGCCACCTTGCTCTTCCTGCTCAGATGCTGCAGCAGACAGAGACCATCAGAGGATACTGATGATACAGCTATTCCCCCCCAGTTACTACTCCTACCCCCATTATTTGTGTAAAAGAATCAAGGGACGGTATCCTCTTTCTGGCATCTCTCACTCACTGCATTCTACCTCTTGGAAGTACTAAAAATCGATACTGATTAAAAACACAGAATAGCAACAAATCTTCAAATCACAGTGGATTATTCCTCCTCTGAAAAGTGGTGTCTGTTTGCATCCTACATTCAGTCCGTGTGTATTGTAAGCACATAAAAGAAAAATTTATTCTCTGTATACTTTCCCAAGCCCTTCTAACATCTCAGGTTTCAAATTAAGCTGGATGGAAACAAGATCCTGCTATGCATTTGTTATCACATCAGAGATTACTCCCTGTCAAAGCCGAAGCAAGTGCAAGAGAAATCTGACAGGCATGTGCCAAAGGCGGTTCAGTTGACCCAGTCAGGAGTCTAGAGGAACTACGCCACTTAGAACGTACATGCTTATTAACTGCTAATTGAGGCTGTGATCTGTTACAGGTTGCTGGTACATACCTTCCTTACTCCAAATCTGAATCCTTGCTCTAAATTTGAAACAACATACTTATTTAATATCCTCAGACTCGTGGCAAGATCAAAAACCCATTCTTTCCCAGAATAATAAAACCAAACACAATCCTCTTCTGCTGTTTGGAAGTCTTGGGTAAAGAACTCTAATGTCAATGTGTTAATTAGAGTTACATCCACGCAATTTCTTAGGACAGACACACCACAAAGTGTCCTACTCCCTGAAGCAAGGGAGTTGCCATTTTTTTTGTACTACTGCTGTGTCAACAGCAAAAAGCATCTGTTGACTTTCTTCAAAGCTGGCACTTCCTCAGTCGCTTGTGAGCACTAATAAACCCTTCCAGGCAGCCACCATCAGCCCTCAAGAAATCAGAGCATTCTGCCTGTTCACTACAGCACTGACACAACATACCAGCCTGGGCCACACAGGATTTGCCATGTGCTTATGACCAGGTAGTTACATAAAGACAGAATAAACATACTTAAATTGCATTACAAGGCAGAAGTTGCGTCATTTAAAAAGCCACTGTATTTCCCCTTAGTTATTAAAAATGCTTGTCACAAGAATCAAAGACACATCAGGAAAAATCAAGGCTAAGTATTCCAAAAAACTGTACAGTAATTTAATATTTATAGTTACAGAGACACACTTCATAATTCATCTACTTCAAATGGATCGAAAGCAAATTTTGACTGTATTTCTACAGAAGTACTGTCAAGACAGTTTGAGTTACAAATCCATCATCATTATCAAATTTCACAGTTTTTCCCCCCTGTATTCCAAGGATCTATGTTTATTTCTTTGTGGAAATGGCACTTGGCTCTTCTAACTTGGGCAACTTTGTCTTTTGTGAATCTTCAGTCTTGATAAGAAATTTCTAACAGACTTATTCTAGCTGGTGAGAGTGTTTCTTTGGGACTGGAATGGTGAGATGCAATAATAACAGTGTTTTCAAAGTTACTTGTCTTGCAACTTTAAGCTGTAATGTAGACAAAACATTTTTTGAGCTTGACTATACATCTTTCATTTTGCATTGTTATTTTTGGACAAGAACTATTATTGACTAATCAAAGCAAGCATCCATTTATGTTATCTATTTACCCAAGTGCTATTTGGAGTTAGGATAAAAGCACAGGAATGTTTCCATCAAATCAGCCTTCCATAATACATTAAAAACCCCATCAACTTCCACTTAGTAACATCAGACCTATAATCTTAACCAAATCTACTTTTTATGGCATACCTATAACCGTTTAAAAATGCATGCAGGAAGGGCAGAGAAGGCCACATCTTGCCTCACGTTACTGGATCTATGTGGAAAGATTTGCTGACAGTCTACTGTGAGTACAGATTATGTTGTTCTTACACGCTTGAGGACATTGAAGAGAAGGGTTATTTGAACCAGAATGAGAAAACCAGCAGTTTCTTCTACAGGCATAAAAGAAATATCCACTAACATTGCTTTAGCACACACTAGCCTTTAGATTTAACAAATTCTTAAATCTGGTTTTGAAGCTATCTAATAGTTCACATTAAGATTCACAAACTGTGCAGTCTCCCTTCAAGCTTTAGGGAAAGTAGCTTCCCTGTGCTTATCCTTCCATTAAAAAAAAACAACAACATACATACAGCCCACTAATCCAATTCTTCCAAAATGACTACAAAAAAAGAGTTGCACAATCAAACAGTTCAGGCATTACCTCTAGTGTTGAGAAGAAATTAATTCTCCCCCATTAAATATTACATCAAGAATGTATACTTTCAATGGCAATCATCAGTTATCAGACTAATCCTTTTTTATACCTTGCAAATTTGATTTCATAGAAAGCAAAAGATGCAGTGATTTAGAAACTGCCTAGAAAAAACAACCTCGTATCACTCACTGTCTTAGAGCAGCAGAGAGCCCATTTTGCTGTAAGGTTGGGAATAATTTCCTTGTTAAGTACTCCATAATCCTCAGGACTTACTCAGAAGGTCTTGAATTCTACTGCCCCAGGAGTTAGGGAGCAGTACAGCAGGCCCTACCCAGCATCTGACACTGTCACCTCAACATTGCCTGCACTCACACCTGAGGACAGAACCGTAGCTTTAGCCTCTCTCAGGGATCTTTCACATCCATGACTTAGAACAGTCAGTGCTGGGCACTGGGTGCTCCTTTGGAAGTCCTGAAATGCTGGCTGAGGTAACACCACCAGCGTGACAGTTCCCACCATCCTGCTGCACTATATCCCCTTCTGGCGGACTGACACAGAACAAGAGCACACGTTAACTAGAAAACAGACATAAAAAAACCTAAGTAGTAAGATTTTTATTACTATTTTTTAAACCATCTTGTTTGGATTAATCTGTTTTGAAAGCACTCCAATCCTGAGGACTGGAGAACAGTCACTTCCTAAAACAACTGGGCCACGAAAAGCCACACACCATGGATTTTGTGGTATCGCTCCATGTGCAGCCAGACTAGGGGAAGGGTAAGGGAGTGGAGAAAAATAACAATAAAATCCACCAAGCCATTTGTTTCCATAACATGTGGGTGGGGAATCAAGATTCAATGGCCACACAAACTACAAGCAGGCACTGTAATTCAAACCCCACTGGCTGCTGCTTTCAAAACTACGCTGTGCATCTTCACTCTCTACCTGCATTCTGCACAAATTCCAAACTAAAACATATTTTCTGAAAGTAAACGAGTCTCAAACACCAGTATTTAAAGCATGCTCCAACATCAACATGCAGCATATAATTTTAACTTAAAAGGAGTGTGAGAGAAATTGATACTAACTGAATAAAAAAAGATGTAAGAGGAGAGTAATTGTATCATTAATCTGCCTTTACCTCCTTTCTGAACAGTGAAAAGGAGCTGTAATTAACTAATGGCAAATTACTGGGACACTGAGTCAAAGTCAACCTGTGGTGCCTCTTGCCTTTTTGAAAGATACAGGATGGATAAGAAATCCTTGAAAAATGAGGACATCTGGCTAAGACATCTATCAGTACCATAACCAAATCTTACCTGTCATCTCTGCGTGATCTCTCCAGGCCACAGGAATGCCCACCCCAGCACCAGCACCCTGTATTTCACACTAGTCCCAGACCAGAACTCCTTGGAGCAGTTTTATCACATCATACAATAGTTTTGGTTAACAAAAGACCTTTAAAGGTCATCTTGTCCAACCCCTCTGCAATAAGCAAGGACATCTTAAACTAGACTTGGCTGCTCAGAGCCCCTCCAACTTGACCATGAATGCTTCCTGGGATGGGACATCTACTACCTCTTTGGGAAACCTGGGCCAGGGTTTCACCACCCTCAGAGTAAAGAATGTCTTCTTTACTTTTTAGTTTAAACTAAAAGTTTAAACCCATTACCCTTTGTCCTGTCACAATGGGCCCTGATAAAAAGTTTGGCTCCATCTTTCTTGCAAGCCCTCTTTCAGTACCATAAGGCTGCTATAAGGTGTCCCTCAGGCCTTCTGTTCTCCAGGTTGAAAAACTCCATCAGCCTCTCCTCTCGGCAGAGGTGCTCCAGCCCTTGGAACCTTTTTAGTGACTGTCCTCCAAACCCGCTCCACCAGGCCTGTGTCTTTCCTGCGCTGAGGGCTCCAGATCTGTACACAGTACTCCAGGTGGGGTTTCACCAGAGCGGAGTAGATGGATAGAATCACCTCCCTCGTGCTGCTGGCCACACAGTTTTTGATGCAGCCCAAAATGTCGTTGGTCCTGAGCTGCAAGCGCAGAAGCCCAGCTTTTCATCCACCAGTACTCCCAATTATGCTGAATGCAACTAGGCTACATCTGGGGAAATGGTGAATAGAAACAACAGTGCATTCTTGCTTCGTCCCCCCCATCTGTATACAGACAGAAATGTCCATCGAATCATCTGTTCTGGCCTCCTGCAAACACAAGACCATGGGTATTCACTCAGGCTGTGGTCAGAAATACTAAGTAATGCTCCTCATGTAGCCATACATTCAATGCACATCCTACATCATGCCAGTACAAGCACTCCAGTCCATCATAAATCAAACCACAGATCTGCACCTCTTACTGGATTATTTTTGCAGTCAGAGGCGAGAGGACAGAAAAAGAAAAGGTTCAGGACACACACACACAGTCAACATATACCTGTTTTACCACGTTACTATCCAGCTAACCATGTTAGCAGAATGAGAGCATGGAACAAGACCAGGAGTGTGGAACTACATTAACCAGTACTGAGACTAAAAAGTTCAAGTATATCTTTAGACATTGATTACAAACAACTATTCTGTCAGCAGAAACATTTAAGGAGGTTGCTATCCTCCTATCTCAAACCTGTAACTTTTCTTATATCCTGACAGGTTACCAGCCCACTGGTTGTACTAATCCGACTACATACAGCCATCCTCTACACTGAGAGGGAGGAAGGAATCCCAGTATTTTAAACAGTCCTTCTCTCTCTCAGCACACACTAAATATGATTTGTGGGGTGCCGGGAGGAACATCCAGTTTAAGCACACGAACAAGTAAAATGTTAAAGATGAGGAGGGTACAGTAAAATCCCCTTGTGATGAAGACAAGAAGGATGAGGGAATAACACCGTCTTTTCTGAACTGGAAGATGCTCAAACTGAAGAGAAGGACACAATTGTGACTCTCCTACCGCTGTTCAGCCTGACATTGTTTGATAAAGGAGCATCCATAGAAGCACTCAATCTTAAACACAATATTGGCAAACCCAATCCCTTTCTCCCCTGCTGGTCTATAATCTGTACGACACACTCTGCCAATCCTTCATCTGCGGTCAGGTGGAAGGATTGGAAGGTGGAAGGAGCAAACTCAAGCCATGTTGCAGGAACACAGTTACTGCAACACCTTCTACACTGTGGAATGGCACACACACAAACAGCAGCACACGACAAGGAATCTTAATTTTTTTTGTTAATATTTAGCTACTTGTGCTGACTCCAAACATAGCACAATACTAGAACACTATAAAATATTAGTAGTAATGAGTGGCCAAAAGGGAGCACAGCATGAGGTTTAGGAATATTTAGGAATATAACTTCACTGATTGTATGCAATGCCAATTACTAAGAATTAAGACATATTTTATGGAATTATCTGATAACCATATAAGTACTGTCCTTCAAAAAGACTGATTTTTAGATACAACTTAAAGTAGTACCAAAAATTTGGCTTTATGTCAGAGATTTCTTGACCTTCTGACTGTTACTTAGTGCCACATTAATTTTTCAAATGGTTTGCGAGAGCACATCACTTAGTGAGTAGAGTATAATCAGCCATCGCCCCAACCCTACTGATAAGGAAGCCAATACTACTGACTAGACTGGTTACATCCTTCACTCTGTTCACTTTACAATTTAATGAAATCAGCTGTAGGTCTGACAATCCCAGAAACAGATCTTAATAGGGTGAACAGGGTTTACATCAGATATCTACAAAAGAACCAAAATAGGAAAATGCTCACTTTGGCGTCTACCCACAAAAGATACTTCATTGCTTCTACCTGTAAGCGAGATTTGATATTGAGAAACCATATTAAAAAAAATAAATGTACACTTCAGCAGACAACAGAGGGAAAGCATACTTGGAAAAGAAGATGACATGATTTTGAGCAAGAAAGATGACCAACAATAATTATTTGACAAAATAAGTTCAATTTAATTCTACATACATGACACGAAACACAGCTTCCAGAATAAAGATTGCTTCTGATCGCACTAAAAAGAGTTAAATAGTAGAGTCTGTGGGAGATAAACTGGATTCAAAGAAACAAACAGTGATTAAAATCAATACACAGATACTATTACTTCCATCTGTTTTCTTAGCTGACTGAATACAAAGATATAGACAACTATCAGAGATTAATTTTCTTTAAGAAATTAGCATATCTAGTGTTAACTGTGGGTTAGTGTTTGTTGTCTGAGAACAACTTCTTTTTTTCACATTCCCAAATATATTATGGGTACTGGAAGCACACATCCTCAGCCCTCATGCTTTCCTACTCGCTTTGGCCTGTCATTATTAAATACATTAACTGTCCAGCATAAAAAAAAACCCATGTATAGTTTCATCTCATGCCAGACGCTTACAAAGCGCCTCAGACAGAGCCCTATGGAAATAATTCCTCTATCACTGAAAGCAACTGTAATTCTGGCTCTGACCCTCTAACAAAGTGCTCAATTTAAATCCCATAAAGTGAAGGCAACAAAAGCGTCTCAGCAAACCTAAGCCAGCATAAATGCACCTTTTTTCTGGACAGGCATTTATTGATTAAGTCATTTTTCAAAGGAGCTACATTTATTTCTACAGCCTGCTTTCAGGAAGGAAAATGTTTCACTCAAAAAATTATTGGGAAAGCCCTAACACTTTGAAAATACCTGAGGTCGACCGTGACTGGGATATAACTATTATAATAACTTCTATTTTGAAGTTAAAAGTGTTTCTATTTAGAATTAATAACCTGTCTTTGACTGGCACTCAGCTACCACAAAGTATCTAATAGACTTTATGGGTGTCATGATTTTGCTTTAAAGAAAGTGAGAGTTAACTATGAAAGGAAACATTTTTCTAAACTTTGGTCATGGTAAACACGGTATGAGCTTAAAACAATCTAAAACCGCTCTGGAAACACTATGTATGATACAGGCTGGATTAAGTGAAAAGCCCGTGACCAGCCATTTCATTGCAATGATGATGGAACTGGTCCATTTTTAGAATAGTTGTGTCAGACCAAGCAACACCCTGGAGGCAGACAGACTACAAGAGGTGTTTAGTTAAATAGACCTAGCATGCTTGTCCCCCTTTTTTATTAATTTGCTTTTTTATTAATTTACCCAAATTTCTTTATTCTCTATGACTCTTATAAAAACATTGGCAAGAATTTGTTCATCGAATTAAGTTTTAACATAATCACAAACTATGCATCTGAAGAGATGCTGCTAATCCCAGAACAAATCCAACTGCACGTCTGCCAGAAGAGCCAAACAGAGGAAGAGATGAAAGAGTAACTGTGCAAGCCCGTGTCTTACGGGAAACAGAAGCTGCATTAAACGGACTCTGAACTGAGTATGAGACTACAATATTTCCCCAAACTCCCCAGTAAATAGGAGACATATGTAGGTATGTGTGTACACACAAAGAGATAGACAAATATAGACATAGGGAGAGGTATGTATACTGCATAAGAGTAGCACACCAGTGAGGGGCTGCTAACATTATCATGGTAAGTTCTTCATAAACAGAGGAAGCAGCAATTGCTCTTATATACCTTAAGTATGTATATGATTTTGATTCTTGTATGTCAAAAACATTCAGAAGATGGTATTCTGGATCGACTCCTGCAAACTTAATTTAAGCATTTTGTACGCAATTCCTCTTTTTTCAAACACAGCCCTTTTTAAAAATCAGTTTCCATTAATAGGGCATTGTTTGCTTATCACAGTAATTTGACAAACACTAAAAGAGGCTATTTCACAAGACATTTGGAAGGTAAGTTTATTCTCTTTTTTAATTACATACGACATGTTTTCTCCAATTAGAAAGTAAAATGAACCTAAGCCTGAATTGCTGTTAGAATTTCTGAATACTGGAACAGTCCAGTTCCATCATCATCCTTTAGAAACAGAAAGGCTGCCAAACTTTAACTGCAACATGATGCAGAAGTGATACTGCAATGTTGTCCGAGTTTCAGGAAGTGACAACTTACATTCCCTGCATTTACCCATATGGTTCTACACTGTATAAAATGCCTATCTAAATGGAACTGCTAGAGTTTCCTCTATGGGCTATAATTTCACAAAAAAAGGTCTTCTTAAACCATGTGTTCACAAAAATATCTGTGTGAGTGACTTAGAAAATACAAGGTCTTCTGCTCAGAATCACCAGATGGATCCACTTTCTCTCTGCTGCCAGTAAGTGCTGAATGCGTGGCTTTCAATTGTATCTGCAATCCTAGGGCTGTAATATCCTCTATCATGTTTCGCTGAAGCTTTGGAATTCATAATCAATTAAAATAAAGCTATTTTTCCTAAAAGTATGAAATCAATTCTGGATTCAAAAGGCGTTGGTTTTAGTTTTGTTAGGGTTTTTTTTGTTTGGTTCAGTTTTCTTGATTATTATTTTTCAATTAAAATGCTCAGCTGCCTAAATCTCAAAAATTCCTTTTTAGCTTCCATTGACCCTTTGGGCATAAGTTTCCCATTTAAGTGAAGTTCAAATACAAAAGTGGAAGTGAAAGAGACAATTACTTCCCAGAGTAACTGTTACTAAATCTTCTGCCCACTGCAAGAACACTAAAATTACATTTTAATAGTCTTCACTTTACGTATTTTTATGCATAACTGTGAAAGCATTTTACATTATGAATTTTATTTGCTCACCGTTTCACTGTTCCAAGCAACCATAAAAACAAACTTTCACTTTTTTCCTAGCTGCTATTTTTTCCTGAATCTGTATTCCGATTCCATGAGCACTACTTGAGCACTGCTGCTACATTTAAATCGTATACAGTAATGGAAATTATTAACAGGGGAAAAAAAAAGAAAGAAAGAAAGAAAAAGGTGTGAGAGCACCACCATTGACTTCGTAGCCTTCAAGAAAGCCAGGTGATAGCATTACACGAGGTGATGCTGCTCTGGCCATTAAAATATGCTTAGAACACAGAAGTTCCTTTTTGCAATTACAGACAAATAACTACAAAAATCTACAAATCGGGCACCTTGTTACCTAAAAAAACCTAGAAACATGAAACCAGAATGAGTAAGGTCTCTATATGTCTTTCTAATTAATTTCTACCCTAAAGATACAGTTATCAATTAAGCCAGTGAGGTATTCACGTCATTTTGCAAGAATAACGTGTTCCTAATCAAGGTTTTTTCTTATTTTAGAAGCGTAGAAATCCGCCCCAAACCCAAGTTTACGAATCATCTCTGACTCCAGCAGGCGAGGTGACCTACAATACATAAATCCGGTCACTATTTACAAAACCCAAGAAGAGCTGCCTGCCCACGCCTCTTCTTTCCCCATTTCCGAATCAGTAACAGGAATAAACCACCGAAGCCAAGTACCGTGAAGTCAAAGCCAAGCGCCGCAGCCCCCCGGAGCGGGG
>VZTM01002576.1:33375-71590 GCA_013400555.1 Jacana jacana
CCCAGCTAAAAAAGTAAAATTGCAAAACAGAAAATCAGTTCATTTTACCTCAAACCAGGACATTCCACCCCTTATTCCTTACCATTCTTTGAACACCAGCTAACTGTTACCTGTATGGTGTGTCAGCATTCCTTTATAGAGATTTGTTAACTCATGAGGCTTTGCTACCAGATTACCTTCAAATAGATTAGGTGAAACTCTTACCTTGATTACCTTGGTCGTGATTTCAGGGGTTTTTCCATGGTGAAGGAGACTTTTTGGTACCTTTCTCTTGTTAAATTCTCCAGAGTTTCATTATGTAAAACACCTAAAAAAAAACAACCCTGTGAAGGCTGTGATTTTAATTTCAGTCACGTATCAATGTAAATCTGGGATAATTGCATTAACCAGTGTGAGATTTTTCTTTTTTTGAGATATGAATCTTTGAAAGTGTAAGAAAGGCTTCCCTTTTTCCAACCAACATTAGGCAGAGGCACATAAACTTGTATTGGCACCAGGGAAACCGGTACTCCCTCACGGAGATATAAAAGATGTATTCTCTGTGCCCTAACTCAGATTCCTCCATGAATTTATAAGAGAAGGAAGCTGTGGTTTTTCAGATGCTGCCTTTTATTAAAGCTCATGCATATGCTAATGACAAGAAATGATAATGCTGGTGTATGTCCATGTGTGACCTTTTCCAAGCAGACATTTCCAACCAAGTCTCAAAAGTCTAAAAGGCATTACAGATAGCCACCTCACCTGCTCTTTTTCTAAAAGTAATTATCCAGCTCTATTGCAACAAGCAGGCATCCTGCCCTTCCTGCCCAAGAACCTCACTCCTCCAGTTTTAGGTCTCAAGGGTAATATATACATACAGCTATCGTGCCAAATGGCATCACTTCTTCCCAGCACTTTTCCCCTGCTAGTGATTAGCCCCATTTCTCAATGTGTTTGCATTTCTAAGGAGGTCCTCAAATGTAACACTCCTCTTTCATGTTTGATTAAATTATTGTAGAGAAAGAAGATTCTTCCCTGGGTAACCCTCTCAGCCGGCCCTTCCTCCACTCACCTGCCAAGGAGATGCTGCACTCCTTCCTCCCCTCCTGACCATCAATTTGCTTGGCTAAACAAACTGAACTCTTAATCTCTTTAAGGGAGATTCTACACTCTCCTTGATTATTCAGCTCGCCCTTCACTGCTCCAATTTGCTTCATCTTTCTTGAGCCTAATGTGCTGTGATTGTTTGTGCCATGATCACTCTGCCACAGTAATTCCCAAACCCTTATGTCCCTTTCAGTTCTTCTGTGAAATGCTTTTCTCTCCCAACTAAAACTCTATATTGAATCACACCAAATTCACTTGGCACCCAGGCTTGATTGGAATTTCTTCCTCCCCACCCCATTTTTTATTATTTTACATCTGCTTTTCACTGTTGGAGTTTGCTTTGGTTAAGAGGGTATTTGAGACCGAGGTAGTACTCAGCTGCACTGGCTGGGGGAATTAATGGTAATACAGTTTGCCCCAAGGGAGAGGGAAATGGAAATGTTTCTGCTGCACGACAACAGTTTCTGCAGTTTCTGTGCCAATGACCAATTATGTCTCTACCAAAAATGGCTCCTGTGAATAAGCCTGTGGCTAGATGGCTGGCGCACAGTATGTGGGGCTGAGAAGAGCAGAGTCACTCTAAAAATCAATAGGAAACAAAACTGCCTGTGCTAGGGATTTTGCTCCTCATCCTCTCCCCTGGGAAATAGAGCAGATGCAGGATAAAGAGAGATGATCTTATTCCCAGGGGTTTGGATATGAATTCTCTCTCCTTGGTGCCTCCCTCTTCCCACAGCAAGTACATACCATGAAGCTGACCAAGGAAGGAAGGGTGTGCAGAGAGGCCCTAGCTTATACGTATTGCTAGAACAACCAAGCTAAGTGCAGAATCCTGCACCTGGGAAGTGGCAATCCCAAGCACAGATACAGGTTGGGTGGAGAATGGCTGGAGAGCAACCCTGAGGAGAAGGACTTGGGAGTGACGGTAGATGAGAAGCTCAACATGAGCCAGCAGTGCACACTGGTGGCCCAGAAAGCCAACCCTGTCCTGGGCTGCATCAAAAGAAGCATGGCCAGCAGGTTGCAGGAGGTGATTCTACCCCTCTATTCTGCTCTCATGAGACCCCACCTGGAGTACTGTGTCCAGCTCTGGAGTCCTCAACATAGAAAGGATGTGGACCTGTTGGAATGGGGCCAGCGGAAGGTCCACAAAGATGATCAGAGGGCTGGAGTACCTCTGCTATGAAGACAGGCTGAGGGAGCTGGGCATGTTCAGCCTGGAGAAGAGAAGGCTCCGGGGAGACCTTACAGCAGCCTTCCAGTATCTGAAGGGAGCTACAGGAGAGCTGGAGAGGGACCCTTTGTCAGGGAGTGTAGTGACAGGACAAGGGGTAACAGCTTTAAATTGGAAAAGGGGAGATTTAGATTAGATACTAGAAATAAATTCTTTCCAGTGAGGGTGGTGAGACACTGGAACAGGTTGCCCAGAGAAGCTGTGGAAGCCCCAACACTGGAGGTGTTCAAGGCCAGGCTGGATGGGACTTTGAGCAACCCCGTCTGGTGGGAGGTGTCCCTAACCAGGGCAGGAGGATTGGAATTTGATTATCTTTAAGGTCCCTTCCAACTCTAACCATTCTCTGATTCTATGGTATATATTTATATAGTGCAGTTTTACACAGCTTATCAAACCCTGTGTATTGAAAAACGTTAACTGTACACAGGAACTGAAACATGCTGATGTAAACACTGGGAGAAAGCTGGGAACAAATGGTATACATATATATATATAAAAATTAGCCATGAAAGTGAAATGTACTGCCTACACAGCGTTACAGTTGCTATTACATGCTGAAGGGCCCCAAAGTACACCGCCACCGTATGTTTGAAAACTGTCATGACTCACGTGGAAGAGGCTGATGAGTAATAGGATCTTCCTTCCTCAGTGTGTAACGCTGACCAGAGACCTACCCAGTCAATGGTTCCGTTGTGGGCAGCAATTTAACATGCCCCGTACCCTTATAATTAACTACAGTAACTGTCAAAGCCTTACTGCCGGGTTTACCATGCAGCGACGCAGAAAGCATCTCAATAGCTTTAAAAGGAAGGTTCACACGTTTCTCATTTCCCACCCCACTCACTCTGCAGCCAACGGAGGCCACAGCTCTCATTAACTAACTTACCTCCTGGCTCTTTGAGTTTTTGGTTGTGAACTGCCCCAAAACAAAGATCGGGGTGTAAATAGGTGAGACTGCTTTTCTAATTTACATGTAAACATATACTAGAACTAAAAGTTGCAATGACATTGTTGGTTACAGGTGAAAGCAAACACTGAGCGCTAAGTGGCTGTTACATAATGCCTATAAATTATAGACTCAAGGCATTAATAACTGCTTTGCTGCTTTTAGAGAAAGTGTGAAACTCATGATTCAAAAGCCTGAGAAAAATCTTTCTAAAATAGAAACATGCCCTGTTCAGTGGCAACTCTTCAGCCGCATTTAGGGTAACAAAGCTGGTGAAGGGTCTGAAGAATAAGCCTTATGGAGAGAGGCCAAGGGAGCTGGGGTTGTTCAGCCTGGAGAAGAGGAGGCTGAGGGGAGACCTGATTGCTCTCTCCAACTACCTGAAAGAAGGTTGTAGCCAGATGGGGTGGGTCTCTTCTCCCAAGTCACAGGCGACAGGATGAGAGGAAATGACCTCAAGTTTCACCAGGGGAGGTTCAAACTGGATATTAGGCACAATTTTTACACCCAAAAGGTTATTAAGCCTTGGCATGGTCTGCCCAGGGAAGTGGTTGAGGCACCGTCCCTGGAGGTATTTAAAAGATGGGTTGACATAGTGCTTAGAGACAGGGTTTAGTGATGGTTTTTTAATCAGAGTTAGGTTGATGGTTGGACTAGATGATCTTCAAGGACCCTTCCAATCTAGACAATTCTATGATTCTCACAGCATCAGGCTTTTTTACCCCATTCTACGGCGATCAGATTTAAGGCTGTGATACCGTGGTGACACCCGAGCGTGGCAGCAAACCTCCAGGTGTCACCCTGAACAGGCCCCTCTTTTCTCAACACCACAAGCAGAGGAGCATAGCAAATGAAAGAATTTTGAGCATCTCTCATCAATTAAAATGGCTTTATCATATCCTATGGCAGAGCTGATTTTCCTTTTTCTTTGAAGTGAGCTTGAGTTCTCCTTTGACACAAATTAGTGCCTGTGGTTATTTACTCATGCGCCAGCTTAGTATTTTGTCTGGGTTTTTTCTGTGGTGGAAATTTTTATGAGACCTGAGGAAACTGGAGGTTTTCCAGACGTGACATTAAAAGTGAGATATTGTTTCGGTAAATGTGAGAAGCTGGGTAAGTCCAGAAGGCATTTTCTTACATAGTAATTGGAATTTCATTTCTATTTTGTCTTTCAATCTCATACAGTTGTGGACAAATAAGAGTTTTCTACCTAGGTATTTATAGCTACCGAGGTCAGAGCTTGGTTTATCAGGGAATATTGATGCTGTGTCATACCATCTATTTTCTCCGTGACACTCCAGAATAATACAACCACTCGGAAAGCAATCAAGGCAGTCAATTAATCCCTTTTGAAATTTGCAATTCATGAATTTTGCCTTCAGATATAGCTTGGACTACAAGATCTGCTTTGCAAAACACCCCCACGCCCCCCAGAACCTAGGCTTCTAATTATTCAAATGGTTCTAGAACTGCAAATCCATTCTAGACCTGCAAACCTGTAAGTTTTCTGGAAGCCTCTAAGAGCAGCCAGCACTGAGCCACGCACTGAGCATCATGCAAAAATTTTTTCCATGGCAGGTGTTTATTACAAAGATGGAGCTAAAATCTGTCAACAAGAGGTTCTTCAATCATGAGAGAGTGAGCTGAATTTCTTATAAATTCTGAAACTTGCCATTTTGCCTGGTTGATGGGTTTTGGCTCAGCACGTGAAAGCTATCACGGCCGAGTCTGAAGCTGAATCATGTCAGTGGGTCCCTTGGAGGCAGCGGTGTGAACAGAGCACTGCTGCACACCAGCAGCTCCCCACTGGCACGGGGGCTGCTGGAAACTCATACCAGTTGTGGCCCATTAAAGCAGCCTCAGGGCTCCCCAAGGTCAGGCTGGGTGCTAATTATCTCCTGGCATCTCAGGCCCCAGTCACACCACACCTGGGGCTACCCCTAAGGATGAGAACCTGCATATTCCTGAAAGCAAAAATAGCTCAGTGGTTGCCCAAGAAATTTAGGAAACTGGATTTAATGGGTATCTGGGTTGAACTGGTAAACCACAAACAGCTGTATGAAACTGGGACCATGTCTTCAGAGCAGTGACATGGCTTCTAAAATGGATTTTGACTGCGGGTAGCACTGTAAAATAATGTTTCTCCTGAGTAAGATCACACTTTAAAAGGGATCCTGTAATTTATTTTTTTTTGCCTTTACTATTTCTAGCCAAAAGGACTCCTTTTGCACATCCACAGCACCTGCTATTTGAATATATTGATCAACTAAACCTGACAATACTCGGATAAATCTTAATCTGTTAATGAATGCAAAGGCAAGGCCCAAAAGTGATTTATGTAATAATGAATATTGATGAGTATGCATTTCAAGATGATTACATTCCATATACTTATAAACCCTTTCTAAGAAATAAGCTCATAAGAAATAAAGTAATTATGGGGTTATTATTCTGTGAATCAGTTTATAGCAATCTGTGGGTATAATTTTTAGCATGAAAATGTTATTCCTGCGTATTACACTCTCAAGCATTTATTATCCTTGCCTGAAAGCAATTCACTCTCACAGTCTTTATGCAAAGGACTGGCCCGTGGGCTGTGCACAGGATGTAAATTAAGTTCTCCTTTGGCTAAATCCGATTGTCCTGTAGCACACCAATCTTGCTTAGTGATACTGGAAGTTAAAAATTGCGAGCAGAAAAATAGTCCCAGGAAGAACCAAGTCCCAGAACCAGGAAGGGTCAGCTTCTAATCAATCTGTGCTTTGAACTAAATTTTAATTTCACCACCAAGAATTTCCAGTTAAATATAGAAGCTACCTTCTCATTGGTTGCTACGAGGAGGCTGAGGGGAGACCTCATCACTCTCTACAACTGCTTGAAAGGGCATTGTAGAGAGGTTGGTGCTGGTCTCTTTTCAAGGGCAATTAGCGACAGAACAAGAGGGAATGGCTGCAAGCTGCAGCAGGGTAGGGTTAGGGTGAACATTAGGAAAATGTTTTTCACAGAAAGTGTGGTCAGTCAGTGGAATGGGCTGCCCAGGGAGGTGGTGGAGTCACCCTCCCTGACTGTGTTCAAGAGTAGATTAGATGTGGAGTTGAGGGATCTGGTGTAGGGGAGAACTTGTAGAGTAGGGCTGATGGTTGGACTCGATGATCCCAAGGGTCTCTGCCAACCTAAATGATTCTATGATTCTATGATTCCTAATGAAACCGAGAAATGCACCTGTGTTCTTTATGATGTGTACATAAAGGTACCATCATCATTTCCAGCCAGCCGTCAGTCGCTCTGCCTCTCAATCCCCATTTCACACTTCCCGACTCCTCTCACATTCTACTGAAATTAATGCTCCAGTTGAGAAATTCAGTGAACAGCAAAAATCCAGGCGGGCTGTCAGGACACAACCCCCCCCATGTCAATACAAATGATCTAAAATTATTTGAATACTACCGAAATACCGTTGCTTTATTATGCACTTACTGAGGAGACGGATTAAAAAGGCACATGCTGACACTATTAAATATCCAGTACTGCTGGTTCCTTCTGACAGGATTAGCTAAAGAACTAAATGATAAGAGCACTGCCCTGTATTTTTTTGTGTACTCAGAAAATGTGCACAGGAAAGTCTCTCTCTGATCTATTTCACCAGCTCCAGTGACTGTAGCAGGCCTTTGTATACATCAAAAAATATAGTATTTTTAGTAGTCTGGGGCAGCTCCTTATTCTTCCTTTGATGTATAAAGGATTTATGACCAATAATATCTGAAAGTAGCTGGCATTATTACAGCTGCTCTGAATCAAGAAGAAAATATCAGAAGTAATGCAACAGCGGCAAAAAACAATACGGGTTTTGGCTGTTCAGAAAATGTAATTATCCCAGTAAACGGATGTGGGTTTGGTAACGAGACTCAACATCTCAGATGGATTGTTTTTAATAACATCTTTGCACAGAGGTTTTATTAGATGTTCTAAATCAGAGCTCACCACTTACCTACTAGATAAATAGCTTTCTCCTCCAACAGGCTTGAGATGAAGGGGCCAGAATGTTAAGGACGGCAATGCCTAAAGGCAGGAAGTTACCCTACAGGCGGTTCAGAGCAGAACCCTGGCATGACCCATCGCATGCCAACACTGGAGTACACAGCCAGAAAAGACTTTTAACTGTCAGTTGACTGAAGTGCAATCCAAACCTCCATCTGATTTCCCACATCTCCCCTGTGCCAACAGCAGAACAACTTACATCGGCACGAGGAGGCGTGTTAATTCAACAGACATCTAACACTTGATTTGGTTTTCCCCCTTGGATTAGTTTTAGCAGCAAATCAATTTCCCATCTGGTTCAGCAGGCAGACCCAAAAAATGGCTGTGAGAATAAAAGTGAGCGGCTCAGAGGGTGAAAATGCTGCTTTTGGTTGACCTCTACCCTCTTACGGCGTGCGTGAAACTACCTCTGGGATCTTCTTTGGCAGGGGCTGATGGAACAGATCAACCACCGATCCACTGGGGAGAACCCAGGTCTCTGCCTTTCAGGGCTATGTTCTTGCATTATCCACAGACACTCCTTTGCACGAGAACTGCTTATTAAAGTGTGTGCTCACACTGTGCTCAAAGCTTAGACACTCTAAGGTACGATTTACTGTAAAGCCCTGAATAATGACGTTACACACCCTCAGTACTCTCTTTCAAAACCTCGTTTCCCTTAAGGAATGTGGCGTTTTGTAACTTTTAATACATACCTTTTACAGTACCGATGCAGTAAATAACTTCGACAAAGTTGATCTGCTTGAGGGCAGGGAAGCTCTACAGAGAGACTTGGATAGACTGGATAGATGGGCCAATGTTAGTGGCATGGCCTTCAACGAGGCCAAGTGCCAGGTCCTGCACTGGTGCCACAACAACCCCATGCATCGCTACAGGCTTGGGGAAGAGAGGCTGGAGCTGCCTGGCAGAAAAGGACCTGGGGGTGCTGGTCGACGGGTGGCTGAACATGAGCCAGCAGTGTGCCCAGGTGGCCAAGAAGGCCAAGGGCATCCTGGCTTGCATAAAGAATAGTGTGACCAGCAGAAGCAGGGAGGTGATTGTGCCCCTGTACTCAGCACTGGTGAGGCCACACCTTGAGTCTTGTGTCCAGTTCTGGGCACCTCAGCACAAGAGAGATATCGAGGTGCTGGAGCGAGTACAGAGGAGGGCAACGAAGCTGGTGAAGGGCCTGGAGAATAAATCTTATGAGGAACAATTGAGGGAGCTGGGAGTGTTTAGTTTAAGGAAGAGGAGGCTGAGGGGAGACCTCATCACTCTCTACAACTGCTTGAAAAGGCATTGTAGAGAGATTGGTGCTGGTCTCTTCTCACGGGCAATTAGCGATAGAACAAGAGGGAATGGCTGCAAGCTGCAGCAGGGTAGGGTTAGGCTGGACATTAGGAAAAAATTCTTCCCAGAAAGAGTGGTCAGAGCCTGGAATGGGCTGCCCAGGGAGGTGGTGGAGTCACCCTCCCTGACTGTGTTTAAGAGTAGATTGGATGTGCTGTTGAGGGATATGGTGTAGGGGAGAACTTGTAGAGTAGGGCAGATGGTTGGACTCGACGATCCCAAGGGTCTCTTCCAAAGTGATTCTATGAAATAGTATTTTCCTAGGAAGCGTTGGTTATCACCTCAGCAACCACCAATACCTGCTCTCAAATACTAGTAACACAGCAGTTAAAAACACAGCTCAGTGACTGTTTTAGCCCCTGTGGCAGCACCACTGTATGAAACAGGGTGATGCACTACTATATCATTAATGTTTATTTCACCTCGTGACGGAATTACTGCAGTTCATACGGACAAATCCCTTTTTGCTCCCGCTGAAAAAGCCTGTGGATAAACGGTGTCATATTTAGATGTGAAAAACAGGGGGATGGCTCCTGAGCTGACATTTCCTAAAGCGAAACCTTCCCAACAGCACAGCTTTAGGGGAACACCCTTCATTTGACAATGTACATTCTTTTTAACAGAATCCTTTTAGTAGGTACTGTATCAAAAAAGCCCCTTTAACTGTATGAACGGACAGGAAGAACATTCCGAGGAACAGAACTTTTCTTACATCGCAGACAGACAACACAGCATTTAAAGACTTCACTTAAAGCAACCCCCTTCCAACTGCTGTTATGTTCCTTGAGGCCAGAAAAGTCCCCCATGGGCGGGCTGTGTTGAGTGCCTGGGAGAAACTGGGGAGAACAGCAGAAATGAGCCAGTAAAAAGCAGTGCCTGTTAGTACTAACAACGTTCTCCTCCATACAGCCAAACACCAGCTTCCTTTTCTCCCAGGACTGAGCCTCTGGGAATGCAGCTGCTCATTGCTCAACAGGGTATGGTCGGTAGAGATTTCCTGCGGAGGAACTTGTGTCCAAGGGGGACAAATTTCTTTTAGTTAAAATAAAATTATCTGAGAAGATCCTATATGACATCATCTCTTAAATCTTTATTAGAAAGAGATCTAATCACACTGAGGAGTACTCCAAATTGATTGTATATATACTCACAAAATCACTCTCGATCCTTCAGCCACGTTGTATTATTTACAGACAGGAACTGCCCCAGACTGACAACTGCTGCAAAATGAGAAGTGGAAAAGTGTCGAGGGGTCACACCTGTAGGGGGTTTGGTCACTCAGACCTGACCAACAGGGTATTCCATCTCATCTGCATCATGTTCAGTACAAAAGCTGAGGGATCAAAGGGTCAATACTCTTCCTTTGAAGGCCAATGTCCAAGGAAGACCCTGTCTGTTCATCTGTCTTTGATCCCGGTCCCAGCATTCCTGACTCCAGATCTGGAATCCTGTTCCTGTCGGTCACCAAGTCCAGTCTGGGACGTTTCCTGATGCTGCTGGTGCCATGATTGTCATCCTGGGAGCTGGATACGGTTTTGTATCCATTGTATCTATTTCATTATTTTCTTCCTCTTTTGTTTTGGTTTTAGTATTAATACTTCATTAAAGTAGTTTAGTTCATTCTAAACTTGCAAATCTCCTTATCATCTTCCTCTCCCTTCTTTTTGGGGGGAGGAAGGGCCATCTGGTCAGTCTGGTTTTGGTAATGTTGGCTGAAACCATGACAGTATTCTTGGAATAAAAGGCAGAGAAAAATCTACATAGTGATTATAAATTAAGATCAACTTTTATTTACACAGTTTAACAAACAGATTCCAGCCATTATTACATTAATCATTCAGATTCCAAACATCACTATAAACAGAAAGTTTGTAGCAGGCCTGGCTACTGCTGCATTCTTCGTGGAGCTGTGATTAATTTCCTACAGTTTTCTTTTTCCAACGAAGCCTCCTCAGAGCTCTTGCCAGGGCTACTTGTCCCATGAGAAACGTGATAGTGAAGTTACGTTTATACCAATCTCTAGGATTCCAAAGCCAGGAAAATCAATACCATGAAGAACAAGAACAGGAAACAAGTAAAAATTAATTAAAATATACCTCATTTTAAATAAGTGACAATTCAGTGATGATTTGCATTTTCTATACTTTGTGGCAACACATTTCCTGCCTAATTAGAGTGAATTAACCTCTGAAAAGGTCTATGTGAATATCCACATCCATGAAGAAACTACGTGTGAACATTAGGACAACGGTCATTGAGAGCTTAACTATAAAAAAAGTGGAGGACTGGGTAGTTTTATGACCAACTGTATTTAAAATCAGGCAAAATTTGCTGCCAGTTGTGCATGGCTGGCAAGGTTTGTTTGGGCACGTATGAAGATGTGCGTGTTGGAAAGGGCATGGTTGGCCACCTATAAGGGTAGGGAAAAAAGCAATATAAAAATCATACTTCTAAGACTAATTGTATAACCTGATACAGGAAAAATTAGGTTTCTAAAGCAGCACCTTTTATGCCTTTCATATTGCCAAAGTTAGCCTGTATCTTTAAGTAGTTTTTAGGAAGCACACACAGCTTCTGTTACCAATTCCAGATACCGACTACTCCAGCTACAGCAGCACTTTTTAACCTCTGAGAACTTGCTCCAAATTCTTGCCCTTATGACAAACTGAAGCGATACCAAAATTTCTTTCTACTTTCAGGTACTCCCTCCTCTGTTTTGTAAAATGCTGCCCAAGAAGCAAAAGAATATGCTTATCCTAGAACTAGCTGGGTGTGTCAAACACTGGGGTTTAGGTCTTCTCTCGAGATCTCTGCCTGCACAGATCTAACACAAACCCGAGGTACCAACCGCTCGGGAAGGATAGTGGCCGAAATCCTGCTGACAAGCAGCACTGAGCTACACCCTCAAGTGTCATGTTAAATCTAAGTATCATGCTAACATTGCAAGTGTTCCCTTTCCCCTTTCATGTCTCATTTCCTAGATCCTTCTCAAATGTTTTTCCCCAAGCTTCCAGTCTAAGTGCCTGAACTAAACATTCACAATGTCTATGCAAACTCATTGCTTGGGTTCTAAGCACGTTTTAGAAGTTGCAACCCTTCAGCAGCCACAGTTCTCAGGCCAGCTGGCTACACTGCCAAAGAACACACAGCTGAATGCATGAACAGATTGCTAGAGACGTGGCCCCTCAAAATCAGCATGCCTGTAAAAATCTCCACTGCTCTCAGGGCTGTGCACTCCCACTGGGAAACCGCAACGATGCCGCTGCCCGATCTTACAAGGCAGCAACAAGGAAGGTCACATTTAGGCACAAAGCCTGAACTCTCTCCCCGTGAAGTCGGGACACTATCCTGAGCTCCCTACAACAGTGGCATCTGGTTTACTATTGGGTTTCTCTCTCATCAGTTACGGGCAATTTGAACAACAATCCTCTTACTAGAAATAATGATTTACTTTCCATCTTTTCCAGCTCTGGTGTAGGTTTTTGGTGAGGTTTCCCACTCCCTCACAAACCCCCGTTGCTCTCCCCATGGGGTAGACAAGATGGACATATTCATTTTAAATATTTGTTCCAGTAATGTTGTTCTTTAAAGAGTACAGTATCTGCACAATGTATGTAAAGAGTATAGTATGCTATTGTATATGCACAATGCACACAAAGAACTTGCAGAATAATAGACAAGAATACTAAATATTACTCTCATTGAACAATTTTTCTGTGAGATGAATCACATTAAGTAATCCTTATTTAACAGACAACTAGGATGTGTTTTATAGAAAATTCATCTGGTTTAGTCATAGAATTGTTTAGGTTGAAAAAGACATCCACCTCGCTACACCCTCCCTCAGCCTCCTCTTCTCCAGGCTGAACAGCCCCAGCTCCCTCAGCCTCTCCTCATAAGACTCGTTCTCCAGACCCCTCACCAGCTTAGTCACCCTTCTCTGGGCCCACTCCAGCACCTCAATGTCTTTTTTGTAGTGAGGGGCCCAAAACCAGACACAGTAATTGAGGTGGGGCCTCACCAGTGCCCAGTAAAGGAGGATGATCACCACCCGAGTCCTGCTCACCGTGCGGTTCCTGACACAAGCCAGGATGCCATTGGCCTTCTTGGCCACCTGGGCACACTGCTGGCTCATGTTCAGCCCACAGTTGACCAACATCCCCAGGTCCTCTTCTGCCAGGCAGCTCCAGCCACTCTTCCCCAAGCCTGTAGCACTGCATGGGGTTGTTGTGCCCCAAGTGCAGGACCCAGCACTTGGCCTTGTTGAACCTCANTTGGCCTTGGTGAACCTCAGCCCACTGGCCTCGGCCCATCGATCCAGCCCGTTCAGATCTCTCTGCAAAGCCTTTCTACCCTCCAGCAGATCAATGTTCCCACCCAATCTAGTGTCATCCCCAAACTTTCTGAGTGTGCTGTTTTAGGAACTATGGAACTGGCTTGCATAAAAAATAGTGTGACCAGCAGAAGTAGGGAGGTGATTGTCCCCCTGTACTCAGCACTGGTGAGGCCACACCTTGAGTCTTGTGTCCAGTTCTGGNTTCCTGTTTTAAATTTCATCTCACACCTTTCACTTTGACTGTAATATATATAAAAAGTAAAATAAATACTTTCCACATACCTGTTATATTGCATATGCTTTCTGAAATTCTTACTTAGAAAGTCCTTGTAAAAGTCAGCCATTTCCTCTGCGTTCAGTGTTGCTTTTTGACCTGAAAGTAAGTTTGGGCATAATCATGTCAAGATAATACTTTCTATTAAAACACTGGGTTTTAATTAATTTGATTGAAACACTCCATTAAAGACGGAGCAGAGCTAGGTCTGACTCCTTGCTCCTACAAGCTAAACACCACAGAACTTCATTGTAATTATCTCTCAGCCACGTACTGATCTCCAGGCTACAAAGAGAAGAGAAAAACAATGGTCTGTGGTATGCAGAACGTCACTGCAGATGAGAGAGCTGTAACAGAGCATGAGACTACAAACAAAACATTCGATCTCATACCACAACGGCCAATCACTGTTATTCTGAAGTCATTGTGTTCTCAGTTTCACATAATGAATCAGAGACAACTATTTTACGTCAACCATGCTCAGGCAAAGGCTGGCAGAGAACAGCTGCTCTCTCCTCAGAGGCTGCCTCAAGGAAAAACATGGCATTCATTATATACACCATGGAACTGAAGCCCAGGAGTGTAGATAAATCCACCCAACCAAAGCATGCACTTGAGGCAAACGTTCTGTATGTTAAGCTCAGCTGGCTCACTGGGTTTGGAGGGGTGAGAGGAAAAGCCCCTTCTTTCTCCTTAGACTGCAGAATGATTACACTGCTTGGCTGCGACTTCAGCACATTCCCCCCAACCTGTGGGGAAGGAGCTGAGGGAAGAACACCACAGCCGATGATTTGAGTCCCCCCACCAGGCACGTCTCTCAAGAGATCCTCCCCTTATTTTTTTTGTCATGCTCCTCGAAACACTTCTAAATCCTACCCACAAGATGTACTTGTAACAGAACACAAAGAGCAGAAACTCACAAAATTCACTCAAACAGAATTCAGAATGCAGCCTGAACTCTAAACAAAGGTCTCACTAACCTGTTTCAGCTCCCATTTCCAGACCCTTGGCTTTCAGTCTTGAATAAATAAACTCTTCTTTTTCCTAAAACCCATTTTTCCACATTAGAATCTGAGGTACTCAGTCCTTGAAGTTAACCACTCATTAATTACAGAGCAGTGCAGTGCTTAGTACCCTGAGATAGCAAGCAATACTCAATACACTTGGAAATGTCAACAAAACATTTTCCAGAATCCCATGAGTTAGTTAAACTGGGAACGTTGTCTCTTAGATCCTGCTACCAACAGGCATCAATTAATTCATGCAATGGTTCCACTGAAACATATAAAACTTATTTGTTGAGTAAAGTTTCAGCTAAGCTTCAGAGTTATTTGGCAGGGTCCAAACCTTCAGTTCATAAGATAAACCATGAAGATGTGCTGTGGGGCATAACTGAGAAGTTGAGCATACGGAAAAACACGAAAACTTAAAAAAATCCCCAAATTACTGAGATGGAAAAAGAAGAATTACAGGTTTGTAATCTCCTCAACTTAAAAAAGCAATACTATGGATTTGAAAAACAAGCTTTGTGTTTTCTCTGAGATCTTTGCAAGTTTTAAGAGGATATGATGATCAAAGATTATGACAGATGACAGTGAATTACTGAACCATTACTGTTCTTCAACAAATTTTGGTGTCTCCTAACCAATGCTGCAATCGGGAAAGATGACAGATCACGACTGAGACATCCCCATGTTTACAGAATATCAGGGATTGGAAGGGACCTTGAAAGCTCATCTAGTCCAATCCCCCTGCTGGAGCAGGAACACCTAGAGCAGGTCACATAGGAACAAGTTTAGCCTTGTTAGGCTACCCTGCTGGTGAAAAGGGGCACGTCCCTCATTTCCCTGGGCAATTACACTGAATTTCTCTCATTTACAACAGAGCAAGAATAGCTGCAGAACCATTTTCAACAGCTGCTCTAGTCACAGACAGGTCTTGCACATGTGGTGGCTTCAACTTTATATCTTCAGTGCAAGAAAGAGAAAAGGCAAATATTATTATATGCCACTAAACAGCAATAAAAATTGCAGGCTATTTAATTGTGTACATAATTTTATAGACATTTATGACAAAAAAAAATTGATTTCCACTGGGACACTGTGCATATTAAAAGAAATGGTACAAATTACCCATCAGCAAGAGCGGGCAGAACTGAACTCTACCTCAAGGAGACAACCCCCCCCCCAGATTTCAGGCAGCAGAGCGGGTGCCTGGCAGGCACTGAGTGGCACCAGATGTGATGGCGGAGGGGGGGGGACACGACTCACCTGGCAGAAGGCACGGTTGTGCCGTGCCCAGAAGCGCTGGTCACAGGCCTGGGCCTCCTGCCGTGCCTCCCGCAGCCGTCGCTCCAGCGGTGACTCCTGGGGGGGCACATAGAAGATGACAGGCCGCAGGTTGGAGTGCTTGTCGGGGGGACCGATCCAGTCGCTGCGGGAGTGTGCGGGGGGGCTGAAACCCAGGCCCTTGAAAACACAGGCAGAACTCGTTAGGACCACTCTAGCAGAGAGCCAACACGAAGAACAAGCCAATATGAAATAAATTCCAATGCTCCACACAACCTTTCAAGACATAAGTAAGTTCAGAAGTTCCTTTATTAAGGCTAAAGAGGATGTGATAAAAAACGTGCTTTTATTTAGAAATGCACTACACAGACGAAACCTTTGACTCTTTCCCAGTACGCACAAATCATTATACTTTATTCTATTTTTTTAAGCTATGGGTTTTTCCTCCCCCTCAATTCTGTACCACTGCCATTCCAGTTTATTAAAACATTCGATGGCAAGAACTGGCAAGTATTTAGTAACTCCCGAGCGCTGCTGTCTTTGCGGGCCCAAGCCCGCAGCTCTTCAGACCGGCTTTAGGAAGAACGGGCTCCAACAGCCCCGAACTCACCGCTCCCTTTGGAAAAGCGGGTTCCCTCCCCGGTGCCTCCGCGCCTGCCCGGTATTTACAAACACCAGGGGCGTCGGAAAACACATCAACATGGAGAGGCGGCGGGAAACATGGCCTCTTTCACCGGGACGCACCCGCCCGGCCCCGCCGAAAGTCACCGCCGAGGCGGCCTCCCCCGCTTCACCTCAGGAGCGGCCTACCCCCGCGCCCGGCCGGCTCCGGGACCCCCCGTTCCCGCACGCATTTACCGCGCTCTCCTGCCGCTCTCCGCACTCAGCCGCGGGGCCGCCGCCGGCTGAGAAGGAAGAGGAGCGGGAGAGGAGGCGGCGGTGCCTGCAGCCGCCNAGACTCACGTCACCTCAGGTGTCACCGAGCTCCCCCGGTGTGTGCAATCCTTTCCTCTCCGTCGGGCCCCGTTGCGGGGGGTCAGGGAGGGAGGCCCGAGAGGGAGGGCCGGGGGCGGCGGGGGCTGAGGGGGGGCCGCCGACTGTGGGGCGGTGCGGGGAATGGCAGGGCCTGCCCTGGGGGCTGTGGAGACCGCCGGTCCCGGGGTTACCCGTTGTTTTTCCCCCCAGGCGCCGGGTCTGGCAGGGCCGAAGGTGGTGGGTAGCCGCTGCGAGCTGGGGATGTGGGGAACTAAAGCGTCACCCGAGCGGGAAGGAGGTGTGCAACAGTAGAAAAAAGGCTGTGAAATACCAGCCAAGTGGATTGTTTCTATTGCTAGCGATCTTTAAAATAGCTGTGACACTGCGGGGCTTCGGGATGGCTTGAAAGTTGTTGCATGTGGCGTCGCGAAGTGCTTGCGTGGCCCTTCGTTAACCGACAGCCTGGTTCTTGCTTTCCTCGTAGTTCATCTGAAACTGGAGGAAAGAAGAGAATGGATATGGGTAACCAACACCCATCCGTAAAACGGTTGCACGAGATACAGAAAGCGGTCAAAGAGATTGAACAGCAAGTGGTTGTCTTCAGCGGGCTGGCCACCGATAAAGATTACAAAAAGTTAGAAAGGAGCCTCACTAAACAGCTTTTCGAAATAGACTCCGTAGACACCGAAGGAAAGGGGGATATTCAGCAAGCCAGAAAGCGAGCGGCTCAGGAAACAGAGAGGCTGCTGAAGGAGCTGGAACAAAACGCGAACCATCCGCGCCGGCTGGAAATAGAGGCTATATTCAAGGAGGCACAATCGCTTGTGGAACGCGAGATCACACCTTTTTACAAAGGAGGCAACTGTATAAGCGATGAATTCGAAGAAGGGCTTCAGGACATCGTATTGAGGCTTACCCAGGTGAAAACAGGAGGGAAAGTTTCTTTACGTAAGGCAAGATACCGCACTCTGACCAAAGTGTGTGCTGTTCAGGAGATTATAGAAAGCTGTGTGAAGCAGCAGCTGTCCCTGCCACTCTCTAATGATGCACATCCTTCTGTCTCCAAAATTAACTCTGTGATGTGCGAGGTGAACAAAGCCAGAGGAACTCTTATTGCCCTTCTAATGGGAGTAAGTAGTAATGACACCTGCAGGCACCTCTCCTGTGTGCTCACAGGCCTCATTGCTGATTTGGATGCTTTAGATGTCTGTGGCCGCACGGAAATAAGAAATTACAGAAAAGAAGTAGTGGAAGAGATCAATAAGTTGCAGAAATACCTGGACTTGGAAGAAGAAGCAGATTCCACTCACGCCTACGATTTGGCACAGAATCAGTCCATTCTGAAAATCGAAGAGATCCGGAAGAAAATGAAGGAAGTTAATTCTTTACTTTTAAAAACAGAGAATGCTTCCGATTTGTATTTGGGATCCAAAGCAGAACTGCAGGGGTTAATTGCCCGCTTGGATGAGGTGAGCCCAGGAAAAAATCCCTGTATTAGAGAAGCCAGGAGAAGAGCCGTAATAGAGGTTCAGACTCTTATAACGTACATTGATTTGAAGGAAGCGCTTGAGAAGAGGCAAATGTACCCCGAGCAAACCGCTGCCGAGCATCAGTCTTACAAAGCAGTGTGGACTGTTCTGGGAAACTTGTCTCAAATTCAGCAGGAGGTGATTTCCTTTGATGGGAACAGAACGGACAAGAACTACATGAGACTGGAAGAACTTCTTACCAAACAACTTTTAGCACTTGATGCTGTGGATCCACAAGGCGACGAGCGGTGTAAGGCTGCCAGGAAGCAAGCAGTAAAGCTGGCACAGAATATTCTTTACTATCTGGACATGAAAACGGATGAGTGGGAATACTGAAACAGCCATGGTCTAACAGAGAGGAACGTGGGGTTTTTTTTTCTCCCTTGGGCACTTTGTGTAGATCATTGGCAGCGCATAATAAAAGTGGTGTGTTCTGTGCTTGCTTAAACCACGGAGATTGCATAAGCAGTTGACTTGGCTATATGTCTGCTCTCCCACACAGTCACCCACTTGCCATGGCAACTGTCAGCACACCGTCAGCAATTCTGGTCTTTGCTCTAAGCAAAGAAGTGCAGTTCTCTGAAGGAACAGCCTAATACTTGATCAAATGGCTTCTTTGGCTTTGGGGTTTTGTTGATTTTTGTTTGTTGTTTTTTTCTTCTGTTTTAATAACCTTGTGCAATGTTTAGTGAAAGCAGATTTTTGAAAGAAGCAGAAACTTCCTCATGGTATGGTACTGGCAAAGCTATTTTAAAGACTGGGCATGAAAAGTACTCCAGCGTGAGGCTCCATCACAGCAGTGGGGATGTGCTCATTAAGAGCTGTTACCAAAAAAAGGATTAAGTGCAAAAAAAACACTGTTGGTTTTTGAGTTGGGCTTGATTTGTTCCATCCATCACACCTTTCTGGGTGTTGAGATTTTACTCTAATGCCAGCTGCAAATTAGCATTTACAGAAGCAAGCCAATTAGGTCTAGTTTGTGTAATAGCTGAGCCCTCCAATTTGCAAAAACAGGTCTTCTCTTGGTGGAAACTCTTTCAAGTTAATGCTTTAAGGTACTGAGACTTGAAGAGGAACATCTGTATATTTACCAGCTAAATGAGATTTCGAGGATTTCACACTGCCATCCATAAACCCCTGAAAACTGCACTGGGCTTCACTTAGTGGCTGCTTTGGTGTCTTTCTCAATTCTGCTCTTACGTCTGGTTTTGACCTGTTGTTTCACATTCCATTGAAAAGAGAAACAGAATCCACTTTGAAGCAAAGGAGCTAATTTTGGAATTCTTTTTTGCAAAATTAGGGAGCTGGCTATAAAGATGGCCCCGATGATGTAAGCACTTGTTACATCTTTCATACTGGTCAGGTGTGGCTTCAAGCGTGACTTGGAACAGACTTGTGGCAAACGTCTCTCGTTGCAACTCATGGCTTAATTGTTTTAGTGACTTCATAAATAAGCTTGCTTGTACTGTTGTATGCACCTACCTTTTTGTTTGTGGCTGCTAGTGCCAATCACATTTCTACTGTAGTGTGTTTTTTGGCAATTTTTTTAAGAGCATGGCATTAAAACGAATGTTTTATAAAGATATATTTAATTATGGATACTTTGCACTTAGCTCTTTCGTGGTGGATTAATGAGTGATTGTTCTGTAGGTGGTGATTTTGCACCGCTTTAAGGAGTAAAACCCATTTTCAATGTTAAAATAAATATTTTTAGATCTATTTTTGACTGATTGGAGAAGACAATGCTGTCTGTGGGAGACAAGTGCCTTTATGACACCACTGACTTGCACCCTCGTATGTAGATAGAGGAACTGTTTACCAGCAGCTTGGTACATTTGTAATCTTTGCAAACTGGATTTCTCACCTCTGTATAATTCTACTATAATGTACGTTGAATTAACGTTCTGTAGAGTCCTGGGGAGGAGTGTCCAGTTTGGGAAACAGGGATTCTGCTTAAAAACAAAGGCAGTGATGGGGAGGTGAGGGATTTTGCACAGGTCTTCTGTGCCTGCTGTTACAAGGAGAGACTCCTTTTTGCTCCCTCCCCAATACGCTGTGAGATGTTGCTGGAAGGCTGCCTAACTTCAGAGTGTGACTGTGTTTTGGTGGTGATGGTACAGGTGATTGCCTGTTTCCTTGCCAAAAACAACCTGGGTTTTTTTTTTCAACTGAGCACAGTGCCTAAGGCACGATTTGGCAATGACAGAGTGTTTGTGGGAGGATTCTCTCTGCTCCTTCACAGACACAGCCCCATCCAATTGATCTCTCCTTACCTCAAACCCCCCACATTTCCCCCAGTTAAAATTCCAATCTATATTTATAAATTCTGCAGCTAACACAGAATGTTAATAATGTTACACGCCTGAATTATTCTACTCATTTCAAGCTTTCTACACCTTTGAGCTACAACTCCTGATTTGCACTTAGATTTTTAGGAACTATAAGAATTGCTGGCGTAATGACATTCATTTTTCTTTAGTGTCACTGCCAGGTCTGCAGCTGTTACTTGTAGTTTGTTTAACAATTTGGTGTCCGTGTTCTTTATCAATGATTGAACCTCTCACATGAAAAGGAGGAAGTACAGTTTTCAAATCTGTTCTATTTTAAATCTCCGTGTCTTTTAGCTTTTCTGAATACGTTATTGCACCTGCTTCTCTCAGGAGGCAAATGTGTAAGGTCAGTGTAATTTGGACTAATGGAGTAGAGTTCAGAGGCAAGATATTACGTGGATTGAGCTTTTCCCCAGTGTTCTGTGATCTAATAAGTGGACTATTTAAATTTTATGGTAAAATCCTCATTTGGAATGAGATTAATTCACAGGTTTTGCGTGAACGAAAGTCATAAACTAAATACACCTAATCAAAATAAAAATAGTAATGCACAGACTTCTCAACATCTTCCTTTTCTGCTGAAGAATGTAATTTCTTTGGGTTTTATATCCCAAGATTGAGGGGGACACAATTTTTCCTTCCAATAGGGCAGGCTAAAATAATCAGCAGAACATCAATGGACCAAATTGCAGCAGCCCGCAGCTTAGCGCTATACTGAGGTAGAATAACATTTCCCTGTGCTGTGTAACCTCCCGAGGAGCAAAAGAAATGATGGGTATTTGGGGGAGGGCTAATTCTACATCATTATTCCTATGTGTTAATTGTATTTATTTTCCACCTTGTTCTCTTTAGTTATTACAGGGTTTATTTTTGCTGTTTGCCACTCAAAGTGGTTTTTCTGTTACCGGTTTGGAGGAGGTTTTTGTTAAGTAGTGTTCCTACTTTTCCAATTTAACAGCCATTAGCGTGCGTGTTCCTTACGGTGTGAATGTCTTGATTTATTGCTGGGGGGGTACAGCATTTGTATATACAAATTCAGGACTAAATATTGCAGTGTTATATTCTTGGTTATTAATAAAAAGACATTGCTGCGTTTTACTGGCTATTCATTTGAATGTTATGCCCTGCTGCCTTGCTCTATTTATTTTTGAATGTGTTATCAGAATGTAAATTATTTTTGTCTTAGAGAAAGTGGTTTTATTAACCGGGTAGACATAATGCTCTCTTTTTCTTTTTCCCCCTCCTTCTTTAAAAGTTGGCTTTTTTCACTGCTGTATTTATGACAATAAAGTTCTTTGCGTGGAAACCATTCCTGCTTCCTCTTGCTCTGTCTCTTGCCTTTTGGTTTTCTCTGTGGTCAGCCCTGTGTTATCGTCGTTAACACGTTGGCCGTCGCTTGTGTTCTCTCTTCAGCAGCGGCTTTGCACGCTCCTGGGCTTCAGCTGGGGGAGGGGCTGCGAAAACGCTTGCAGCTTTTATTGCCACTTCTCTGTTGGAGGATGCTGCCTTAATAGATGAGCTCGCCAAACCGATGGTCTGAAGTCTCTTTGTGTGCAAAGCCAATGTAGATTAAAGAACCTTCAGTAGGAGTTAAGCTCATCTGGGTTTAAACTGTGTAGATGAGGCATGTTCACATGATTGTTCTGATGGCTCAGTCTGTTTTCTCGAGGTGCAGTGAGCCAAGTCATCAGCTCGCTGCTGAAGGAAATCAGAAATTCTATTTCTGCCCAGAAAGCTGCTGGCTGTGTGCAGTTCCTGCTGCTTGGCTAAGTCCTATGATCTCCAATAAAACAAGAGAAAAACAAACTTTAAAATGGAGGAGGGAGTTTTCTCTGGCTGTAGTGAGGCAAACTGGCTTGTAGAAAACTGGCTGGTCTCCTCACAGGCAGTTAGGGATAAAACAATAGGGAATGGCTTCAAGCTGCAGCAGGGTAGGGTTAGGCTGGACATTAGGAAAAAATTCTTCATGGACAGAGTGGTCAGACCCTGGAATGGGCTGCCCAGNATAAAGCAGGTGCTTTCAGCCGCTCCTGTGGTACACGGTAAGTGCTCACCCAATAAAAAGCAGTCGTGTCACAGTACTATACCCAATATGGAAAAGTCTTACCCAAAAAACATGGGCTAAGTGTGTTTATAAAGTTTGGATGTTCCTACAGGTAACAAGATACCTTCTTTCTCTGCCTTTTAACAATACGGCTTATTTGAAGGAAATGTATTCTCCAAAGGCCAGTAAATCACCTGGGCAGTGGCCCTGGCTGGTGCTCAGTGAGCTGCTGACCTGTTTGTCTCCATCAGCTCTTCACTCACCAGAGGAAGAGAATCTGCCTTGCTGAGAATTTTTTCTGTGTGTGTTTGAGACAGGCAGATTTTGGTGCCTGAAATGGTTTAACTGGAAAAACTTTATTTTATTGCCATATAGGCGTATTCTCTCCTTTGAAGAATTCTCTGCTGAGCACCTGAAGGAGTAGGAGGACTTCAGTACTGAGCTTGTGGATCAAAGGCCTTGGGGGTTTGAGCTGGCTGCCAGCAGGAGACATTTAAATGGTGGGATCTTGGAAAACTCTCCTGCTAGAGGAAACCACTAGCAGAGACATGACCAAACGTTCAGAGCTGACGTTTTGAGGGAGCTCTGTGCCTGTTCCCCTGTTGCTTATCAGATGTCATTGAGAAAGTCGATTCTTGGGGGAATATTCCCTGAGTCAGCCTTTTTGTTTGAGATCAAACTGAGAACTACCGTTCTTATGCCTTAGGACCTTTCCAACCACCCCTTGGCAGCATAGAATCATTTTGGTTGGAAGAGACCCTTGGGATCATTGAATCCAACCATCAGCCCTACTCTACAAAGTTCTCCCCTACACCATATCCCTCAACACCACATCTAATCTACTCTTAAACACAGTCAGGGATGGCGACTCCACCACCTTCCTGGGCAGCTGATTCCAGTCCCTGACCACTCTTTCTGGGAAAAATTCTTTCCCAATGTTCAGCCAAAAAAACTAAGTTTAAAGCTTTTGCTGAGCCACAGCTGGGGCACGTACTAGTCTTCGACTGGTCTGGATCTCACTCTGTTTTGCTCGGTGAAACAATAACGTACGTAATGCTTTCAGTTCTAGGCATGTCAGTGTCAGCTGGAAGCTGGTTGTTCGCTGAAGAAGCTGAGGATGAGGTGCACTTTTGTTGAACGTTTTGCAAAATGCTTATCCTCCCTCTCTGCAGCATTTGCTTCTGGGGGGCTGCCAACGAGAGACGAATGCATGAGTTGCACTACTTGTCAGTTAGAAAATAATGAGGACCCTTTCTAAGTCTGCAAACTCTTCCTACAGGACATAGATTCTGGCAGGTCTTGCCATTAGAAATGAAAAAGTACAATGAGTGTCTTAATTGGGCCATTTCTCCTCAATTTGTTTTGCCAGACAAACTCCTGCGCCACAGGAGTTCCTTGTGAAACCGGTATTTCGGGCAGCTAATCAAAAGCATCTCATGAGGGAAGAAACACAATCCTGCAGTGCAATGTCCTTAATAAGGTCTTGTTTTATTTAGCTCCCCAATTGTATCAGCTCCTGAACAGATAGCCAAAAACTCGGTGATCGCAACCACCGAGACGCCTGTAAGTCAAATAAAAAAACCAACAAACCCCAAAGAAGCAGAGAGAGAAGAAAGGCTGGAGGAAAAGAAGTTGTCAGGCTGTTGTTTAACCAACCTCTATTAGTTTCACACTGTAATAAGAGGAAGCAGAGCAAATCAAAGCTCATCTTCTTTGCGCCTTGTTGCAGTTATACCTCGTCTACACCCTGCAGTTCAACATTGGTTTTTCCACCCTCGGTCACCCCGAGTGCTCCCTGCCGGCATGGTCCAACCTCCAGCTGATGTGGGTTAGCCTTGGTGTGCCCTTGGGCATGACAGTGCCACCCAGCTCTAGCGATGGCATAATTACCATCATTGTCTCTGAAATGTCCTCTCATGGCATCTCCTAGTGTGCACCTGGAATATCAGCGTGACTTGCAGAAGAGAGTGTGCAACATGAAGGATATATCCACTAATAAACTGATAATTGGCAGGGACAGTATAATAACTGGTAACAAGGCTGAGTAAGATATCACTTGTGTAATTGTTTATGCTGGATTTCTCAGTGTTTTGTTGTTGTTGTTGTTTTTGTTTTTAAGAATATTCTTCATAGCATTGTTTTAATCAAATCAATCTGTAGCCTATGATCAAATGCCTGCTTCTCGTCTTCCAGGTGCCTCATGTCAATACCACATGAAAAGGAAGTTTGAAGTCCTCCACAGACTATGGGATGTTAATGAATGCTCTCTACTTGCTTTCAGACGCTGAGGAAAAGCCAGGTTTTCCAGAATACACAGCATCCCAAAGTTCCCACTGTGACAAGCAAGGCCACGTTTTGCAAAGGAGCCCCATCCATAGGCCCACTGTCATTTCTTGTCCCAGACAACCACGGGATCATCCGTGCAGCTAATCAAGGCACAACTTAAAATGGCTTTGCCTCATTCCTCCAGTGAAAGGTTGTTCCAAAGCATCACTGCTGTGAGGAGAGCAAGCTTCTCATTTCCACCATAAACACACTCATGAGAAGCTTTTCTTCTCCCCTAGCGTATAGTCTAGAATTTATTTATAGGCCACAGCTGAATTGCTCCTCAGCTCCTGTTTTGCTTGACTAACGAGAAAATTCACCCAAACAGACTGAGCTGCTTTGAAGATCTCTGCTCTCTAAATCCAAAGCAAATTCTTAATGGTCTTTTTCATTTTTTTTTTTCAGGAGTTTTTCCAGTTACCAACGTATCTGAGGCTAAAACTTCCAACCCTGGGGTGGGAGTCAATCCAGGAACGTTGTTTGATGCAGTGTTTCAAAGGAAGTCTCAAAAAATGAATATCACATCTTGTAGCAGTACAACTGTAAAAATTGGACTATGTATTTTTACTATTTTCTTCATGGTAACGTCTTCGTGCTCAGCCTGCTTTGCCATTCAGATATCCTAGCAACTAATAATTTCAAGTGACATGCTGAAAGGGAGAGGAAACTTTTTCAACCTCTGCTAGGCTTCTTTGCATCCACAGTGTGTTATTGTTTGAAGAAGCCACATGCGAGTGGTTTTTAGATCAGAAGCTATCGCTGATCATTTCAGGCTGGAAATATGAGTTCATTTAGGCAAATGCAAGAGTAACCAAACTGGATTGAAAGCTTCCCCAGGGAGAGTCACCCCAGTTCATGAGAAAGATCTTTGAAATCATCAGTTAAAGCAGGAGACTGCTTAGTGAAGTGGAGCCTTAGTGTAGAAGGGTGATTACATTGACAGAATGGACATACATGCTTTCAAATTTGAATTGTTAGGCATTCTAAACTTAAGAAAAAATATCAAATAACCTACAGAAGGTCTCACTGAACATATATACACAATTGAACATTTGTGTGGTGCATATACTGTGCTTTCCAACCTTCTTCTAATTCTAAACTCAAAAAAACCCACGAATGGCAAATTAGAATTTACTGACAGCAGTTGTTGCTTTTGGGACTTGGAAAGGTATGCCAGGTGTCCTTGGAGGTCTGCAGAACACAAGTTGTAAGGTGGCTCCCTGCAAGGATTAAAAGTTTGCAGCAAATAATCTTTAAAAAAACAAGATTTACTGAAATGCAGTAAAGCCAGCAGCCGGTTTGTGTAGCCTCAAAACAGCCTCATTCCAACTCTGTGTTTTGGAATATTTCTCAGGATCCCTGTTTTCAGAGAAGAAGCCGATTTAGTGTCTCTGATTTCTACAGAGTTATTGTGTGTTTGATCTATTTTGCCTTTAATTCAATTTCATGGCAAATGTCCTAATTTCTGTTTCTGGTCCACCTTGTTCTTCCCAAACACAAGTTGCTTCACCAGTTACTAATTCTTCTTGGACACTGCTTTCAACATGTCACCAATGCGTGAGTTCTTTCTCTGTCCTGTTGGAAACCTCACAGCCTACGTTCAGGATCCATTTATTAGTTGATGTGTCTCTGTGGCAAAGATCAATTTTACTCATTTGGTCAGATCTGGAGACCCTGAACAAATACAGGCAGGCCACATGAGCTCCTGTGTCACGGGTCTCTGGGACCAAGGCATTGGTGATTGTGAAGGAACTCTTTAAATTATGATAGAAGACAGCTGGGAGGGCTTTTATGGGTTTCGTACCTGGTACTGAAAAAGAAGAAATTAGGAGGTTGAAACAACAGATAAGAAAACATGAGAGGGTAGAAAAAGAGCCGACAAAGTGATTAAAAAATACTACTGCTGATCTATTCAACTGATGGAAAAGGTTGGGGGACAAAGTGGAGAATGGGATGGGGTGCCAGAAGCCACCGTGAGAGCAGGGCAGGGCAAGTCCAGTGACAATATTCAGGCTTTACCAGGAGCCCAGATCGCCAGACAAGTCTGGTGATAGGGCAGGTCTGAGGTTAAGCCAGGAAATCAGGCAGTGGTTTGGGGTCGGGGCCCAGATCAACGAGTCCAAGTAATCAAGAATGATAATAGTCAAAGATGACAATGTTTTAGACAGGTTTTACTAAGCAAACTGAAGAGATGGTGATAGCAAACAATAAGAGATTGAGTCAGCCCAAAGTTAAACCATGAGTTTATCAGCCTGGAGAAGAGATGGCTCCAGGAAGACTTTATAATAGCCTTCCAGTACCCAAAGGTGGCCTACAGGAGAGATGGAGAGGGACTCAGGAGGGAGTATAGCAACAAGATGAGGGGTAACAGTTTTAAACTGAAAGAGGGGAGTTTTAGATTAGATACCAGAAAGAAATTCTTTACTGTGAGGGTGGTGAAACACTGGAACAGGTTGCCCAGAGAAGCTGTGGCTGCCCCATCCCTGGAGGTGTTCAAGGCCAGGCTGGATGGGGCTTTGAGCAACCTGGTCTGGTGGGAGCTGTCCCTGCCCAGGGCAGGGGGCTGGAACTCGATGTTCTTTAAAGTGTCTTCCAACCTAAACCATTCTGTGATTCTATGATTCTGTGACTCTATGATTCTGTGACATCTGTTCATGATCTCATCTCATAAGGCTGCATTCCTCTAAATTCAGAGAGCTATTTATTCAGTGAGGTCAGCTCCTGAGCATCTCAAGGACGGAAAAGGTCTGGACTTTCAGTAATGATGCAATTTCTGATCATATGATACAATAACAGCACCGCAACAGTACATCCACCAGTTTGTGATGCAACTGCATTCCCACTTGCTTACTATGGGATGATGCTATATAGGATGACGCTATATGACTGAAGACTGGCAGATGCAATATTTTTATTTAATGCAGGGTCAATTGACCTTGACTCACAGGAGCTGCACAAAACTTCATGTGGAAATTTGAGTGGTTACTGCACTTTTGGCAGTACCTCACATAGAACTTTCTGGAGAATTTCTACACAGCTATTCCTATGGTGTGGCTGTAAAGACTATGAAGATGGTCCTACACTGCACCAGAGATTGTATTTCCAGTACAGAAAGGGAAGCATTACTGTCAATTCACAGGGCATTGGGGAAACCCCCTTTGAAATATCATATGCACTTATTATCTCTCCCACCCAGGAAATCCTAATGACTATGAGAGTTGCAGAGCAGAAGAGTGAAGCACCTGCTTTAGTGGAAGGCATTAAAAGAGCTGGGTTTTGTAGCCCAGCAAAATGAAAGCTGAGAAAAAAAACAACCTGTAAGATTGCGCTCTCTAAATAGTACCAAAGGGTAGGTATCAAAGATGAAAAAGCAATTACTTAGGTAATGGATGGTGTGGGCAGAAGTACAAATGGCTAAAAATTAGTCAGGCTGGAAATGAGGAGAGAAATTCTGAAGGAAGCTATATGAGAAGTTGCCTTCACTTGATTACCCCAAAGATTCCTTTGAATCCTGCAGTATCTTCCTTCTTAAGTCTTCTGTGGCCGTGCTAGTACATGCCACATTTTTCTGGTTAGCTTACTCTTCTTTGGCAATAAATGCACAGTCCTCTGCAGAGTAGCTATAAGGTTCTGTTAAATTTGTACAGACAAGAACCCATGTTATGATGGTAATGTAGCTAAGTAAAGCCCTCAAAGTGCCCTCAAAACTTAGGAAGTGTACTTTAACTTAGGAAATACCCTAAAATTCAGTTGCTTAATGCATGCAGGTTGAGATTACCATTTTTTAAAGATGCATGAAAAATTATTCAATATTTTTATTGAAGTTCCTCGTTCAATTAGGGGTTCACATTTATATTATTTCCTGCAAATAATATGAATCCTACTCTGGCTATACCATTACTCATTTCATCACAGCCCCCACAGATTTCACTGACGTTGATGAGTTTGATTTCAGAGCAGCCCTGAGAGCTCAGATTGTGTTATTTTAGCTTGTTCCTATCTGGCTTTGGAGACCAGTCGGTGTGAGAGGCTGCACTATATTTAGTACACGGGATGTGGAAATTTAGATGGGCACCTCTAACGTGCCTTCACAGACTCTGTGGGAACATACTTTTCAGGAGCCCACAGCCACCAAATGAAAAAAACCCAAAACATTAAAAGGAAGCACAGGAAGCAGATGTTTGGCACCAAAGCACAGAATCAACTTGGGAGGGACCTAAGGAGATCATCTCATGAAAACCTTTGCATTAAGAGAGGATTGATATCAACAGATCACGAGTGGACACTATTTGTGTAACCTTCTCGGAAAACCTACACCACACTGCAGAAGCCTTTTCTAGGTCTGCACTACTTCTGTAGTTAGCAAGTTTTTCCTAACACTTCGACCCTTTTTTTTCATCTGAAGCTTTAAATAATAGTGATTTTTTTTCCCCATCTTACTCTATCCCCAGGAATCTGGAAAGTAATTAAGTAATAATTGGTAATAACTAACTAACCCTTATTATTCACAGAAAATAGCTGGTTCTCCAGGTTCCCTTTTAGCATGTACTTTTAATAGATTAAGCACTTAGACACCTTCAGTTTTCTACCACAGAATAACATCATGTTATTTAAGTCTCTGTTGCTCAGGTGGTTCTCCCATAGATGCTTGCCATGGGCCTACTTCTTGTCCTGTTCCCCAAAATGGGCTCAAGACTACAGCTGGGGAGTCATTGGCAATTAGTAGCGTGACACAATTGCTTCTCATATTTTAGCTATTACAGCCCTATAAATACAGCCAAGAAAAACCTTCCTTGCGAGAGCATCACACAGTTGACTCATGTTCAGCGTATGATCCTGCATAAGCCTGGACCTGTCTGATCTCACACATCAAGTGCAGGACTCAAGCCACTGGCTTCTGCCTCTGGCCTGCCCACAGCCAGGGTGAGAGCATCTGTTTGCTGTGCTGAGCAGAGCCTCCTGCCTGCACAGCCATGGCTGGTTGCCACCATCTGGGATTCACTGGCCAAGACTGTGCCAACTGCCAATCAGCCCCTGAAGAAGACAATCACTCCTGTTGCAGCCTGGAGCTGTGACCACTACCCTGTCATGTGAACTGAGGTGCCAGATGGCTCTTCTCCAGCCAAGGATCCTGATGTGTCATTAACTTACCTGGATGGCTTGAAAAGTCTGCAACTTCCCAAATCTTTTCTTGTTCCCCTTCTGATTCTCTGATTTTCTGAAAGTTCAAAAGGCAGAAAGGACTCAGAAGGAAACTTTTCCTCTTGGAATTATCAATCTTGGCAACTGGAGAGAAGATCTTTAACTGGAGGAAGAGGAATACTTTAGCTACTCGATCTGAAACCTCCAGAAGTTTTATTCAGAGATAGTATCCAAACATTTTCTGAAGACAAAGTACTGCTTAGGGAGCTCTAGCACTTAAAGAGATCTCTACACTCACTAGAAACCCATGAGAACCTTGCTTCTTTTCATGTTGCTGAGCCTTTCCCTGATTCCCACACCCTCCTTAGTTTTAGATGTTCGGCTGCCTTCTGGTTTATGGCATGCCGATCTCATGCGGTAAGGAGCACTCTTTCTTTGGGGATTTATAGGCTTGTGTAGCTCATCGACAACAAACACATTCTCTGCCACATAATATGGATTAAAGTAAATGGTACATTGCATCACCTATATTAGGGATTGTCAGGCTGTGTTTTAAAGTGAAGCTTTCTCTGTGTGCTCTATATTTCTGATCTGAGTTCTAGCTTGGAAGGGAATAATATTTCAAAGTAGGTAGATAGGTGTGGGTGGCAATCATTACCACAGGCCTGGGAAGATCTTGTTTTGGTATCTGGCCCTTGAGTTGCTGGTTCCTGGGATTGTGATTAGATCTTAAATCAGTGATAGATCTTTCTCTGTGTTAGTTCAATACCCAGCACAGTGAGGAGTTCGGCTGGTGACAGTGGGGAGTAGGGTAGATGGCTGAGTGACTTGTTGCAGTCTGAACCCATCAACTGAACAGGATTTTCCAGCCTGACTTCAGTGGCCCATCTCAGCTCAGTCCCTGGGTGCGTCTGGGTGGAGGGACTGTGAAGATCATAGAATAGTTTGGATTAGAAGGGTCCATTAAAGGTCATCTAGTCCAATGCCCTGCATTAAGCAGCAGATATCTTCCACTAGACCTAGTTGCTCAGAATCCCCTCCAACACGACCTTGAATGTTTCCAGGGATGAAACATGTACCTCCTCTCTGGGCAACTTGGGCCAGCACCCTCAGTGTAAAAAAATTCTTCCTTATAACTATTCTACATCTACCCTCTTTTATGAGTGTTTGTTTAAAGCCATTACCCTTTGTCCTCTCACAACAGGCCCTGATATAAAGCTTGTCCCCATCTTTCTTATAAGTCCCCTTTAAGTACTGAAAGGCTGCAATAAGGTCTCCTTGGAGCCTTCTCTTCTCCAGGCTGAATGACCCCAACTCTCTCAGCCTGTCCTTATAGGAGAGGTGTCCTAGCCCTCTGATCATCTTCGTAGCCTTCCTCTGGACTTGCTCCAACAGGTCCATGTCTCTCCTGGGCTAAGGGCTCCAGAGCTGAATGCAGTACTCCAGGTGGGGGTCCCACCAGAGTGGAGTACAGGGGCAGAATCACTTCCCTTGCCCTGCTGGCCATACTTTTTTTTGTGCAGCCCAGTTGGCCTTCTGGTCTGTGAGCAAACATTGCTGGGTCATGTCTAGCGTTTCATCCACCAGTACCCCCAAGTCCTTCTCAGAAGTGCTGCTTTCACTCCCTTCATCGCCCAGCCTGTATTGGTACTGGGGATTGTCCTGACTCAGGTGCAGGACCCTGCACTTTACCTTGTTGAACCTCATGAGGTCCACATGGACCCAGTTCTTGAGCTTGTCCAGGTCCCTCTGGGAGGCACTTAACTACTAACTGATTTAAGGATTTTCAAAGGGATTTAACAAAATAATTGAACAGTCACTGAATTACAGATTTGTAAATGACACAATTCACAGTAACTTACTATAGGGTATCCTAAATCCATACATATGCAAATGAGAACAAACATACAAGCACACACCACTCGAAGGGTCTCACATCCACACCACCCGAGTGTTTAACTGCTCAGACCAAGGTCCCTTCACAGTGCATGACTCCAATCAACTGACGGGTGCTCCTTTTCCTATATCAATATATATGTGTACGAACCCATAAACAAATAAACACACTGACAAGGAGACAGGAAATACTTGGATTCGGTAAAATATATGTCAGTAAAAGATAAGAACACCCACACTCATAAAAGCTAATGTGTGCATCAGAAATGCATAGACAGGTAGAGGTGAGTGAGAGAGGCTAGTCTGTAGTTAAAATTTCCCTCTTCTGGAGTTTAGAGTAAGTACTCACAATGAATTCCTACATACTCACTCAGCATTCCTAGACCGGCAGTAATTGAGCCTTGAGAAGGTTGACTCGCCCTGGCCCTTTAACTCTAACCCTTGAAGAGTTTATCTGGGTGGTGTCTCTACCACTCCATCAGGGGAGATGCTGGTCACAGCCCACTGTAATCCAGGAGAGCACAAAGGGTCTCCTTAGAATCACTTTTTATGGGATCTGAGATAACTGACTTTCCTCAGATACTTTTCCACTCTGGCCCAACTCGGACAATAGGATATTGTGGTACATTCCACCAGTTGTGCAAGCCCAGAACTTGCTAGATCTTGAAGTTCTGGTACCCTCCCTCTTTGGGCTATGATCCAGGAAGTGTCAGGTGGTGATCAATTATTGACTGTTTCCAGACAATAGAGGATGTGGAAACCAGGTGCACTAAGGGGTTGCCATAACATTCTGGTCCATTGCCCTTTGCATTCGTTCCTATTTTATGTTAGGTTGCTATGTGACCCAGGTTGCTATGTGACCCAGGTTGCTATGTGACCTAGGTTGCTATGTGGTCCAGGTGCTAAGAAGCTGCGATAACATTCTGGTCTATTGTCCTCCACATTGTTTTCTGTTTTACATTGGGTTATTATGTGGTCCAGGTGGGGGGAAATCAGCACTGAGTGGCCTAACTTGAGGGGGAGTTGCACCACCACAGAATTTCCTAGTGATGTGTTTAACCTGGGCTGCAGGAAGGTAGTAGACTTCCCTGAAAGGAGGGTCTGGATGGCAGACCAGAACCTCTGTTCCCTTCAGAAGGGAATTACCTACAACTACAACCTGTCTTTTCTTCCTCGTGGATGTGGTCATAATATGTGGGGTGGGCCTTTCTGACCATGGCAGCACCTCTGGTGAAGATGGACCATCATCCACATCGTCCATTTTCTGCCCTTTCACATCCTAAGCCTCCTGCCAATTGTACAGAAGGACCTAGGAAGATGGGATGGGCAAGGAGGGGGTTCATCCGCCATCCCAAGCATGGACTTGTCTCCATTCACTCCTCTCTTTTAAACTCATGCCTTCAGCCTGGCTGCAGGTGGAGCCAGCTCCACAACAGCTCTCCTGGGTGTCTGAGAGCTAGTTTGTTACTCCACATTTAAATCCAGATAAGGCACTGCAACCAACAGCCGAGCAACCTTCCCCAGGAGTAAAGCAGTTGATTACTGACTCTGTTTTTAACGTGAATTTTAAATGTAAATATTGAAACGTCAGCTTTGCTCTCTCCAAGGCCTTCCTGTAAGAATACACATCCTCTCTTACAAACTGGGCCACAATCCCCACTCGTGATTGCCAACTGTAACTCAAACACAGCCTCTCCCTTCAGCTGGATTCACCTTTTAGGGAGAAGCTCCTTCTCCAGTGGATCCCTAACTCCCATGGGGATGTGAGGCCATTGGCCCACCTGGAGAAACCAGCTTTTCGTGCAACTGGTATGGGCAAAAGCAATCCCTTTCCTCATGTCAAAGGGTTAAACATTTCTTTGCAACAGGCACTTGGATACTTCCAGCCATTGTATGAGCTGCTGGGTGTGTTGGGAGTGTCTATTGTCTTCCTGGACCATTGTGTTTCCCTTCAAGGCAGCAGATCGCTCTCTGCTGTAAGTTATCTCATCTCTCCTCCCTGTGAGTGGAAAAAAAAAGCACCTTTGGCAACACCCAGCAATGTCTTGTGCCACTCCTTGATTTTCTTTCTGATTTGATACTTGCTGTGACTTTGCTTTGTGCTTTGAAGGAAGAAGGCAAGTGCTCCCTTAATTGTGGTGTTATTGCAGTCTGATGGAAGCAGGTTTCATTTGGGATGGAAGGGGGAGGGACAGTACCAGCTTTCTGTTTCTGGATAGGGCTCCAGATCCTCGATCTCCACCGTCTATTGCTTCTCTACTTGCCCATTTTGTCTGATGTGCCCCTGCGCTTGGGCACCAGAATTGTACCTGGTCTCCTAAATCTCATGAGGGTCTTGAAAGAAACAGGGCACCACCTAATCTGCTGGTTTCTATATATAACTGGAGTGCATGACACACTTCCCAAAATAAGGTGCAGTGCTTCACGGCTGCTGTATTGTCATGGGGGTGCAGAATAGGAAAGGTAGTTCCTCAGTCTTCACGAGGGCTTTCATCGCTAATCTGACTAACCTAACTTTTCTGATAGAAAGCAACGGGGCTTTTACAGCTCTTTTGGCTTTACCTTTTTGCAAACTAGCTAATAGAACAAATGAAATAAGCACAGTTTACCAGCGTTTTGGCAGTGCTGCTTTCAGGAGAGGAAGTCAGAGGGATTACTGCCCGCCGATTTGTAGGAAGCAGGATTCAGCTCTATCATTTAGCTTAGAGAACTCTGCTCTGACTTTCATCTCACGACACTTGTTTCTCCAGAGCTATCAGGGATGCATCTTGCAAAAATCTCCAGCCCCTCACTTCAAGTGTCCTGGCCTCCGTGGAGGGAGAGGACAACCTGTCTGCTCACAGTACCAAGAAAGCACTGGCAGATGTGTTATAGAGTGTTGATACGTCTTCAGCTGCTGGTGTTAAATTCCTGAAGATGTGAGGCTGTGAGGTGTCTGATAAACTACTCAGACAGGACACTGCAGCTGCTCACATTGAGTGCCCAGTGAAGAAAAGATTGTGATTTTGCAAAAATAAACCCATAAAGTGGAAGCAGAGGAATGTGTCTGCATTTTTCAGACTCAGTAGGTTTTTTTAAATAACTCATCAACATAAATGCTGGTATGTAAGATGTTTTTTTAAAAGCCCTTCACCAATGTGAACGGTAGGAGAAGCACTAAGAAGCTCAAGCAGCAAGAGGAGGTTTAGGTTAATAGAGTTACTTCCAAAAAATATAATCAGACTAATGCTTAGCCAGCGGGTTTATTTGTCTCTCAGTTGTTCCTGGCTGCAGAAATGCAAACTCTGTGACTTCAGCCAGCAAAGTAATTTGTATGTGCAAATCCAGGCAACAGGAGGCAGCACAAAAGGCAAGATGCTAACTGCATTGCAACCTGCTTAGGAGAACACACATTGCCTGGGACTGTGAGGTTTTACCTAAGGGTCAATATGAGCTGAAGACCCAACCAAAGCCATCTCCTACCTGCTGAGAACTCCCCATACTGATGACAAAACAATAGAAGATTTATCTTTCAAAAACAACAACAACAACAAAAATATATCCATGTCCAGAACAGGAATGGACCATAGGAAGTCCTGGTGAAAAATTTGATCCTGACTTTCTGCTTGATGTGCACTGGTGAAGTCCAATGTGCCGACCCAGGGCTTTTGCTCTTATGCTCCTGCTGTCTTAGCATATGGAGAAGGGCAGCACTTCCAAGAATTGCTTTCTGCCTTGTTTTTATAGCAGGTTAGGCAAAGGAAGGCAGCTTCGGGCCCTTTCTCCCTGCGATAGGTGGTGGCCACACCCAGGGCACTCTTCCAGCTCCTCAGCCGCTCTATCACTGGCAAACAGCTCCATGGCTGCCAGATATGAGCTCAGCCCTCGCACTTGGAATCATCCAGAGCAGAGCTTGGGCTCATGCCCAGGCACAGAGGGTAGCCATGGGGCAAGCACCCACTTGTGTCCTTGCAGGTCATCAGCAGTGCCACACTGACTGGCACTTTGTGCTGACCCTGGCCATAGCAAACCACCCCGTCATACAAATCCCCTCCTTAAACTCATCAAGCTTCCTCCTGAAATGGATCATTTTTGCTCCCTCCCAACCCTGTTCTCAAACCTCCCAGCTAGCTGTGGCCTTGTAGTGTCCCACATAAGACTGCTGACGACCGGTTTATAACTACCTGTCCTTGAGCCAGCTTTGTCCCTTAGCTTCAAAATCATGTCCTCCTTGGGTAGGTTTGTGTTTACACAGCAGCCCCTCCTGGAGCAGTTTATGCAGGGTTTCCTTGGGGTCTCTGTCTTCAGGCACATGGGCACATTTTGTCAGTCTGTATGTGCCAGACTGTTCCTCAATAACTAACCTCCTCGCTGTTTCTCCAAGAGTCTTTCATATTTCCCCACCAAGTGCTTTATTTGTGCATTATTAACTTATTCCTGGTTACTTTGCCTACTACGACCTCTAGTCTGACTCTGTGAGTTCAGGTCACCTCATGCCCACCAACCTTCTGTCGGAGGTTGGTGTCCCTGCTCTTCACTGTGTCCCCGCTGCCCCACAGAGAGCCTGAGCCTTTACTCAGCCCTCTGTGACACCCACTTGGCTGCACACAGGTGCTCTAGGGACACTGAGCAAAGTAAATCCTGTTCCTCCTTCACAGGAGGCTGGAAAACTGCCTGTTTTCCCTTCTGGAGAGGCTGAATATAAACTGGTAGGTGTGAGGGGTGCAGATGCTTTAACAGGGACATTGTTTCAAGAACCAGCCCTGCTGTGTGGATACAGCTCCAGGGTGTTGTGTTTGCTGTATTTGGGTCAGAGAAGAGTGATAAAAATAGGGTTGTACAGGGCTTATTGCAGAGGATGTACTGCCATCATACACATACCCCCCCCCAGCAGTGTTCAACTTTCATTTCCCCTTGTTGATAGTGCATCCACTAATTTTTTACCCCACCAGTGCTCACCCTCCCAACAGCAAGAAGGCTGGATTTTTCTTCTGACTTTCTATGCAGCACACCATGCAGGTACCTGGTACCCTCTTGATGAGGCGAATCCAAATTTAGGAGCATTTCCTTGTGAAGCAAATGACTTGTCATTTGATAAAAGCAGCTGGCTGAACAACTGAGTGATGGTTTCTTTCTAGACCTTTCTCAGAAGGAAAAAGGAGATGTTATCCTTGTACTGAGCAGTCTCAAACTATAGAAAAATCCAGTGGCTATTGATCTATTGTAGTTTACTCCACAAATTTTGCCAGAAAGCACTTTTTTTTTAACCTCCCTGAATAAGAGCGGAGAGAGGAGGCAGTGATTTTCCACCTCTATGCCTACACTTATCTGCCTGGGGGACCAGGCAGGACAAGTGACAGCCTGGCCTGGCAGCCCTGTGTCTACAACACAACATGAGATGGTGGAAAGTCCTTGGGCAAGGTTGTTCCACCTGTGAGGAGAGAAGGGGACATTCACACTCCTGCTGTGGTGGTAGCTGTGGTTGTGGCTTAGGGCCTCAGGAGGAAAATCCTAATTCCCTGTGTAGCCACAGAACTTTTTAAGAGTCCTGGTGTTAGATGCTGGGAGCAGCCTGGAAGTGGGCAGTCATGGTCTGGCAGATAACCGGTGGTACACTGGTTTCCACGAACGCCCTCTGAAATGTCACGGTCCTTCTGCTCTGGGTTTTCCTTCTCTGAGCAATGGGACTATTTGTTGTATGAGCTGTGGCTCCAGCTGTAACCACCTTTGAGTGCTGGGTAAGGGAGACTGGATGAATGGGGAGAGAGCAGAGCATCATTTGTGTGATTGGGATGGATAAGGAACAGATAAAAGCTGGTGATTGTCAGGGTAGAATGTTTCATCTTTGCCTTCTCCCCCTAGTGTACAGCCAGATGAGGTTGGGCAGGAAGAATAGATTCTTCCCAGATTTTTCCCCATGGCTCAAATATGAAAGTATTTACATTTTTATGTGCTTATTTTGAGGAATAAACCAAAGAAAACTGGGTGCCTGACATCTGCTTTGCATATATTTAATTACTCTTTGCAAATTTGACTGCTAGCAAATCAGCCATTTAAGTCTCACAGCCTCCCTTCCCAAGGTGAGCAGCAGTGGCAGCCATAGCAGTAAGCAGCCACCAGCTTTCACTTGCAGCTGCATTCATGGATCCCTATGCATTTTTGCTGAGAGAGCACTGCCATTACCTCTCTTTTTCTAAGGAGGAAACCACAGTACAAGCAGGAGAGGTGATGGGTGCAAGCCAACATTGGGTGGCTTCAGACACCTCGGACGCCAGGGCCCTGGCTCTCCTGAGGCTGCCTTATCCAGGGGCAGTCCTGGCAGACTGCCTTTTCTTTGTTCCCTGCAATGAAAAGGGAACTCAGAAGCACCAGCTCTGTGCAAAGTAAAAGTTTGCTGCCATGTCCTGAGTGGTACCAGGTCATTCCCTGAATCCTCCTTCTGGTATTTTCTGCACTGTGCCTCA
>VZTM01002577.1:5857-16330 GCA_013400555.1 Jacana jacana
GCCAGGATGCCATTGGCCTTCTTGGCCACCTGGGCACACTGCTGGCTCATGTTTAGCCTCCTGTCGACCAGCACCCCCAGGTCCTTTTCTGCCAGGCAGCTCTCCAGCCACACTTCCCCAAGCCTGTAGTGATGCATGGGGTTGTTGTGGCCCAAGTGCAGGACCCGGCACTTGGCCTCATTGAAGGCCATGCCATTAACATCGGCCCATCTATCCAGTCTATCCAAGTCCCTCTGTAGAGCTTCCCTGTCCTCAAGCAGATCAACACTCCCACCCAACTTAGTGTCATCTGCGAACTTACTAATAGTGTTTTCTATGTCCTTATCTATATCATCAATGAAAATATTAAAAAGGAAAGACCCCAATACTGAGCCCTGAGGAACACCACTTGTGACCGGCCGCCAGCTGGATTTAACTCCATTGAGCACCAATGATTCTATGATTCTATAAATACCAGCACCATGGGGAAAAAAGAATGCTTAATCTACAAAACTTTCTGTTAGTTTATCCAATATGGACTTTAAGCAGTTGGGCTTTTTTCCAGCTTGAGTTATTGGATTTGATATAAAAGGCCATAGGATGAAACGTAAGGGCCTATTTTGGCTTTATATTCCACAAATTTACAAACATGCACTGAAGGAGAGTGCTTAGCTCTCTGCATTTGTGTGTCCACAGGAAAACAGGTGTCTTGCTGTGTCCACACACACACAGACATTTCGTCTCATCTATCTTTGCACGCTATTTCTGCAATGACTGTGAAAGCTTGCACAGATTGCTGATATGGTGTGGCTTCACCAAATTATTTCAAGCAATTCATATTTCAGCCTTCAACAGGCAAGACACCATCACCGGTGTAAAAAACAGTAATTGCTGTCATCTCAGAAGACAGTATCTATGTCACATGATTCTGGATTTAATTATCCATTGCTATCTTCTAAAAGCAACCTTTAAATTGTACAAAAATACTAGAGAATATCTTCCATGCTTTTACTCAGTGATCTCAGTAAAAGCATCAAACAGCCTCCCAATTTAAATATCTTTTTTTCACCTAAATGTTTCAGTTAAGACATTTATAGAATAATAAACAAAACAAAACAAAATAAAACAAACAAAAAAAACCCCCAACCTGAAGTGGCCGATTTAAAAATAAAATACAAAATTTGTTTATGCTGATATTTCCTTTACAAGCCTAAAATGCTCAGCTCCATACTAAAACTAAGTCTTTGTGTCTTAGCCAATGATTTTATTTTTACAGCATATTGAAATTAGAGAAGAAATGTTAGACAATATCTTTAACACTGAAAATATGCACATATATGTAAGCAAAAGCAGAGAATAGTTTGATCTTGGAAGCAAAAGACTGACAATAGTTATAGGCTAAGGAAGCTGTTTGTAGTAGGGGTCTCAGTATGAAGGGTGAAAGCTGTCAAAAAGGGGTCATATTCAAACCTTATTTACTGCTCCGTTGTCTTTTTTTTCCGAGAATTTACGAAGTCAGCTAAATTGCAGAAACCCTTTCTATTGTAGTGTGCCAATCACTACTGTCCGTGATACAGCTGCCCACGAAGAGATGAAAAATGTGAATTGATCTCCCATACTTTGATAATATTTCTGCCTTTGGTTACATGTATTTATCATTCTAACTAATTGTAACACACTGAAACTACAGGACATCAACGGTGCTGCTATAAACTGAAAATGCTAGAGTTAATGCTACATTTAAGTCCTTAAGTTTCAGGCAAATTCAGGCACGCTCTTGGTTTTATTTCCTGAAAGCTGAAGCACCCAGATGTTTCATTTTCAGTGACATTTAGCATTTAATAACCTCACTGCCATCAGTACTACTTTTCTAAGTATTTTTTCTGACTCTGTTTTGAAAATGAAGATATGAAAAAATGCTTTAATACTTCAATATTCTTTCTACCTTTTGAGGAAGCTTCCAAAATTATTGACTAAATGAGCAGTCAGTTAAAAAAGGTGGATTCAGGGTTGGATCTGAACATCCCTAAAGCCTATAGAATTCTATTAACTTCTATTACTTGTGCCCAGAGATGATAAATAAGTTGGCAAGACATTAATGGGAAAAGACTCTTGACAATTAACTAAACAGGAAGAATTGTTTGATTTAAACAGTTAGGGTCTTAAAATCATCCTAGAAAAGCAGGTATTTTAATTGTTTTCTTTCTACTTTTGTAATTATTTTTAAACTTTTTTTTTGTGAACTTTGAAAGAAAAATTAATATTATTTGACTCACCACTCCAGCTTCCTTGTTCTAGTTTATTACTTTGACCTATCAGAGAACATGTTTTCATTCCAATTAAAGTGTCAGTGGTAGATACTCAAGTATATTACATCTACGCATGCACTTGCATATATACATATATATCCATATGACAGCAGAACACTGTATGGACTTTCACACTCTAAGACATCACCAAGCAGTAGTGATTTATTCAGATTTTTCAGAGCCAGATTTAACTCCCACTCACATCAAGGTCAAGGAGAGAACAAAGGGACTCAGTTGTTTTGAGAAAGGGTGGCCATATCACTGTGACAGGAAGATTTGATATTTAGAGAGGCATAGGTAAGGGTCTTATCAAGTTGTCTTCATGTTACCTTTTCTTCATTGAAATGCTACAGCTAAGTTCTAATTTAAACAGCATGGTACTCAAGACTCCTCCTTTACATTGTTCATCATTTGAAAGAAAACACAGAAGGTGGGTTGCACAATAAATGTGCATTTCTATCGTCGTCATTGAGCTGAAAAGTGTATTGGAGTACTAATGTAAATAACCTTATTTTCCCATTTCTTTGGTAGGTCCAAAACCAAGAAGACCTTCATTTTGAAATGCCCCTTGAAAGAATAAAAAACCAGCTGATTAGTGTTTCCATTTATCCTTTACCGTAATTATAATTTTTCAGTTTGGTGATTTGTTTTCAAAGAATGTTTGCTTTTTCTGCTCACGGGAGCTTAGCGTGGGGTAGATGGGAGAATAAATGTATTTCTGAGTGAAATTTATCACCAAAAAGTGAAAAAACTTTAGAATTATAAAAGGAAATATCACAATTATCAGGAAGAAACTGCTTACTACCTCCACTACTAATGACATTCAGTGATTTGCTGGTTCAGAGACCAGACAATATTACCTAATACAATTTCCTATTGATGACAATATCCAAATGTTTAGGATATGTGCATGCTTATTGACATTCGATATTCTGAGAGAAAGTTAGGAGAAGATTTCAGGTAAAAACAAATCTGGAAACAAGTTTGCCTGTGGGCAAAGTATCCTTTAATCTATAGAAAATTTGACCATTCTAGGTTTTTCCTAACGGAACAGGAACCAAGCCAAAGGGAACACAAGGGTCACATTGGTCATTTGAGCAAGGACATATTTTTCCCTTTGAAAATAAGCAACTCATGCAAAGAAACAGGTTGAAAGTTGTAAATGAATTTTGCCTAGTATTGGTAAAACAGAGCTTCCTTTTCCCCTGCACATTAGAAATGTAATGTCTCAAAAGTGCATTTTTTGCAATATCTTTCCAAAAGGAGTGTTCCCTGAGTAAATTAAATTTCTGGGACTTGGGGCCAAGCAAAATAAAATTGTGTTCTAAAAATTTTACTCATTTCTGCCATAGTAAAAGACAAGACTGGAAATTGAAGAAAATTCCTGAGAAGTATTTACAGCAATATCTAACAGTTCTTCAGATGCGAGTACTGTAGAACAGATTGCTGTGTGGAGGATGTATCACAAGTAATGAACATACTGAGAAATCCATAGACCAAGAGAAAAAACACGAAAGGTCATGTTATTTCATTGTTTCATTAAAAAGGCTAAGACTTCTGCATTGAGAGGTACACTGTATAAGGAACTTTTGCCTTCAGGTGAGTAATAGGACTACTTAGGTATTTGGCTAATTGGGAATTTCTGGATAACTTCACTCAGAATAAAGATATGGTATCAAAGCTAAGTATTTATTTTCAGGTATATAAATAGTACATGATGCATATTTTCAATTGCCTTTGTGTTTCTTCCTTCCAGAGAACTAAAAGGTGGCAGAAATATCACCCTCTCAAAGATGAATCTTTACCAAATTCTTGTTCTTTTATGTATAGTTCTTATCTAGGAGCCATGATAATGCAATATTTCCGCTTAATCTGTCAGTTACCAGCCCCTCATACCTTCCTTTTCTCCTTCTCCTAATACTATTCACATGATTATTTTCCTTTTTTTCCTTGCCTTCCAAAATCCTGAACCCTTGGAAAGAAGTGCTACTGGTGGTATGTAACTGTGGGCAGTCAGCAGCTGTCTGACTTAAGTCTAAAGCAGCTTAAACAACCAGTGTTCTCCCCAAGGGAGTGAGTCTTTTACTCATTTCTCACTAGGCTGAGTGAATTATACAGTGGGATGCTGAAGTGGAAGTAAAGCAAGCATTAAGTAAGATGGGAAAGGGAAGAGTCTTTCAGCTTCTCTCCTGAGCACCTATGTCCTGGGAGATAAAGACATCCCTCTGCAACTATGCTTATTGCTTTTCTCGCATTACGTTGGATAAGAGCACAGTGTTACAGATTTTTTCCACAGGGAATTTGGCATCTAAAGGAGACTATACTAAGTAGTAAATGGCTGTGTATAAAAAAAATAACATTGCAATTCTAGAGTTGGGGATCAACAGGATAAATCTTGGCAGCAATGTACAAGTTATGCAGGTTCTGTCTTGTGTTTCATGTGGAGCGTCTAAATATAGGACAAATAGCAATTTGTTGCCATTTATCAGGAGGTGTATAGGATCTGTGTAACAAACCAAGTGTGATAGGTTAGCTTTGTCTAAGAGCTGAACTCTCACCCAGATCCTTGGTGACTTCTCCCCATGGGGTAAGAAAATAGTAGGAAGGAGAAAGCTAGTGCATTGAGAGAAAGATAGGCAGGCTGATTACTTGTCAGGGACAAAGTGGAGTCAGGCAAGATTAACTCATAAATGTCAGCAACTGGAGCAATACGAATGAGTCACTGAGAACAGCTCCTGTTTGCTGGAAGGTTTTAAGATGGACAAAACTGGACAAAACTGGACCCCAGCTGCGGTGTAGGTAGGAGTGTTAAACACTGAGCGTAGACTGAGGGCTCACTTGGAGTCTATGGGCTGGACTGGTGAGAGCAGGCAGAGCTCCTGCCTGAGCAGTGTAAAACGGATCTCATTGGGCTCAGCCAAGTCTTGCTTTTCAGAGTTGCTGGAAATTTTATGTTCCTGCTGATCTCAGGAACAGTGCACTTTCTCAAGAAGAAAGCATTAGAAACGCCAATCCAGCTGCCCAACCAAAGTGCTGAGCAACACATCTCCTGCGTGGGCAGGGTCACTGAACTCTGACAAAGGGCTCCAAGCCACAAGGCAGAGCTGTGCTTTGGCAGCTGTGCCATCTTCAGGCTGTCCTCTGGTTCCTGCACCAGCTCACCTGTCCTAGCAACTGCTGATATACGTAAGCCATAGTTCCAGGGCACAGAGTGCCAGAAATCACCATTTTCACTCTCTCAGTTTCTCAGTGGTAATTTTCCCAATTGTCTGGATTACAGACTAGTCTGGCCTGGTTTGGTTGTGCCGTTGTATTTTAAGTAACCACTTAGATGAACATAGGTGATTTTGGTACAGATGACAACCTACTTTGAATGACTGTAGTAAACATTTAACTTTTGATATGTCAGTGTGTACACCAAGTGTGTAAAAAGACTAGCTAAGTATTGCAAAAAGCCCTTTAGGAATAAATACAATGCGGAATGATTTTATCCAGCCTAATTTTAAGAACTACAGTATATTTATATTCAAAAGATTTGTATATACTTAGCAGGGATAGAAAACTTAACATCTGTAAACCCTTTTCTTCCACTTTTCATAAGATTCATAAGAAAACATATTACAGCCATTGGAACAAGGTTTATATTCTTTATTTTCCAAATAGATAACAATCAGTATACGATTTTGCAATATCTCAGGCTAGTTTGAGTAAACCATGCAATTCAAGTAATATTTTTTTAAAGTTTCCAGGTGGATTTAAAGAGAAAATTGCTTGCCATTTTAAGAGTGGACCTATTTCTTCTGTTCTTCGAGGCAGTGACTGAGAATAGGAAACAACATCATTAAATGACTGATTTTATATCACTTATTCAATGAAATACATTTTCAATTACACAGATTTTCAATTCAATGACATATTTCCAAAGTTTTTAGCTATCTAGTTGAAACATTACAAAACTGAGACCTGAAACATATACTTGTCATCTCCCAACTCAAATGGGAGAAAGGATTAAGGCTAAGTATAATGAACAAAATTTATTTTGTCAAAAGAAGTTGAAAAAAAGTAATAGTTTACAGTATATTAAAATTTTGTCCAGATTATTTGAATTAGATATAGTGTTGAATTAAATTCTGATTTTCAGAAAGTTGTAATCTTTTAAGACAGGTTTCAGGGTAAAAACCAGGGACAATAATATTCATAATATTATATACAAAATCACAAATTGGGAAGGAAAAAAGTCACTGAAAATAAAAAAAGGCCCACTGAAAGAAAATTAAAGATTGTCATTTCACCGTGAAACTCTGTTACTCTGTTACTCTCCTGACAGCTCTGTCTCCAGAGCAGATTTCACAGAGGCAACAGAGGTATTCACCATCAAGGCTTTTGCCTGCAGTGTGCTTCTATGTGGGAAGAGCTACTCCTAGGGCAGGACCTGTTACTACCTCTTTCCAGAAACCAATGACAGTTTTTATAGCATAGGATCTGTGCAATGTGAAAGCGCATTAAGGTCAAGAATCCAGTTCTCAGTAGGCCGTGACCAGTAACTTTTGAGAGTACCAACCTGACCCAGCAGTGTAACAACAAAACTTTCTGAACTGTATTAACTTGTCAAAGACTCCATTGTCCAAAACTCATGTTAATCAATTCTTTGATTGAGGTAAGAATAAGTTGGCAGGGAAAGGAGTGGGAGAAGGAGCTGATGTTATCTGGAACTATGCTAAAACTAAAAAAGCAGCCTATAGTTACTGGTGCAATCAGAAGAGTAGCTGGGTTGTACAAAAAGCAACATGCTACTTCACCAGGTCACTATACAACTAAGATCACTGCTGTACATTTCACGGATCAAATGCAAAAATATAGTAAGGAAATACAAACAAATAGCAGCTTGCAAAAACATGATTATTTACAATGCCAGACATACAAACAAGTGAGATGGCAGATCTCTGACATGTGCCTTTGCATGTGTAAAGTGTCATCCCAACTCTTTATTAAGGCAACCAGTCTATTATTTCTACAGAAATGCACAAAAGAAGGCTGAGGATTGGCATATCTACTTCCAGTTCTCCTCTATAAGATATCAACAGTAGTGTGCTGTGAGGAAGTCCTTTCATTTCATCTGGTAAAATCAGCTATCCGGATTATTTAATATCCTCCTGTTTGATAGTTTGTTTGTTTATTTTGAGTGTGGGTTGTGGGTTTTTTTGTTTGGTTTGCTGTTTGTTTGGGGTTTTTTGTGACCTGGGACTGTATCAAATTGACATGTTTACCTACTGGAAATTTGGGTTTTGGTTTCACAAGTGGCATCTAATGTCATAGCTTTTAATCTGATTTATGCTAATAAAAAATGGATGCCTGATATATTCTCCATTGTCATGGTATTCACTGCAAGTTGATCTGATTTACCCACAGAAGAAAAGTAGAAGTACTAAAATGATTTCATTTATTTTTCAGAACCTTCATGTTGGTAAAACACTGGTTTTCCTCACCTTTGGTGCGTTGTTTCATTTTTTTCTGTTCAGTTTGGGCTTGAGAAACTGAAGAGGTTGTATTTCACCAACAGTCAGGGCAAACAGACCATGCTTCTACTGCTTCAAGTTAAATAGAAATGTTGATCATTAACATGACTTGCAGAGTCAATGTACTGATAGCATATTGAGCTGCTCAGTGTAAGTGTGAGCTTCAGGCTACGCTGGTCAATGAGACATAAAAGTAGCACCAGTCACAGAGCACATTTTCAAGACTTAGTGAGGCTTTTTCCTGTCAGCAGTTTGATTGAATGTTAAGAAGAAATGATTTAGGATTGCAGGTAGTCTTGCAATCTTGCTGATACAAGAGCTATATTCAATCTTTCACTCCCTAGATAAGATTTAAATGGAAAACAGACTCACTTCAATGCTGAGCAGGTAGGTAAAGAAAAACAAGAAGAGCAAAAGAGGCAGGAAAACACACACACACACACACACCCCATCAGGCCAGCGCTCTGTTATTGCAGCCTTTCCATGAGGAGCGGGGCACTTTTACATTTCTACCTTTGTCAAACACAGTTCATTACTGCTTGTTTTGCCTCTGCCCCATGGAAACTTTTTCCAGGTACATGTGTCCAAGCGGATCACATACATGCAATGACAAGTACCACTGTAACTACTGTGGACCTCAGTAGAAAAGATAAAGTGCAAAATGTGAGTGATCACAGGACTTGGGCAGTCTCTTTACTGCCCTGGTTTCCTTGTCTTTCTCTTGGAAGTCTTTGAGTGAATCTTTTCTTCCTTGTTTGAAGGGGGATTAGTGGGAAATTGGAGTCCAAATCCATTAGGTCCATTTAGGAAGACACATTGAAAGTAGCGGACAGGAGCTAGGAAAACAAGGAAGAGGTGTTTAAGGTTTACGGCTTCGAAACTGGGGCCATGAATCTATTCCACGTTCTTCCAGAAAACATCTGTGCAATTTAATTTCCATTAAGTGAGTTAACAGGAATTTCTAGTGTGATCACAAGCCAGGTTCTACATATCAACAAGATTTTAACTAAAAGGCTCAATGAGACATATATGTAGCACAAGATTTGAAAATTTGACAATTACACATTTAAATCCATTATTCTTCTCAATATTACAGTCCTACATCTTCCAGAATATTTGCATTTTGAATGAGGATACCTGAATAGAAGTCCCTAAAATTCACACATATATTTTCTGATCTTATATTTCACAGTCTGTATCCATATTCCAGAATCATTGAGGAGTTCCAGAAGAATTAATATATGATAGTGATAATGATGTATTTTATTAGGTTTCAAATGAGTTATCTTTTATTCTGAATAAATGAATAAATGACACTACCTCTTTCACAGTCTTTCACAATCAGGGAGCTTTTGATTTTTGAACACTAGCCTGTGAGGTCACAGGTTTTTCCCATTATGTTTTAAAAACTTTCAAGAAAACATACTTTAGCACAGTTGGAATTGACCTAATTTGTTCCAAAAGCTGAGTTTTGCACTCTGAGATTATCACTGACAAGATGTTTAAAGATAACTATTAGTCAGTTATGTGTTTGGGAAAATGACTGGAGGAATGTTGGCATCTGAATCAAGTTCGTTTTCATGCAATTGATTTTCTGATGCTATTTTCTTTCCTCTGCTGTTCATTCCATATTAAAAAAAAAATTGGCTCTTCCCTGTGACAGTTCTAAACTGAGATGGACTCCAGGGCTTCCTATGTTATAAACCAAGGTGCAGGGTTTATTTGTTGACTGTCACATCACAGTGAATGGTGGAACACAGAGCAGTGTTTCAGCAATGCTTGTATATTCAATCCAGTTTTATTATCCTTTGTGGTCATCTTGACTGACTTGTACAAAGGGTAAATTCTTGTTAGTTAAAAAACACACTTGAAAGTGGAGTATATTGCCAGAAGACCTGCTATGATTAAAAATAGTATTTTCCTACCAAAGTACCATGTCAGATATTTCTCAATCAGACCTTTTTAAAAAAAAACCCCACAACCAAACACAGAGCCCCCTAAAATTTTCTCCCTGTGGATCCCAGTTTGATAAAGAGAAATACCTTAGAGGAAGAAATCTACCAAATAAAATCTCACTTTTCTCTGTTTAAGTGTAAATTATTACTGTATATTCCTCTTATGGGTATAAAAATGAAAATAAAAAAGTCAAAAACTCTCTCTTCTTTGGGAAGAAAGCAAGCAGGATACCTTACACTTACTAGCCCCAATAAATAGTTTACCTAAGGGTAATAAATGTTATTAAGCTCCCCTGTATTTTACATGCAAACAGAATGCAAAAAATTATCTCTTTTTCTTTACATACATTCCCAAAGTCCTGATACATTCTAGCTTATATAATTATGTACTTACAAGCATGTTAATCTTGCTTATATCTTATAATTATAGGATGCCTGACACCGCAGTGTTTTCTGATAATCATTCTAAAATCACCAGTTGTCTGGTGTATTTGTATGATTTATATATTATTTATTTATTTTCTGGTGAATATCTCATGTGTTGTCTTTCTTCTTTATTGCTGATGAGATTCAAGCTTTCTGTAACCAGAATGGTCTTTCTTTAGCATATTCAAACTCGTTAAGCAAAACAAAGTCAACTGCCCACATAGTACGTCTATGCAGGAGGAGACAGTTTCACAATGATACTTTTTGCTATGTGTTTTTTCACTACTT